>SJYV01041791.1:0-26975 GCA_006410875.1 Neotragus pygmaeus
TAACTGAGCTCTGTGGGGTCCCCTCCATGCTGCGTCCAAGCGGAGCGTCAGCCCCACTTCTAACTCGCAAGGCACCCAGACCTCAAGGATGGTCACCACGTGAAAGGAGGAACAGACCCCTTCAGTCCCCAAAAGTCTGAACTTCTGAGCCGTTTACTGCCCTGACGATAGTTAAGTCAAGAGCCCGTTTTCTAAATGTAACAAATCCAAGTTCTTTTGGGCCAGCTCCTTAGCACTCCCCCCGCCCCACACACACATGTAAAGGAAGAAAGTGAAACCGATGACTCAGTTACAGTTTTGGGGTTTTTTCCTATTAAAGAGCAAGCGGGAGAGTCTGGGACTCAAGTTACAGTTTGGGAGTTTTTCCTATTAAAGAGCAAGCGGGAGAGTCTGGGTCTGAGTTACAGTTTGGGGGTTTTTCCTATTAAAGAGCAAGAGGGAGAGTCTGGGACTGAGTTACAGTTTGAGGGTTTTTCCTATTAAAGAGCAAGCGGGAGAGTCTGGGACTCAGTTACAGTTTGGGGGTTTTTCCTATTAAAGAGCAAGCGGGAGAGTCTGGGACTGAGGTCCCCACGGGAACCGCAGTGACGGTCGTGGTCCGGGCCTCCGGGCTCCTCAGTGGTTCCCCCCCCGCCCCCCGCCCCCCATGACGTCACCAGAGGACACGGAGACAACAGGTGTTCCTGTGGGCTTCTCCAGCACCTCGCAGGGGTCCGGCACGTGGCAGGTGGTCAGTAAAGACCCACTGGCAAGGAAGGTGCAGCTGCCGTTCTCCGAGCGAGGGGAAAGTCGGCCCCACGCGATGAGGCAGTCCGGTGAACGGCTGGGGAAGCCACGGCTCAGCGAGGAGACGGGAGGCGCGCCCGGTCACGCGGCGGGCCACGGGCACGCCTGCCCACGGGCATCCGGTCTCAGGCACGGGCCACACCAGAGGGGGTGACACCGCCCCCAACCCCTGGTGTGGATTCCCGAGGGCGGCGTCCACCGCCCGGCCGGCCTGCGGGCAGCAGGGCATGCTGTGCCAGCCAGCCCCGCGCCAGGGCTCGGCTGCGGCCAGGCCCCGCGGCCAGAGAAGAGGCAACACCACCGTCCGGAGGGAGCCGCAGGCCCGTTGGCCAGCGCCCTCGGGCAGCCCGTTCAGCCGCTCAGTCGTGTCCGACCCTGCGGCCCCAGGGACTGCGGCCGCCAGGCTTCCTGTCCTTCACCGTCTCCAGGAGTCCGCCCAAAGCCGTGTCCATCGAGCCGGTGCTGCCATCCAGCCATCTCCTCCTCTGCCGTCCCCTTCTCCTCCCGCCCTCGGTCTTTCCCAGCATCAGGGTCTTTTCAAATGAGTCAGCTCTTCTCATCAGGTGGCCAAAGTGTTGGGGCTTCAGCCTCAGCATCAGTCCTTCCGATGAATATTCAGGGTTGATTTCCTTTAGGATGGACTGGTTGACTCTCAAGAGTCTTCTCCAGCATCACAGTTCAAAAGACTCAGCGCTCAGCCTTCTTTATGGTCCAACTCTCACATCCAAACATGACGGCTGAGAAAACCCTAGCGCTGACTAGCCGGACCCTTGTCAACACTGCCGCCCGGTGGACGCCGCGGGCATGACAGCTAGGTTTGGCGAGCAGCTTGCTCCATCCTGGCGGCTCCGCCTCCCTGGTGGCCTCCACGCCGGTCCCCAGCGGTTATTTGGGGAGCGGCTGTCCCCTCTTCCCATGGGATCCGTGGGACATCTCCAAGCCCAGCAGGCGGACACTTTCAGCCCAAAGCCTCTTGGCTACCTCCTCATCCTCAGCTTCTGGGGCCGGCGGCTTCTCTTTGAGTACATCAAAGTACTTTCCAGAAACGCCCTCCAACTCCTCCGCCACGGCCAGGTAGACGCTGGGCTGGGCCGCCAGCCGGGCGCTCTTGACTAGCAGCCAGAAGATGGGCCCTGCAGTCAGTCCACAGAGAGTTTAGTCCAGACATTCAGAGAGGAAGGTACACCCACCCCAGGTTGCTCAGNCGCCACGGCCAGGTAGACGCTGGGCTGGGCCGCCAGCCGGGCGCTCTTGACTAGCAGCCAGAAGATGGGCCCTGCAGTCAGTCCACAGAGAGTTCAGTCCAGACATTCAGAGAGGAAGGTACACCCACCCCAGGTTGCTCAGGGCCCACTATAGCCAGAAGGGTCCCTGGAGCCCCACAGAGCTCACCTCCAGGCCTTTGCCACTCTGGCTCCTTACACAGGAGATCCCTTCCCTGGCATTGCCCAGAGAAATCAACTCCAGATGCAGGAACCAGCCTGAAAGCTACCTCCTCCAGGAAGCCCCCCTGGCTTTTCCCAGGCAAATGGAAGGTCAAGTCCTCACCGCACCCGATCTTTCTTTTTGCTTTGGTTTTGTCTGCACCATGCCTGGCATATGGGATCTTAGTTCCTCAGCCAGGGATTGAACCTGTGGGCCCCACAGTGGAGGCACAGTCTTAACTAGTGGACCACCAAGGAAGTACCCCCTCCACCCCGATCTTTCTGTAAACTAACTTTATGTGTATTATCTCCAGTGCCAGCCTCAGCTTAAGATTCTTGATACCTAGCCGCCACCAACCAAAATGTCTGCCAGGATAACAAACACTAGTTATAAAGCTCTCACTATTTATTCAGCCTAAATCTGGGCCAGGCACTGTGCTGGTCCTTTTAAGGGCGGCCTCGTCTAGTCCTCCCCACTGTGAGACAGGTACTGCTGCGAGCCTTACTGGGCAGATAAGGAAATAGGGATTTGGAAAGAAGTCCCTTCCCTGGGTGGCCCAGCCAGTTTGGGATGAAACTGGAGCTATCCCAAGCATGGCTGGACTCCAAGCAGTCAGCCCCAAGACCTCCTCCTCTGAAACACTTTTCTCACTGGTCACAGGAAGGACTGATGCTGAAGCTAAAGCCCCAGTACCCTGGCCACCTGACGCGAAGAGCCAACTCATTAGAAAAGACCCTGATGCTGGGAAAGATTGAAAGCAGCAGGAGAAGGGGGCAACAGAGGATGAGATGGTCGGATGGCACCACCGACTCAATGGACGTGAGTCTGAGCAACCCCTGGGAGATGGTGATGGACAGGGAGGCCGTGCTACAGTCCACGGGATCGCAAAGAGTCAGACACGACTGAACAGCTGAACCACACAAGGCTCTGGCCTGTTTCCCAGGGTGTTCTGAGGCTGGCAGGCTGGGCAGACACATGAAAATGACTTTCAGGGAAGTCAGGGAAAACTCGGGAAAAAGAAGATACAGGGTGAAGCAGAAAAAGTCCCTGAGATAGACTGAGTATGATGTTAATTTCATGTGTGGGGATCTTCCCTGATGGTCCAGTGGTTAAGACTCGGAGCCACCAATGCAGGCGGCACAGGTTCGATTCCTGGTCGGGGAACTAAGATTCCACGTGCGAAGCAGCCAAAAGGTAAAAGAGAGAGAAAATGTATGTGTGAACTTACTGAGCTCCGAGATGCCCAGAGAGCAGGGGGAATACTGCTTCCAGGGTGTCTGTGAGGGTGCGTGTAAAGTCTCTGAAATCCACCCTCCCTAGGAGGGCGGGCACTGGGAAGTTAACTGGGAGTGGGACGTTGAGCCCGGACGTCCACCCCTCGTGGCTTTTCGAGTCAGCCTGGGACTTACGCCAGCGGTTCCCCTGGTCCTCAGGCCTTCAGGTTTGGGCTGGAACTACAGGGCCGGCATTCCTGGGCTTCCAACATTCAGGTCAGGCCCCCACAGACGCGTGAGCCAGAGCCTCCTAGTCAATCTCTCTAAATACCCCTGTATATCCTACTGGTTCAGTTTCCCTGGAGAACCCTAGTACACTGAGGAAGGGCCCGGGCCCCAGGCTGGGAGGACAGGGGTTCCGCTAAGGGACCCCAGGCCGGGAGGGGCTTACCGAGCGTGAAGCTGGAGAAGGCGGAGCTGTGCATGCCCGTGTGTCTGCCCAGCTCTGTCCTGGCCACGCCGGGATGCAAGGCGTTGACAGTCACGCCTGTGCCTGGGACCGAAGGGAAGAGTGAGGCGAGCAGACAGCAGGTCCACCCCTTACCCAGAAGGTTGGCACTGCCCGCCCTGTGCTCTGGGGCTCCCNTGCCCAGCTCTGTCCTGGCCACGCCGGGATGCAAGGCGTTGACAGTCACGCCTGTGCCTGGGACCGAAGGGAAGAGTGAGGCGAGCAGACAGCAGGTCCACCCCTTACCCAGAAGGTTGGCGCTGCCCGCCCTGTGCTCTGGGGCTCCCTCGAGTCTCCGTCACCCTCCTGCTCTGAAACCTTCACATCTGAGCTTTTATCTTGCATGGCAGCTGTCTCACAGCTGCCCAGAGCAAAGCTTCTGAACCTGAGTGTGTAAACATCACCCAGAGGGCTGGAGAAGCCCAGACCACTAGGCTCCACGCCCAGTGTCTGAAGCAGTGGGTCAGGGAAGGGCCTGAGATGCCGCGGTTATGACAAGCGCTCAGGTGAACCCACACTGCCGGTCATCAGACCCTCTTTGAGAAGCAAGGGCAAGGGCAGGCTCTTCAGCTCCGGCACTAGACGCTGAGCTGGGATCATTCTCTATCCCGCGCACTGTAGGATGTGAAGCACCACCCCCGGCCTCTGCCCACGAGGCGCCTGGAACATCTCCGAAACCGCCCCTCTCCCCGAGACAGACAGCCAGAAACATCTCCAGACGCTGCCAAAGCAACACTGGCCTAGAACCGCAAAGGCTCAGGTGCCTGCTGGGAGGGGCGGAGGGGAGGGCGGACACCGAGTGTCTGTCCGCGTCGGGCACCGGCGGGGAGCGGGTGGTCAGTGTGTCCTGGGTCGGCCTGCTCTGTCCTGGAGCCACCGCTCGACCTCCCATCCACCCAGGGTCACGGCAGGACCGTTTCAGGCTCGGAGCCACCGGACGGGGAGCCCAGCGCGGCTCGGCCACACGCACCCTGAAGCCGCCGGCTCAGCTCCTTGGTGGAGACGACGACGGCCAGCTTGCTCTGGCAGTAGGCCGCCTTCGTGTCGTACTTCCTCTTCTCCCAGTTCAAGTCCTCGAAGTCCACGTGCCCGGCAACGTGGGCCAAGGATGAGACGTTGATGATGCGCGAGGGGGCGGAGGCTTTCAGCTTGTCCAGAAGCAAGTTTGTCAAAAGGAAGTGGCCTGGAAGAAGGAAAACAGAAAGACAACTTTCCCTCACTTCTTGTCCCGGGCAGAGGACCCTATTGAGAACATCACCTTATTGCCTCCTTCCATAACCTGCGTTTCTCAGCAGGGTCCCCCTCTGCCCCCCAGGGGGCAAATGGCAAAGTCTGGAGGCAATCTTCATCATCAGAGCTGAGGACCGAATGGGAGCGCTGCTGCCACCTAGTGGGCGGGGCCAGGGATGCAGCTAAAACCCCACAGTGCAGGAGCGGCCCGGGGCCCTCGAGCTTGGGAGGCCGGGATTTCACTGCTGCAGCCTGGCTGCCATCCCTGCCCAGTAAACTGAGGCCCTGCAAGCCCTGTGGTGCACAAAAAAATCCTGCAAAACACGAAACAGTCCCCCACGACTAATTATCACAAAGCCCTGTGACAGCCCTCTATGAGGGCCATCTGTGTCTCAAAGTCCTTTCTTCGTTTCTTTTCTCGTGATAGAATTTTGGGTTACCCATGAGACTGCCCAGTAAACGACATTTCCCAGTCTCCCCTGCAGCTCCACCAGGTCACATGACTGAGTCCCAGCCAGCAGCGGATGAAGATAGTCACATGTGTGTTACAGGCGAATTGTGCATGCTTAAACTGCTCATTCCCTTCTCCAAGGCATCTTCCCCACCCAGGGATCAAACCCTGGTCTCCTGCACTGCAGGCAGATTCTTTACCACCTGAGCCACCAGGGAAGCCATGTCACTCCCCAAAACACCCCTAAAAAAAAGTCCTACCCTCCAGCACCTCAGAGTGTGACCTTATTTAGAGAGAGGGTCTACAGAAAGGTGATAAAGTTTAAATGAGGTCGTTAGGGTGGTCCCTAATCCTGTGTGACTGATGTCCACCCAACGTCCCTCAGCCTTACTGCCGGACTCAGAGTGACAACAGACAGACTCACACAGCAAGTGAAGGACAGACAGACTGGAGGACAGACAGACAGACAGAGGGACAAGAGGCCCAGAGGCTGACGAAAGGTCCGAAGGGCTGAAGGTCCAGCCACGAACAGGGCGCTCCCCGAGCTGCCAGGCGACCCCACGCACGGCCACCTTGGAGAGTGGAAGAAGACTCCTCCCGGAGCCTGCGTCTGTCCATGGGGGCCCCACCCACATCCCGGGCCGATGCCACTCTGCCCACAGCCTCACCCAGGTAGTTAACGCCAAGCTGCATCTCAAAGCCGTCCTCGGTGGTCCAGTGGGGGCACCGCATCACGGCCGCATTGTTGATCAGGATGTGAACATGCTCCTCCTCTGGAAAACAGGGGTGAGGACAAACGGGGCTGAGTTTCCCCCTCTGTAAAATGGGTAACAGAACCTGCCAGGTAGGACGGCTTCATTATGATCCTCTCAAAAAGTACTTTCTGCAACCTAAGTGTCCATCGACAGAGGAATGGATAAATAGGCACGGTGCAGTGGAATATTATTCGGCATAAAAAAGAACGGATAAGGCCGTCTGCAGCAAGAGGGACGGACCTAGAGATGATGACAGTAGGTAAGGGGAGCCAGAGAAAGGCAGAATTACACGACGCCACTTATATGTTGTTACTGTTCCGTCACTAAGCTGTGTCCGAGTCTTTGCGACCCCCTGGACTGCAGCACGCCGGGCTTCCCTGTCCTTCACTATCTCCCAGAGTTTGCTCAGACTCACGTCCATTGAGTCAATGATGTCATCCAACCATCTCATCCTCTCACTTATATATGGAATCTAAAAAAAGAGGATACTAATGACTTTATTTACAAAACAGAAATAGACTCACAGACATAGAAAAGTTATGGTTACCAAGGTGCAGGGGGAGGGATTAATTAGGAATCTCGGATTAACATATGCCCGTTACTGTATACAAAATAGATAACCAACAAGGACCTACTGTATAGCACAGGGAACTATACTCAATACCTTGTAATAATCTATAATAGAAGAGTCTTAAATGTATTTTTGTGAACGTTTATGTGTATACATAACTACATCAGAGTTCAAGTTTGCTATAAACGTGAAACTAACAGAACGTCGTAAGTCAATTATATTTCAATAAAAATTTTAAAACACACACAGGAATTCCCTGGCAGTCCAGTGGTTAGGACTCCACATTTCCACAGCAAGGCAGACGGATGCAACCTCTGGTCGGGAACTAAGATCCTGCAAGTCCCACAGTGGCAGGGAGGGACACACACACACACAGACAGCCACAATGATAAAAGGGAAAAGTCCTGCCCGCACTGATCTCCAGGAGAGAGCTGGGGACAGAAAGCGAGGGACAGTATCAGCTGTGTATCAAGCTGCGGCTTATACAAAAAACCTAGGGGAGGTGTATCCTCCCGCTTGCTTTATACACACGTAAATGGCCCCCAAGAGGACACACAGCGGGGCAAGCAGTGGCCCGTCTGAGGCCAGCAGCCAGGGAGCTGGGGCGGGTGCACCAGCGAGATGCTTCCCTGCGGCCCCGTTTGCACTTTCTGAACTTAAGCTTGCAACTGTTACTCCTGTTCGAAAAGTAAATAAATATATAAGCGGTTCCAAGACCGTGTGGCGAGCAGCAGGAAGACCGAGTCAGCCATCAAGGAGATGGAAGCGCAAAGGAACGCCAGCCTGATGCCTGGCTCTGCAGAAGGAGACGCCCAGCGGAGAAGGTGGGCGCTCCTGGTGCTCTGCGTCGTGCCTGCGGGGCCCCTCTGAGTCACTTGTCCTCTCGGCCGACAAGGCCCCGGGCGCTCCAGAGACAGAGCCTGAATCTGACTCGCGTCTGTGTCCCTGGAGTCGCCTCAGCGCCAGGGAGCCTGAGCAAACGGTGGGTGAGTCGATGTTTCTGCCCTTCTCCTGGTTAATCTTCCTCTGCCTCCCTACACATCAAACCCGTTCCCGGCCTCTGCTTCTCCCAGGAGCCCAGCTCAGACAGAAGGAGAGTGGGACTCGGTAACCTTCTTCTGTGAAGGACCAGGCAGCAAATACTTTGGGTTTTGCAGGCAATTTGGTCTGTCTCCACTGAATCCTGCCCTCACAGGACTAAAGCGGCCAGAGACAATACGGAAATCGATGGGCCCAGCTGTGTGTCAATAAAACTTTACGGAGATGATTTTGTTGTTACTGAGTCGCTCAGTCATGTCTGACTCTTTGCAACCCCATGGACTGTAGCCCGCCAGGCTCCTCTGTCCATGGGNGATGAGTTGGTTGGATGGCAATACAAACTTTATGAAAATGAGCTTGAGCAAGCTCTAGGAGTTGGTGATGGACAGGGAAGACTGTCATGCTGCAGTACATGGGGTTGCAAATAGTCGGACACAGCTAAGTGACTGAACTGAACTGAACTGAATTCATTTTCTAGTCATTCCATTTTCTGTTCTTTTAAAAGTTTTTATGATGCTCAGATCAGAAACCAGATATTTACTTCTTTGTTAATAGTCTGGTCTTTCTCACTCTTTGATAACAAGTATCCTCATACCCCATTTCAAATACTATATATGATATTATATGCCCATCATATATGAGAATAATGTATATGGTAGTGTTCCTTGACAATTAAATAAAAATGTATTACTGAAAAATATGTGATTTCTGTATCTATTTTAATCCTCATACTACATTTTATATTAAAGTTTCTCACTACTCTCACAACTGTGTGCCAGGACCTAATCTGATTTTTCTGTTTTTCACCTTTAGAAACCTACCGCTAAACATACTGCCAAGTAGATAATAGACATTCAGTTCAGTTCAGTTCAGTCAGTCATGTTCGAGTCTTTGCGACCCCATGAACCGCAGCACACCAGGCCTCCTTGTCCAACACAAACTCCCGGAGTTCACCCAAACCCATGACTATTGAGTCAGTGATGCCATCCAACCATCCNCCAGGCAAGAATACTGGAGTGGGTTGCCATTTCCTTCTCCAGCAGATCTTCCTGACCCAGGGATCAAACTCACATCTCCTGCATTCACAGATGGGTTCTTTACCACTGAGCCACCAGGGAAGACCCTTTATGGAGATATATGCATACATATAGCGGATTCACATTCTTCTACAGCCGAAACTAACACAACATTGTAAACAATCATACTTCAGTTTTTAGAAAAAAAACCTTTAGGGCAACTAGAATCTGAATTCCAGGAGTTCCCTGGCGATCCAGTGGACCCGGGAACTAACATCCTGAAAGCCGTGCAGTGTGGCCAAAAAAACAAAACACAGTCTGAATTCCAGATAAAAGCCACAGGCCGTGAGATGTTATTCTTTCTTTCCCACATGCAAAAATGAAAAATATGCAAACATGAAAATGTCAGAAAGGAAAACAGTGTAAAATCTTCACCCAAAGACTGAACAAAAGCAGGCAGTGAGCAGCACTCGGCTCCAGGGCCTGCCCGGAGCGCTCCCTGCCACAGCCGGCCGTGCGGGCCCCCCACCCCCACCCCCCACAGGCCAGCGGCCTCTCTCTTGCCTGCGGTGACCTGCGCCGCGAACTCCCGGATGGACTTCAGGGAGGCCAGGTCCAGCTGCCGGGCGCTGACGCGGTGATTAAGGGTCTCCCCCCGAATCTCCTTGGCCGCCGCTTCGCACTTCTCCATGTCTCGACAGGCCAGAATGATGTTGCCTCCTGGAAGAGCCAGACGAGAAAAAAATTTTTTAATAAACATAAAAAAGATCCACTCCCAAGTGTAGGTACCCAAGATAAATGAAAAGGTAAGTCCATACAAAACTATGTACTCTAACGTACACAGAGGCACTGTTGAGGTAGAAACGCCCCAAATGTCCATCAAGGGAAGAATGAACACGGAGGGGGAGGGATAAAGTGGGAGTTTGGGACTAATATATACACTCTACTGTACATAAAATAGATAACCAACAAGGACCTACTGGAGAGCGCAGGGAACTCTGATCAATATTCAGTAATGAGCTGAATGGGAAATAATTTGAAAAAGAATACATGTTTAAAACAGAATCACTTTGCTGCCCAACTGAAACTAACGCCAACACTGTAAATCAACTACACTCCAATATTTTTAAAAAAACTATTAAGGGAAATGTGGTCCATCCATCAGTGGAATATTACCCAGCCATGAAAAGGAAGGAAATCCCAAAACATCTGCACCATGGTTGAGCCTTACAAACATGATGCTCACTCAGTCAAGGAAAGCAGATGTAAAAGAACGGGGTATGATTCCATTAATCTGAAATGCCCCGAAGAGGCAAATCCACAGAAGGAAGATCACTGGCTTCCTAGCTCTGCAGAGGATGGGAAATTAAGAGAGCGATGGCTTAGAGGACCCAGGTTTCATTTGGGGGTGTGATGAAACATGTTCTACAATGGGGAGCAGTCATGGTTGCACATTTCTGTGAATATAATAAAAATCACAGAAGTATGTATTTTTAAATGTGTGAATTAAATCTTAATACACCCATTAAAAAAAAACTGTTTTTTTTTTTTTTTTTTTCAAATTAGAAAAGTGAGGAGAAACAGGGTCTGAGAAAAGGATGGGCAGCCACGATGCTGTGTGGGTCTTTGGGCCTCCCCTGGGGTGGACCAGCCACCTCCTGCACACTGGCTGCCCCAACACACAGTCCAGGACAGAGCTCATCAAGTCCCGGCTCCGTCCATCCTTGCAGGGCGGCAGTGGGTGTGTTGGCCCAAGTTCCAGTCTCGCCAGGTCCGGAAAGGAACACCTGCCCCTCCCTGGGGGAAACCCCGTGTGATGACTCGCAGGAGCAGAGGACCGCCCATCACAGCCCCCATCACTCTGACCTCGGGGCGAACATGCAGCTCGGGCCGGCTGATCCAGCAGGGACGCATTCACTGGCCACCGTGTGGAGGCCCCCAAGGAGAGGTCCTGGCCTCCCCCAGCCCTCGCGCCTGCCCCGGCCTCTCCCTCCCAACTCCAGCCTTCCAGCTCTTCAAACACAAACCGGGACGCCTCCCTCTCTTGTGCCTGTCCCCCCCGGAAACCCCACTGATTATAAATTCAAAAGAGAGCTCTGTGGGGACTTCCCTGTGGCTAGGAATCCAAGCTTCCGGTACAGGGGGCATGGTTCAATCCCTGGTCAGGGAACTAAGATCCTGCATGTCACACAGTGGGGCCAAAAATATAAATTTTTTAAAAAAGAGAGATCTGTGTGCTGAGGAGGGCACATCTCCATAAGCCCACTCTGACAATGGGAAAAACATCAAACAGACCCAAATTGAAGGGGGCATTCTTTCTATTAAAGACCCGATCAGTAAGCTTGGAAGAGCCTGAAGTCAAGTCTTACTCCCAACCTCTGACCCAGGCCCTAACCCAGTCAACGGGACTGAGTCCAACCAGCATAGGAGAGGGCCAATGCAGAGAAAAAACATGCAGGGAGGCCGATGCAGAGAAAAAACCCAACCAGAAACTGCTGACTGTCCACGGGCTCCTCTGAGCCCCCGGACCCATCCACCCCTTCCAGGACACCAGGCTTTGGGGCTTAGCCAGCCTGTGTTTGTTTCTGCCACTTGCAAAACCAGAAGAATCAGAAGCCTTAATGCCCCCAGGGGAATCCCACCATCCACCACCAGGTCTTAACACCAGATCTTGACACCCCCAGGGGAATCCCACCATCCACCACCAGGTCTTAACACCAGATCTTGACACCCCCAGGGGAATCCCACCATCCACCATCAGGTCTTAACACCAGATCTTAACCCCCCCAGGGAAATCCCACCCATCCACCACCAGGTCTTAACACCAGATCTTAACCTCCCCAGGAGAATCCTACCATCCACCACCAGATCTTAACACCAGATCTTAACCCCCCCAGGGGAATCCCATCATCCCCACCAGCTCTCACACCCAAGCCCTGGGCCGAGAAGCAGGTGCCCAACAGGACGTCACCTCTTTTGGCCAGCTCCAAGGCGGTCTGCTTCCCGATGCCCGTGTTGGCACCAGTCACAATGACAGTCTTCCCAGGAATGGTGGCCTTGCTGGGACAAGCCCCGCCGGCGACAAAGTCCCTGGAGGTAGGAAACGGGAGGTCAGTTCCATCTGTCTGTCCACTCTCACTGCAGGTGTCCTCAGGGGTTACGATCTCAGACAAGTGACCGCTCTGAGCTTGTGTTCCCCCAGCGGAAAGATGGGAGCAGTATCACACATCCCGAGGGAGCCCTGTGATTACTCAGCACCGCCTGGTGTGGGGAAGCCTCCTCGTCATATCCATAAAGACCCGTGTCTGATCCCTACAGCTGTTTTAACGTCTCACCAGGAGCTCAATGGGTTAAAACCACAAAATGGTGTCTCCCCAGAGTCTGCAGGTCAGAGTCCCAGAGGGGTCTCACAGGATAAAACTGAGGTGTCGGCAGAGCTGTGTTCCTTCTGGAGGCGCAGAGGAGAATTGAGAATTGTTCCCGAGCCTTTTCCAGATTCTAAGGGCCTCCGGCATCGCTGGGCTCGTGGCCCCTTCCTCTCCCTTCAAAGTCAGCAACACAGCAGCGTCAAGTCTCCGGCTCTGATTCTTCCACCTCCCTCTTGTGAGCACCGTTGTGATGACGCTGGGGCCACCTGGTGATCATCTCCCATCATGGAGGTCCTTAATGACATCTGCAGAGTCCCCTTTGACCAGTAAGGAAATACAGTCATAGGTTCTGGGCATTAGGATGTGAGGGAGAGGGCAGGAGGGCCTTATTCCGCTACTGTGTCCATATTCCAGAGGCTAAATACTGGAAACAACTAAATGTCCCCAACAGGAAGCTGGCCAGAGAAACAGTGTCCTCTCCAGACAAGAGGGACATTTTTAATTAAAAATAAATAGTCATACTCCCTGTACCCAACCAGGGCATTCAGCTTTCTTTTATTCTTCCCATGCTGGTATTTTTTAATTACTATTATTTTTACGCTTTTTCAGAACTAACAGACATCAGCATGAATAAAAATAAAAACTGCAGCCAATGAATTTTTTTTTTTGCCATGCCTTCTGCTTTGAGGGTTCTTACTTCCCCAACCAAGGACTGACCAGTCAGGCCCCAGCAGTGAAAGTGCCAAGTCCTAACCCCTGGACCGCCAGGGAATTTCCCAATGATTTCTATGATAAGGAAAAATTATTTCCATTTCCTAGAGCTTCCCCCAAAAAAAGGTGGTTAATATTTACAAAGCAGGAGTTTATAAAAAACAAGATACCAGCCGGCTACACAAAAAAAGACTTTATTGGATCAGGAGGAACAACTTCAAAATGAAGCCTCATCACAGAGCAGATGAACAAGCCTAAACGTATTTATGCAAAGAGATTAACAGTCAATCTCCCTCTATCCTTCAGCCCCTTATGAGAGGGGAAAAAAAAGATACTTCAATATTTCAATCACTTTCTGGCCTAACTCCCAGCTGTCGTGTAACTGTAATAAAATACGTATTGCTAATCCTGAACACTTAACATGAGGTCTACCGTCTCAACAAATTTTTAAGTGTACAGTATAATACTGTTACTACAAGCATAACATGGTTATATTTTTAGGTGCTCAACAGTCACACTGTATGGCTTATAATAGCCAGGGCAAATGTAAAAGATTTCCATCTTCACAGAAAGGTCTACTGAATGGTACTGCTATAGAATATTTGGTTGCTGTATTTTGGTTTGGAGTGGGGGGAGGGTGGATTTTTATATTGAAGAGTAGTTGGTATGCAATATTATATACAGTACAGGTGTACAACATAATGCTTTACAATTTTTAAAGGTTATATTCCATTTATATCTACTCTAAAATAGAGTTGCTATACTCCCCTGGTTGTACAATATATCCTTGTGGTTTCTTTTATAACTAACAGTGTGCACCCCTTAGCCTCCTGTCTTGTTTTTATTTAGTGAATTAGCCCAGCAACCACAGGAAAGAACTGTCCTACGTATATATCCCATGCAATAACGATCTTTTTCATTGACTGAGTTGGACAACTCTAACTTGTTTCTCTGATTCCGGACAACGAGAGCTTAGGTGGCATACACGTTCCCTGCATCTGGGCCAGAACGTGACATGTGGGAGGAGCCCAGTAGGTATCTGCTAAATGAATTAATTACTGCACTGAAAGTCCAGAACAACTAGACCAAAGCGTTCACCAGGGCCCGGATCCGCCCCTCTCTGGCCGACCTTGGGCCGTGACCTGCCCGCTCGGGGCCCAGGCTTGTCCCCGCATCCTCTGGGAGCACTGCTGCATGAGTGGACTGGAGGACTCCTGGGCGGGCGAGGAGCTGGCGATCTCCACCCGGCCCTCCCTCCCTGTCCACGCCCGCCGGCCCGCCGTTACCGCGCCTGAGAGACCCGCGCGAACTCACTTGAGCAGCACGGCGCCGCCCACGGCCGTGCCCAGCACGGACAGCGGCAGAACGTAGCGGCTCATGCCTGGCCGGAGCCGGAGTCTCACTGCAGCCGCCAACCCGCGCGAGCCCCGGAGCCTGCACCGGGAGCGCGCCGCCCGGGACCCACGTGCGGAAGGGCACACGCCGCCGGAACCCACGCCTCCGGAAGGGGCGGGGCGGGGCGGGGCCTCCACGGTGGGACCTATGGGGACGGACTGCGAGCGCTGCTGCTGCTGGGAATGGTAGTTCCCGGGGCCTAGGGGGCGGGGCCTATGCACTGTTCCGATGACGTCACACTCGCTCGGCTTAAAAGTTCGGCGCGGTGCGGTGGGGACTCCAGGATCCCAGTGAGGCAGCTGTCGCTTCCGCATCTGGGTCCTCTGTCTTTCAAATGGGTCAGCCTGTTTCCTCATCTAAAAATATGTGTGCCTACGACCTAGCTATGTATAAAACAAAGCAGCTCCGAGACGATACTGCAAAGCACAGGGACGCCCGCCGGTATGCCATAAAAACTTTAAACCAAATGTAACCCATGAAAAATGTGAATCACTGTTGTACACCTGAAACGAATTAGCACTGAAAATCAAGTATACCTCAGTGAAAACAAATAAATAAGTGGCATAAATATACGAGCTATTTGTCGACTTCCTGGGACAATTTGATAAGTTCAACGCTCAGAATCCAAGACCTACAAGCCTGGGAGGTTCCCAGATTCCTGGAGCACTGAGCGAGGAGGTCATGGGGGCCTAAACTTCGGGTTTGAGGCAGGAGGGGCCGGGGGCCTGAACTTCTGAGGCTGAGGAGAGGCCCACCCTAATTCAAAATGACGGCACCCTAATTCACTAGATCTGCAACAACCCTATTTCCGAATAAGATCGTATTCTGAGGTCTACTACACATTAGGATTTCAACATATATAAATTTGTGGGGATAGAAGGGAGAGGCAATTCAACTCATCCCACTTAATCAAAATAATCAAAAGTGGGAAGCAATCCAATTTTGTAATAGATATGTCCATCAACAGCTAAAGGAATAAGTTATTTATAGTAAATTCAGACAATGGAAAGAAAGTGAAAGTGAAGTCGCTCCGTCTTTTCTGACTCTTTGCAGTCTGTGGACTGTAGCCTACCAGGCTCCCCCGTCCTTGGGATTCTCCAGGCATGAAGTGAGTTGCCATTTCCTTCCCCTCAGACAACGGACTCTTTCTTTATGAAAAGGAATGATCTATTGGTATTTGTACAATATGTATGATTCCAGTTACATGACAGTCTAGGGGAGAGAAGGAAGACCAGTGGCTACCAAGGATTGAGGGGGTGGGGGAAGCGATTACTGCGAAGGGAAACTTGGGAGAGTTTTGGAAAGAGTATCATGATTACACAGGAATTTACACACATGAGCACATACATGCGTCAAGTCTCACCAGTATGTTCACTGAATTTTATTGCATGTAAGACACTTCCCAAGTGGCGCTAGTGGTAAAAAAAAAAAAAAAAAAAAACTCGCCTGCCAGTGCAGGAGATGTAAGAGGCACTGGTTCAATCGCTGGGTCGGGAAGATCCCCTGGAGGAGGAAATAGCAACCCACTCCAGTATTCTTGCCTGGAGCATCCCATGGACAGAGGAGCCTGGCAGGTTACAGTTCATGGGGTCGCAAAGTGTTGGACACGGCTGAAGCGACTTAGCACGCACGCATTGCATGTAAATTATACTGCAATAAAACTGATGAAAAGGCCAAAAAAAAAAAGTGAAAAGATTTTCATAATTTAGTTTCAAAAATTATATCACCCAAGTAACTCTGACTTATGATTGGATTGAGTTTGTCAATAATCCAAAGACACACTTTAGAACACTTTCAAAATGACAAATAGCTGATTAATAAATTGTTTCCAAATGTCCCAAGAACTGTTTTTTTCCTTTTCCTTTTTTTGTTAACAAGACAAAACATGCCTATTTAGCTAAAATTGGTGACTGGGGGTAGGGCATGGCAGAAATGTACAAGGCTGGAGATGAGAGGCTCAGGGGTCAATAGAGCACTCAGGATGGAGAAGCCAGAGGCCAGCAGGCTTGTGGGGGGGGCCTGCCCCCAACAACAGCAGGAACTCTTGGGAACAGAATGAAAGCACCTGGACAGCAAGCTGCAAGTTGGTCTCTGAGATGGGGATGTCCAGAGTGGAGAAAGATCTAGAAACTCGGAAGCATCAGCTCTTGGCTCCATTACGACACAGAGGGCTGACGTGACTTCAGGTCTGGGGCAGCAGCACCAACAGTGAGTCATGAAAACCCTCCTGGACACAGGAAACACAACAGGGCATCCAAAGAAAACACTATGGCCAGCATCCAGGATCTGTGATTGGAGAATCAGGCTAGGAGTCAGGGAAGACTTCCTAGATGAGGCAAAACCTAAATAGGGTTTTGAAGAATGAGTAGGAGTTCTTCAAGTGGACTGGCTGGAGTCATGAGAAGTTGTGAGGCAAGTTCCTTGGGATCGTGGGAGGTTTGACTTGAAGGGGTCGGCAGCTGGCAAGGGATGTGGCTGAAGAGAAGATTAAAAAGCAACAACAAAAAAGGCAAGAATGCCAGCTTTTGTTTATTAAGTGCGGGCTTCCCTGGTGACACAGTGGTAAAGAATCCACCTGCCACAGGAGACACAAGAGACATGAGTTCAATCCCTGGGTGGAGAGGACCCCCTGAAGAAAGAAATGGCAACCCACTCCAGGTTTCTTGCCTGGAGAATTCCACGGACAGAGGAGCCTGGCGGGCGACAGTCCATGGGGTCGGAAAGAGTCGGACACAGCTGAGCAGCTGTGCAGAGCAAGGGCACAGCACTGTCTACCGAGCGTCTAGTCTGTGCAAACGTTTAATCCACACAGCAAATCAAAGTGTAGGCTTGCTGCTGGGGCGTTGCAAGGGTAGCTGGGTCTGGGAAAAGGTTTCTCCCCTTCCTGAGATTGTGGGAACTCAGGGTTCCTGAATCATGGAGTGGACAAGATGTGGGAGAGGGGAAGGTTCCACAGAGGCTGTACACACTCCAAGGCATGGATCTAGAAAGATCTTGTTTCAGATTTCTGCTCCACCTCTTCTTAGATGTGTACCTTGAGCAGTGACTTCCCCTCTGTCAACTTCTGTCTCTTCTTACCCAACAAAATGACAGTTAGTATCCTTCATATGTAAAGAGTTCTAATGAATCAATAAGAAAAAGGTCTCACCCCTAACAGAGAGAGGGGGGAGTATAGGCAAAGGATATAAGGGCCAATTTGCAAAGAAAGAAAATTAACAAACACATAAAACTACTCAGCCCTACTGGAAATCAAAGAAACTCATCAGGATAAAGACAAGATAATATTTTATCAGACTGGCAGGATCAAAGCAATGTAATACCCAGTGTTGGCAAGGATGTGGTGAAACAGGTACACCTACCTGTTGGTGGGAGTGTCAGTTGGTACAGCCTTCCTAAAAGGTCATTCAGTGATACATGGCAAAACCATCTGCACCAATCTTTGACCCACCTCTTCCCCTTGGAAGGATTTAGGCTAAGAGAATAATAGGTCATTGGGAAAGAAAGACATGGGGAAATGTTCCTCATTGCCCTGTCTCTCGGTAATAGCAAGACACTGGCAGAGTAAAATCAACCTCTACGTCTATCAGTACAAGTTAATTCATCTGCACGTGTCCCTGGATAAACTCCGTCTACAGCTTTAGGAAGTTAAAATGTTTACCAACATCCAGAGTTTCTTCCTTAAATGTCAATGGGTGGGGGAAGGCAGGGAGAGCAGACTGATTCTCTTTTTTAAGCTTAAATATCAAAGTGCATATTTTTTTAGTTAAAAAAAAAAAAACTACTCTTCCCTTTGGCATCTCTGCCAGGCAGGATGATTTTTTTTTTTTTTNGTCAATGGGTGGGGGAAGGCAGGGAGAGCAGACTGATTCTCTTTTTTAAGCTTAAATATCAAAGTGCATATTTTTTTAGTTAAAAAAAAAAAAACTACTCTTCCCTTTGGCATCTCTGCCAGGCAGGATGATTTTTTTTTTTTTTTCTTTTTGTTCATCTGCATTTTCTCATTCTGGAGTTCTTGTCCGTTTTCCAAGATGAAGAAAATTCTGGAGATGGATGGTGTTTGTTGATGGGTGCACACAATGTGAACACAATTAATGCCATAAAATTGTACATTCAAAACTGGTTAAAATGGCAAATTTCATGGCGTGCGCAGCTTACCACAATTAAAAATAAGGGGGGAGATTTGTAATAAAGTACTGATGGGGGCTCTCTCCACCTCAAATAAACACGCCCTCTGTGAGCCCTTCTTCTCTTCTATAAACTGGTCTCCTAATATCGTCCACCTCTAGAGCAGGGGTTAAAAAACATCTTCTGCAAAGGACCAGAGAGAAAATAATTTCAGCTTTTTGGACCATCCAGTCCGTGTTGCAACGACTCTGCCATTATGGCAGGGAAGCAGCCCCAGACGATATGAAAACAAATGAGCCGGGCTGCGTTCCAATAAAACTTTATTTATAAGAACAAGTGGTGGGCTGCATTTTGCTGGCCGGCCACAGGGTTTGGAAGGATGACAGAAAGTAATTCATGACAAGGACACAGGAAACACCAGAGCACTGCTGGCCGAAGCGTCGTCATTATTGAGAGAACAGGGCATGCACGTTCTTTCCTCTGAGGAGCTCCTATTTGATTCCCAGATGCGCCCAAGGAGTTCAGAATATCCCCTACCAGGTAGTCTATGCACTCCTTTATCACTGTTGATGTTGCTAATACACCCCTACAAACGCTGGGTGCTGTCCCAGGTACTGAGAGAGCTCTTCCCCCGTCAGAAGGCTTATCACACCCAAGTCATTCCCGTTCTCATCCCCTCTCCCTCCCTCCTCTCTCCCTCCCTCCTCGCTTCCTGTCCGCGCATTTTTGCAGCCCTTACCTGACATGTAGGAAACAGGTTTACCGACCCTGAAGCTACCATGCAGGATAGATCACATAGAGAAAAGGTTAGATGGTGGAGGAGCCCTGATGATTCCAGGCTCGTCTTTCCAGTCCCAATGCCGCCCCAGCTTCCAAATCCACCCCCACCCTCACCAAATAGAGCAGAGGTGGCATAGACGGGAGCCTGTCTGCAATGCGAGAGACCCAGGTTTGAGCCCAGGGTGGGGAAGATCCCCTGGAGAAGAAAATGCCAACCCACTCCAGTATTCTTGCCTGGAGAATCCCATGAATGGAGGCTGTTTTGGAGAATGGAGGCTCCATGGAGAATCCCATGGAGATGGAGGCACCCTGGCAGGCTGCAGTCCATGGGGCCACAAAGAATCAGACACGATTGAGCAACTTCACTTTCCTTCCCTGTATGCCGCCGCCACCAAGCCCTGTGCAGAGGGCAGATTCACGCACAGACTGAACATGGCCCTTGTCTGAAGCCACCGGGTCTTGGAGCGATTTGTTACATGGCCATAGTGACTGGGACAACCGGTCTTGTTTCATTGGTTTAGTACCAGTCCTCAGCACAGCACATTCGTGGCCCCATAATCTGGAGGAAGGGAGGGAAGCAGGGAGGGGGAGCAGAGCATGGGCGCGAGTTAATGGTGATGAGAAGGAAGGAAGGCAAGAAAGGAGAGACTTAGTGAGTTTGCCTGGAGCAAGACAGGCACCATACAAACAGCTCAGCTAGGATGGAGGGCTTCCCTGGGATCTCAGGAAATGGCAAGGGCTTCCCTAGTAGCCCAGTGGTTAAGAATCACCTTGCAACGCAGAGGACATGGGTTCAATCCCTGGTTGGGGAACCAACATCCCATATGCTGCACAGTGCAGCCAAAAAAAAAAATTATAAATAAAAATAAGGGTATGGACTTTATTTGAGGAGGATAGAAGTGTTTAGGAATAGACGGATATGATGGTTGCATAACACTGTCAATGTACAAAAGGCTATTCAGTTGTTCACTTTAAGATGGCTAATTTCAGGTCAATTAAAAAAAAAAAAACTTGACCAAAACCCCACCATAGCACCTGTCAGTTTCAGACTCGCTCAGTGAGCCTGAGAGCCCACAGTGCAGCCCCATCACTTTCTGACTTCATGCCCCACCCCTCTCCCCCAGAGACACTGGCTTTGCTGCAGGAGCACCCACTTCAGGACCTCTGCACTGGCCCTGGCCCCTGCCTGAAGACCCTTCCCCAGGTATCCTCACACCTCACTCCCTTCCCTGCTGGTTCAGGGGGTAAAGACTCCGCCTGCAATGCATGAGACCTGCAATGCATGAGACGTGGGGAAAGCAGCTTCAGTCCCTGGGTCAGGAAGACCCCCTGGGGGGAGGAAATGGCAATTCACTCCAGTATTCTTGCCTGGAAATCCCATGGACAGAAGAACCTGGTGGGCTACAGTCCGTGGGCTCTCAAAGGGTAGGACACGACTGAGCGGCTAACACTTTCATTTTGACTCCCTTTAGGTCTTCACTGAAACAGCACAGTCTCAGTGAGGACTTCCCCAACCGATAAAACCCCTAAGACACCCACTGGACCCTCTTCCCTGCTTATGACCACCATCTGACATTCTGCACGTTCCCTTCTTTATTTTCCAGCAGAATATAAACTCCACGAGGGCAGGTTTGGGGCCGTTGCGTTCCCTGGCCCCTGGCACAGCACCTGGTTACAGTAGATGCTTCAGAACCATTTGTCAAATGAATGGATAAATGTCCTGAATAAATGAACAGTCACCAGAAGCTTAGCACTGAGTCTGCCCATTCCTTGCGAGCAGGCGCAGAGCTCCCTATCTGCAGAACCAGTGCTTGTCATGTGTGTGGATCCGGCCGTGTGGTTATTGATTCATTCCTTCATCTGTCTCACCCATCCACTGGCTGAGCACTGAACCTGTTCTGAGCACTTGACCTGCCTTTCACACCTCATCTTCCCAGCAGCTATTACTGTAGCAACCAGGGCTTATGCTCCTCGTAGCCAGGAAGAAATGAGAACAATCTGGAGTCACTTGCTCCAACCCAGATCCCAACTCTAGTCTGTCTGGAGTCCTTTCCAATCAGCGCCCTGACCCCCGCCCCAGCCCCCCAGCCTGAGAGCCAGGTTCCTCCAGCTTCGGGAGACCAGTCGCCCTGGATCCCTCCCAGAGAATAAACAGCTCCCCAGCAGCCTCCCTCCTCCAGTGAGGGCAGTTCTTAGACTCGCCCTCCGGGTGTCACTCCCCACCCCCTGCTCAAGGGCTAGCCGGTCTCAGAGGGGCTTCAGGGAAAACCTTCCCTAAGCTCCTAGCTCTTGGGCCCCGGGAAGAACTCCTCTGAGCTGCCACCCTGCCCGAGTGACCTCCGTCTATGGCACCTTTAGGGCCGCCCATGTTCATGTCACCTGCCCAACCAGAGAGGGAGCGTCTTGAAACTCAGGCTTGGGGCAAATCCATCCGAGCTGGAGGCTGGCCACGCCGTCCCTCGCCGCGGCCGCGGCCACGGCCAACACCAGCATCCGGACCGCCCTCCACGCTGTCTCCAGGCTCATCTCCTCCGGCCAGCCACGCCCCCACCTGCCCAGCCTCCCCCAGGCGTGCCCTCTGCCCAAAGCCCTCTCTGCATTCCTGGGTCCTGAAATTCAAGCCCCCGCACCGCCTCCTCAGAGAAGCCACCGTGCCCAGCTCACCAGGAGTCGCCACACCTGCCGCCCCGGGTCACTCCATCGCTTCACCTTTGTGTTACTTCCTGCACGGAGACTCCTACAATCTGAAAGGCTTATTCACACGTGTGTCCCTACCTGTTTATCTTCTGTCTGCCCACCACACCCACCAGAGTGACAATAACACAAAGGCAGGGAGGGATTTTGTTGGTCCCCACTGAGAATGTGCTTGGACCGGACTGGTGCTCGAGTGCCTGCTCCTGCATGACTTGGGGACTTGGCACATGCTGCTTCCCAAGCCTGAAAGAGCAACCCTTGCCAACATCGTCCTCGGTGAACTCCTATTCATCCTTCAGAACCCCATCCAGTTAGCATTTAACTGGGGAAGTCTTTGACCTCCTCACATGCCCACTACAGGTTCAAATAAAAGGTCTCCTCCAGGGACACTCAGTGCCCTCAGTTATAGCATATGTCACTGTGAATCCCTACTGTGAGTGCCAACAGGGTCTATTTCCCCAACCAGCCTGTCTTCCTGAGGACAAAGAGTGAGGTACAAATTGAGTTTCAGGGGCCATTTACTGAAAGAGTAACTTAATGAATATGTGCGTTAAATATATCTCCCTGATAGCCAGCTCCTGTCTCATTGATAAGCCCTGCCCCAGCAACCTGCTGGACCCCACTTCCTGTGAATTCTGCCTCCCTCCTAGTCCTAGGAATTGACCAGCAAACCCTCCAGTCGGGGAGACAGAAGTGGGGACGTGCCTTGGAAGAGGAGGGTGATGGAAGAGAGAGGGATGGTTTCTGAGATGACACACAGAGGATGCTAGCTTAACAAGCTGCGGCGCGCATTCTGTCTACAGACAGTCAACAGCCCAGTTCCCCCGCGACCAAGAGACCCCCGTTCGGGGACAGAGACAGGTTCAGAGCCACAGAGCCCGAAAGCTCACCCAATAAAAGGCGCTGCACTGTTGGTTTGGTTCGGGGATTCCCCAGGTGAGGGGCCCCACCCGCTCTCCCAGGACTTACGGAGTCAGACGGTGNTTGGAAAGTTGTACTTTTCTAATAATTTGTCCGTTTCTTCCAAGTTGTCCATTTTATTGGCATATAGTTGGACAGTAGTCTCTTATGATCCTTTGTATTTCTGTGTTGTCTACTGTGACCTCTCCATTTTCATTTCTAATGTTATTGATTTCATTTTTCTCCATTTGTTTCTTGATGAGTCTGCCTAATGGTTTGTCAATTTTATTTATCTTCTCAGAGAACCAGCTTTTGGCTTTGTTGATTTTTGCTATGGTCTCTTTTGTTTCTTTTGCATTTATTTCTGCTGTAATTTTAAAGATTTCTTTCCTTCTACTAACCCTGGGGTTCTCCATTTCTTCCTTTTCTAGTTGCTTTAGGTGTAGAATAAGGTTATTTATTTGACCTTTTTCTTGTTTCTTGAGGTAAGCCTGTATTGCTATGAACCTTCCCCTTAGCACTGCTTTTACAGTGTCCCACAGGTTTTGGGTTGTTGTGTTTTCATTTTCGTTCATTTCTATGCATATTTTGATTTCCTTTTTGATTTCTTCTGTGATTTGTTGGTTATTCAGCAGCATGTTGTTCAGCTTCCATATGTTGAAATTTTTAATAGTTTTCTCCTGTAGTTGAGATCTAATCTTACTGCATTGTTGTCAGAAAAGATGCNGTTCATTTCTATGCATATTTTGATTTCCTTTTTGATTTCTTCTGTGATTTGTTGGTTATTCAGCAGCATGTTGTTCAGCTTCCATATGTTGAAATTTTTAATAGTTTTCTCCTGTAGTTGAGATCTAATCTTACTGCATTGTTGTCAGAAAAGATGCTTGGAATGATTTCAATTTTTTTTTAATTTACCAAGGCTAGATTTATGGCCCAGGATNGCCCTCCCCTCCGCGGCTCCCGGCCGGGGGCACCCCTCCCTCACCCTCTAGGCCACCTGGGGCTGCAAACTTGCCCTTCAGGTTTGGCTCCGGCCGCCCCGCCCCGCCTTCCTCCAGGAAGCCCGCCTTGACCCTCTGAACCGCCTCTCCTGGGCTCCCAAGTCACCCTCAGCGTCGCTGTTGTAGGACCTGCGGAAGAAAGACCTCACCTATGTGGTTGCAAGCACTTCCTCGCCTTTTCTCTTACCTTGGGTACTGTACTCAGAGCTCTCCGTAACTCCCCTACATCCTCCCAAAGCTGTGATCCCCATTTTACAGTTGGGGGGTGGGGTGGTGGGGGCGGTGCCGAGGCACAGAGAGGTTAGGTAATTCGCCCAGGGCCACACAGCTCAAACGGGGCCAGACATTGAGCTGGTGACAACAGAGTAATGGCAAAGGGTGCCGGGTCTAAACTGTGTGTCTGGACTTCCCTGGTGGTCGGGTGGTCGAGAATCCGCCAGCCAGTGCACAGGACACGGGGTCCTGCTTCAGGAAGATCCCGCCCGCCCTGGGGCAGCCAGGCACGGGAGCCCTGGAGCTGGGGCTCTGCAACTTGAGAGAAGCCCTCAGTCGCCACAACCAGAGAAAAACCCGCCCAGCAGCAAAGACCCAGCCCGGCCAGAAAGAAAGAAAGAAAGAAAAGGTAAATAAATTGTGTGGTCTGAGCTGAACCATTTCCAACACTTATTAGCTGTGGGATCAAAGACAAATGACTTGAATATCCCTCAGTTTCTTCATGTATAGAATGGGGATAATCAAACCCATTTCATAAGATGTTGTGAGGTTTACACAAACCCACATCGCATACTCAGCAGAAGATATAAGCACACAGTAAGTATTAGCAAAATGATTAAGTGGCAAAGGCAGGACTGGAATCCATATCCACCTGGGCTCTTTACCATAATACCATGTGCATTATCTCTCTTTCTCTCTGTTATTTCCTCCCCATCAATCCAGGACAAGGATGTGCCTTCTCTGGTTTCCAGCCTCACTTAGTATAGTTTGTGGGGTCAGCATGAGTTCACTGAAGCAATAATGCACAGAAGTGTACCAAATGCAAAAGTGCATTAATTCAGCAAATGTCACTCCAGCACTCACTACACACAAAATCCTATTCTATAAGCAGCAGGTAGACTAGGGGACTGAACATACAAGAGGCTTTGGCCTTGTGAAGTTTACATGTTAATGGGGGAGATGTAAAATAGACAAAATGAACATACAGTGTGCTTAATTTCATCTTTTAATTATGAAACTAAAAGATGCTTGCTCCTTGGAAGAAAAGCTATAACCAACCTAGACAGAGTATTAAAAAGCAGAGACATCACTTTGCCAACAAAGATCTGTCTAGTCAAAGCTATGGGTTTTCCAGTAGTCATGTATGGATGTGAGAGTTGGACCATGAAGAAAGCTGAACGCCGAAGAATTGATGCTTTTGAACTGTGTGTTGGAGAAGACTCTTGAGAGTCCCTTGGGCTGCAAGGAGATCAGATTACTNCTATGGGTTTTCCAGTAGTCATGTATGGATGTGAGAGTTGGACCATGAAGAAAGCTGAACGCCGAAGAATTGATGCTTTTGAACTGTGTGTTGGAGAAGACTCTTGAGAGTCCCTTGGGCTGCAAGGAGATCAGATTACTCCATCCTAAAGGAAATCAGTCCTGAATATTCATTGGAAGGACTGATGCTGAAACTGAAACTCCAATACTTTGGCCACCTGCTGCAAAGAAATGACTTCTTGGAAAAGACTCTGATGCTGGGAAAGACTGCAGGAAGGAGGAGGAGGAGGCAACAGAGGATGAGATGGTCAGATAACATCACTGACACAATGCACATGAGTTTGAGCAAACTCCAGGAGATAGTGAAGGACAGGAAAACCTGGCATGCTGCAGTCCATGCAGTCGCAAAGAGTCGGACATGACTTAGCAACTGAAAAACAACAATACAGTGTGTTAGAGGGTGATAAATGATCTGGAGAAAAATTAAGTGCTGGTCTGGGAAGAAGAGACTCTGAAGGAGGGGAGGGGTCAGAGGTGGCCAGCCAAGGCTCTTTGATGTGATGTTATTCAACCAAAGACCTGAAGAAGGTGGGAGAGTAAGCCCTGAGGATACAAGAAAAGCATTCCAGGAAAACAGCATAGCACGTGCAAAGGCCCTGAGGCAGAATGGCACCTGGGTGCTCAAAGCGCAAAGGAAGGTGTACTACTAGAAAGTCTTCTCTTCTATCCAGAGAAACAGGGAGCCACCCAAGTCTTTTGAGAGGGGAGTGACTTGAGCTGACTTAGGCGTCTACGGGATCTGTTCATGGAAACCAGAGCAGGGAGCAAGACGCTAGGAAGACACTTGCTGCATGCATAACTATGAGCAAGTCTCCGAGACTTTGTGAGCCTCAGTTTTCTCATCTGTGAAATGGAGCCACCCCAGCACTGAACCTCACTGGGTTCGGGGAAGAAGTGGATGTCCAACTCAGTCCGTGGGGACCGTGGCACAGAGGGAAAAGATTTCATGCCAGAGGAGTCTGTTAATTTTGTGATACTCTTGGAGTCGTGTAGGGCACTGAATCTTAGCTATCATCGTCATTGGAATTATCGAGGGAAGTTTTCAGACGAAGAGGGAAGGGTGCTGAGGGCACTGGTGGAGACAGAAACCCCAGAAGGAGGTGAGCACGGAGCATGGATGGACCTCAGCCCTGGGATTAGAAAGGCGGGCCCCAGGTTCAAAGCCCACTCTCCACGCTGACCATGAACAAGTGGCAATCAGCTTCACAGAGATACCAGAAGTCGGAGGGGGGGTTCTGATGCCACGTTGCTGGGGCTGTTCTGTTGTGATGGAGATAGAGTGCCAGCTCCCCGCCACCGCCCCGGAGCCCCGGCCCCGCCCAGGGCCGCTCCAGGAGGCTGTGCCGAGGGAGTGCTCAGGTATGCGGAGAGGGGGAGGGCCTGGGAGGGACAGGAAGGACCGGCTGGAGGGAAGGCAGACTCAGCGCCTCGGCCTGTCAGAGGCAGACCGGCAGGTGAGGGGGCCTGGGAGACA
>SJYV01041792.1:0-143994 GCA_006410875.1 Neotragus pygmaeus
AAAAAAAAAAAAAAACTCTTCATGACCCAGATAGTCGTGATGGTGTGATCACTCACCTACCTAGAGCCAGACATCCTGGACAGCAAAGTCAAGTGGACCTTAGGAAGCATCGCTATGAATGAAGCTATTGGAGGTGATGGAATTCCAGTTGAGCTATTTCAAATTCTAACTGATGATGCTGTGAATGTGCTGCACTCAATATCCAGAAAATTTGAAAAACTCAGCAGTGGCCACATGACTGGAAAGGTCAATTTTCATTCCAATCCCAAAAATGAGCAATGCCAAAGAATGTTCAAATTACTGCATAATTGCTCTCATCTCATATGCTAGCTGGAGAGGACAATGGCATCCCAATCCAGTACTCTTGCCTGGAAAATTCCATGTACAGAGGAGCCTGGTGGGCTGCAGTCCATGGGGTCACTATGAGTTGAACACGACTGAACGACTTCATTTTCACTTTTCACTTTCATGCATTGGAGAAGGAAATGGCGACCCACTCCAGTATTCTTGCCTGGAGAATCCCAGGGATGGTAGAGCTTGGTGGGCTGCCGTATATGAGGTCGCACAGAATCGGAGATGACTGAAGTGATTTAACAGCAGCAGCAGCATATGCTAGCAAGGTAATGCTCAAAATCCTCCAAGCCAGGCTTCAACAGTACGTGAACCATGAACTTCCAGATGTTCAAGCTGGATTTAGCAAAGGCAGAGGACCAGAGATCAATTTGCCCATATCCATTTGATCATAGAAAAAGCAAAAGAGTTCCAGGAAAACATATACTTCTGTTTTCTTGACTATGTGGATCACAAAAAACTGTGGAAAATTCTTAAACAGATGGGAATACCAGACCATGTGAATGCCTCCTGAGAAATTTGTACGCAGGTCAAGAAGCAGCAGTTAGAACTGGACATGGAACAACAGACTGGTTCCAAATTGATAAAGAAGTATGTCAAGGCTGTGTGTTGTCTTCCTGCTTATTTAACTTCTCTGCAGAGCAAATCATGTGAAATGCTGAGATGGATGAAGCACAAGCTAGAATCAAGATTGCTGGGAGAAATATCAGTAACCTCAGATATGCAGATGACATCACCCTTATGGCAGAAAGCAAAGAAGAACTAAAGAGCATCTTGATGAAAGTAAAAGAGGAGAGTGAAAAGTTGGCTTAAAACTCAGAAACCAGATACTGAGCAAAGGTCTCATCACAAAAGACACACACTGTGTCTTATTTACCTCTAAGATCTGTATAACCTAAAAAAATAATAATTTTTTAACCCATAAATGTTAATCTTTTTGCTATTTTCTTTGGACAGCATTAAAATCGAATCTGATTGACTCTCATTTATTTAATTTTTTTGCTGACACTAAGTGACTAAGGACTCTGTTATGTACCTTTTCCTTATGTCTTTTTAACAGGTACCCTGTTCTAGGCTTCTTTTTCACACCTTAGATGGAATTTGAACACATAATCTCCATCTTAAGAAGGATCTCAGACCCACAATCTCCCAGCTGAAACTATTACACACCTGGTCACAGGACTTAATGAAGCTCAGGTTCTTTATGTCTCATCAGAGAAAGAATTTAGCAAAAGGCAAAGTGATAGATAAGAAGTAGATTTATTGAGAGAGATACACACTCCACTGACAGAGTACAGACCCTTTCAGAAGATAAGAGAAGCCCCCAAATATAGGGTGGTTAGTTTTTATGGGCTGGGTATTTTCATCGGCTAACAAGTGCGAGGATTATTCCAACTGTTTAAAGGAAGGGACAAGGATTTCCAGAAACTGAGCCACCACCCACATTTTATGGTCAGCCTCAGAACCGTCATGGCACCCGGCAGTGTGTCATTTAGCCTACTAATAAATTACAATGAGCATATAATGAGACTCAAGATCTACTGGAAGTAAAATCTCCCACCATTTGGGAGTTATTTGGTTCTAACCAGTTTATGTCTTATCCTCAACAACTGTTTCATTCTTTCAAAAGTTATGCATCGTCCACTACCCTCCTGTTGAACTATGATCAGTAGTTTTAAAATACCCAAGTGATTTGAGAACCCTAAGGTAGGGAAAGAAAGGTAAAAATTAACATCTTTGTCTAACATCTTTTAACTGGAAATAAAACACTGAAACATGGGTTTCAATGCAAACCTATCTAGTTTTAGAAACATCACTTTTCTGCCACTCATAGTAAAAAAAGAGATAAGCGGGATATAAGTCGCTTCAGTTGTGTCCGACTCTGTGCGACCCCATAGATGGCAGCCCGCCAGGCTCCCCCGTCCCTGGGATTCTCCGGGCAAGAATACTGGAGTGGGTTGCCATTTCCTTCTCCAATGCATGAAAGTGAAAAGTGAAAGTGAAGTCGCTCAGTCGTGTCCGACTCTTAGCGACCCCATGGACCGCAGCCCATCAGGCTCCTCCATCCATGGGATTTTCCAGGCAAGAGTACTGGAGTGGGGTGCCATTGCCTTCTCTGAGAAATACCTCTGGTATGAGGTAAAAAGCAGTAAATTTAGAGAAGATCAGAAAAAAACTTTTAATAACACTGCTAGTGCTATTATTTTGACTATCTCACAGATGGCTTCATGGTGTAGTAAGATTTTATTTTTGGTAATATAGCAGAAGAAGAGAGTAACAAGGGTGAAAATAAAGAAGAGTGATATTATTGGGTATCTATTGGCATTTTGAGGAAACCTCTATTATTAAGAAGACTAAAACTAAATATTGACAGCAATCTTGGAAGTAAGTTTTTAAGTCTGTCTGATTGCAATAGAAAACCACAGACTGGGTGTTTATAAATGACAGAAATGTATTTCTCACAGTTATAGAGTCTGGAAGTCTGAGATCAGAATGCCAGCATGGTCATATGAAAACTCTCCTCAAGATCATAGACTTCTTCTTATACCCTCACGTGGAAGAAAGAACAGAGTTATGTGAGATCTCTTTTATAAGAGCACTAATCTCATTCATGAGAATGCAGCTTAACAACAACTGTTGGGGAGCAAAATTTGCTACCCAAAATGTCTTTTCAGCATGCAAATTATTTCCAGCTGAAAACAATCCCGGCCCAGAAGTCTGGGCACAGGGCTGATGGGGAGGGACTTTCCCTTTAGCTATCTCAATAATTTAAAGATGTCTATTCCCAGAATAGAGCTATTACCAGACACATCTATATAGAATACTAGATAAGTGTGGTGAGGGGGAGCTCTAGGCAGAGCCTAAAAGTCAGAGTCTATTCTGCGTTCCCTTGTCTTTGCCTGGTGCAGTGAACATTTTTCTTTTTTGAACCAAACATTTGCTTTTTTTTTTAATTTGACTTTACAATACTCTATTGGCTTTGCCATACATTGACATGAATCCACCACAGGTGTACACAAGCTCCTGTGTCAGTTGCCTTTCTCACCTCTGAAGTCCCAAATCACTACCCTCAACATTCTTTTGTCTTTAGCAGGAGATGGTGAGTGTTTTGGCCATTTTGGTGAATTACTTGGTTCTCCTAGATCTCTCCCCTGTAAGCATATTACTAAGCTTTGGTTTGATTTTCTTCTGTTAATCTATCTCATGTCAACTTAATTCTTAGACCAACCGGAAGAACTTAGAAGGATGGATGAGAGTTTCTTCCTCCACAATGCCACCCAAAGCCTCCACCTTCTAACACTAGCACACTGAGCATTAGATTTCCAACATGTGAACTGATGGTGAACAGAAACTTTCAGACCGTAACATTATTCACAGAGATTGGAACTTTCCAATAAGCCACCATTCTGACTTAGACTAAAGAAAGATGTCAAAACTGATTAGAGTCATCTTCTCAGTCAGTAAAGAATCTGCCTGCAGTGCGGGAGACCCGGGTTTGATACCTGGCTTGGGAAGATTCCTTGGAGAAGGAAATGGTGACACACTCCAGTATCACTGCTTGGAAAATCTCATGGACAGAGGAGCCTGGTGGGCTGCAGTCCATGGGGTCGCAAAGAATTGGGTATGACTGAGTACTAACACTTACTTACTTACGAAGGCAATGTTTTAAACAATTCACATGTTTTAAACATGTGAAGTGAGATGGCAATTAATTGAGAACATTGCGCATCATAGAAGTTTGATGAAGATGGAAGAAGATCTGTCATTGAAGAAGCATACAATATGATTAAATCTAAAGATCATGAGATTCCAGATACAAGAAGAAATGACAGTTTTGTGGTATAAAAGACAACAAAGATGAGTGATAATAGGATGTTATTTGATTTGCCAATAAGATGGCTATTGGTAATATTCTTAGATGATAGTATCAGAGAAATATTGGAGTTGGGAGCTTGATTGAATATTCTTAAGAATTTAGTTATGAGCAAGTAACAAAAATGAAAATATTACGTTCTATGAAGAATACTGACTGTCTGCTGCTGCTGCTGCTAAGTTGCTTCAGTCGTGTCTGACTCTCTGCGACCCCATGGATGGCAGCCCACCAGGCTCCCCCATCCCTGGGATTCTCCAGGCAAGAACACTGGAGTGGGTTGCCATTTCCTTCTCCAATGAATGAAAGTGAAAAGTGAAAGTGAAGTCACTCAGTCATGTCCGACTCTTAGTGACCCCATGTCCTGTAGCCCACCAGGCTCCTCCCTCCATGGGGTTTTCCAGGCAAGAGTACTGGAGTGGGGTGCCATTGTCTTCTCCGAAAAACCGAAAACAGTAAGCCTGTAAGGCAGCACACTGATGGAGGATGTTTTGGGGAATTAAGAAATCATATCTGCTTTCTTATGTCTCTCCCGTAACTGCATAATTATATTCATCTGCACTAGATATTGTAACCATCACTTTTGTCTTCTCTTTGCACACCTGAATAGAAGCTCTTATATCCCTAGAACTTTTTGTATGGACCCACATGATAATCTTCCATTTTATATTTTCTTTTTCCATGTATATTTCTCCAACTGAACTATACTCTTCAGTAAGAGTTTTATGTTTTATTTGCCTCAATAGTCACAGAAACTCATTAGAGATCAATAAATGACTCAATCAATTGTTTTTCATGTTTATTATAGTTAAATTATTTCTAGTGTTTACTTTTGATCAATAAATGACTCAGTCAATTATTTTTCATATTTATTATAGTTATAAATATTTCCAGCATTTACTTCATATAAATGTTTATAAAAATGGTAGAAAATGGAAAAACTGAGATACTGAAAATTGTATTCTACTTAGATGCATAAAAGTTCCATGATATATAAACTGTAAAACAAATGTGGTGCTGGTAGTCAAAATGCAAATTTCTATTTTTTGACAAACCATTGTGTACTTCTAATATAATCTACATTTCATTCTTCCCTAGGCTACACTATAAATCTAGAGGTTCCATTGGTTTAGGCACTGGGGTTTGCTGCCCTGATTTCCCCAAAAATATTTATTTTTACAAATTAAAAAATATATACAGATCATGAAATATACTTATAAATTCTTGAAAAACATCAAAATAAATTAATGTAATGCAATATTGATTCAGGAAACCTAGGGGGCAAAAAAGCTGAAGTCTCCTCATGTTTACAAGTCAACTTCAAGAATGAGGTGACTCTGATTATATTAAATTGTTAATACATCTGTAACAAACAGAGAAAGAGATCTCTCGGCAGACATTTTAGCAAGAAGAACTTAGAAACACTAACCCGATGACAGACTCTTAGACTGATGAAAGAATGTTGGAAATGAAGCAAAAGGGTCATCACCAATTCATCATCACCAATTCATTCATCATCATTAGACGATGATGATGAATTCTCCTCTATATGATCTTGGGTGGTCTTGGCCTGCAATGGCTCAGAGTGAGGCTTGGGTTCCCAGACAGAGATTGGGCTAGGTCATGGTGGTGAAAGTACCAGATTCTAGGCACTAGACCAGTGGCCAGTAATAAGGGAACTGGCCCTACATCTTTGCAGAAAAGAATTTCCACAAAGACACAAAGTAGTGAAGCAAGTGAAGTATTTATTAAGAGGGAAAAAAGTACAGTATATGTGAATAGACGCATGGGCAGTCTCAGGGAGAGTCACTGAGTAGCACCCACGGGGCAGTTTGAATTGCTTTTGTGAGGTATTTCTTCCAGATTTTCTTTGGCCAATCATTTTGAGTAGCCTGGTCCATATTTGGTGTATATCAGGATCTTCCCATGGGTACACATGCCATCTCTTAGCCAATATGGATTTTACTGAAAAGGAAATGTGCATACCTTGACGTAACTCTCCTTTGGCGTCCAAGGAGGTTTTCTGTGAATGTGTGTTCAGGGAAGTCTCCTGACTTTGGAAACAAGAAATATGTGGTCTGGGCAGGGCCCAGCCTCCTCCCTTAATTGTCTGCTATTCTTGTCTTGGAGTTTCAGTCCATAGGGGATGAATCTCCAATTATTTTACCTTGGGGGGAGAGGGGCACATCTACCTCCAACCTCACATGTATGGTTGAATAGAAATAAATCAATCAAGGTAACTCCCCAGAGAATTAAGTCTAGGACATTTGCATGGTCTTTACTTTTAAATGTTGTAACATTTAATTCTATGTAGAAGTTTACTATATACTTATTATCTGTTAACTTAGAGTTGTCTCTGCATTAATTGAAGAAAATATAAAACAAAACAAAAACTGGGATTATATTTTAGAGATAACATCTACATCCAAATTTAAAGGCTTTCATCAGTGACTGAATGTGAGCTGTTCTGGACGTGGTCATGCATATTAAAGGTTAGTTGATAAAAGACTTTCCAAAGCAAACAGGAGTTTGAAAGCTTTTATATAGGCTAGAAAAAACTGTCCTCATGTTTGTGTCCTTAGGACTTCATACACAGTTGATACTTAACAAGTGCCTGAAAGATTGAGTGGACAAATTTAAATTATAGAAGTAAAATATAAATATTTGAACAAGAGAAAAGTTGAATACTCTCCAATTGTATTTGCTGCAGGTTCTAAAGAGATGGGATACGGCAATGGGTTCCCGAGTTAAACGTCTGCAGAGGTAGGAGAAATTCTGGACTATGAAAGATACAGTCGTGGCAGCACTTGGTGAGCAGCGGAAAAAAAGGGAAAGAAAAGAAAATATCAAAGAGGAGGCAAGTTTACTGACACAGTAAGCCATTACATGTCATTAGAAAATGATGAATTGCTCTAATTTGGGAGCAAAAATATATTGAGTCAATTTCCAAGAAATAATCTCCTAAATCACATTGAATGTTGTGTTTGATATAAAAGCATGCTGGGTTTCTTTCATTTCCAGATGCCATAGTCTGTTCTTTTTTTTTTTTTTTTCCCTCAAAAATAAAGTACAGCTACTATAATTCAATCATCTAAGCATTCAAGTTCCATTTGTGTCCCCTGGCCTGTCTTCAAAGCCAAATTGAGTCACTAGACTGGACAACTGTTTAGTATATGATTGACCAAGCTTTCAGTCAGGCGTCATAGAGAAAGAGCTAATGATTTATAATTATACTCTTTCTATAATTATTAAACTTTTTACAAATGGGACACAACAGTGGAAGTTTCTATGATCATATTCAAACACAGTAAAATAACTTGTCATCATGTACTCTTACATGTTCTGTTGAGAACCTCTAATAAGAAATCAGTTCAGTTCAGTCACTCAGTCGTGTCCAAGTCTTTGTGACCCCTATGAACCGCAGCACGCCAGGCCTCCGTATCCATCACTAACTCCTGGAGTTTAACCAAACCCATGTCCACTGAGTTGGTGATGCCATCCTACCATCTCATCCTCTGCCGTCCCCTTCTCCTCCTGCCCTCAATCTTTAGCAGCATAAGGATCTTCTCAAATGAGTCAGCTCTTTGCACCAGGTGGCCAAAGTATTGGAGTTTCAGCTTCAACATCAGTCCTTCCAATGAACTCCCAGGACTGATCTCATTTAGGACAGATTGGTTGGATCTGCATGCAGTCCAAGGGACTCTCAAGAGTCTTCTCCAACACCACAGTTCAAACGCATCAATTCTTCAGTGCTCAGCTTTCTTTATAGTCCAACTCTCACATCCATATATGACCACTAGAAAAACCATAGCCTTGACTAGATGGACCTTTGTTAGCACAGTAATGTCTCTACTTTTTAATATGCTGTATAGGTTGCTCATAGCTTTTCTTCCAAGGAGTAAGCATCTTTTAATTTCATGGCTGCAATCACCATCTGTAGTGATTTTGGAGCCCAAAAAAGTACAGTCAGCCACTGTTTCCACTGTTTCCACTCTTTACCCATCTATTTGCCATGAAGTGATGGGACCAGATGCCATAACTTAGTTTACTGAATGTTGAGCTTTAAGCCAACTTCTTCACTTTCCTCTTTCACTTTCATCAAGAGATTCTTTAGTTCTTCTTCACTTTCTGCCATAAGGATGGTGTCATCTGCATATCTGAGGTGATTGATATTTCTCCCAGCAATCTTTATTCCAGCTTGTGCTTCCTCTAGCACAGCATTTCTCATGATATACTCTGCATATAAGTTTAAAAGGCAGGGTGACAATATACAACCTTGAAAAACTCCTTTTCCTATTTGGAACCAGTCTGTTGTTCTATGCCCAATTCTAACTGTTGCTTCCTGACCTGCATATAGGTTTCTCAAGAGGCAGGTCAGATGGTTTGGTATTCCCATCTCCTTCAGAATTTTCTGCAGTTTATTGTGATCCACACAGTCAAAGGCTTTGGTGTAGTAAATAAAGCAGAAATATTTCCTAAATTGTATTTATAGAAACAGGGCAACTGAACGAAATAGACATTGCCAAGACTCAGAATGTCTACAGAGGAAATGGAAGCCAGTTAGATATTAAGTATTTTTCTGTTTACCAAGCCCATGCTGTCTCCTGTAACATAAGTTGAACCAGGTGATTAGCAATATATTTTTATACTCTTCTAGATAGAAGTTTGTCTCAATTTTGATGCTTTTTAAAATATAAAATTTCAGTGAGTTTTCTGAGAAGAAAAGGAAAAGATAGAGAAAGAAAGGAAGAGAGAGAGAAAAAAAAGGAAAAAAATAAAATGTATATCAATCTGAAATATAGAGTGAAATCAATTTTTAAAATTAACAGTAGCAATATCAATAACATTTAGAGGTAACATATTCAGGTACTGTACCAATTTAAGTCTGTTAACTAGTTCAGGCTCATTCTGCTCACTATACAATAGACCAATAAATCCGAGATGGTGTTGAGCAAAGAACATGACTTTATTCAGGGAGCAGGCTGACCAATAAGATGGCAGACTAATGTCTCAAAATAACATCTTGTCAGGGCCTGAAAACCAGATTCTTTCATGGATCAGAGATGGGGGCAGTTGAAGAAACAAAGTAAAATGACCATTTAAATTTTTCAATTATCTACTAGAATGTCAGGCCTCAGGCAGGGGGATGTTTTAGTTTCACTTTCTCAGTCATTTCACAGGTGGTATGAAATGGAATATCACCTGTCATATCAATAAACAAAGATGCCCCAGTTATTTGCAATTCTAGCACTCACACATAGGAATTTCTGAGCCATGCTAGTAAGCAGCAAATGAGGTGCACCATTCCTACACAAAGGACTCAAGAATGTCAGAGTCCTTCACAGGGCAGGGTCAGGCTATCCCTCTGTGAGCCAAACAAAGGCACCCTAGCTCAAGGGTCTGTTGTGGGGTGTTGCGGGGGCGGGGGTGTGTGAGCAGGGCTCCCTGAGGCAGGCCATCATGTATGACTATAATAACAAAAGCAGCAGAATAAGAATTAAAGCCACAGAAGCAGATTCCAGTATGGAGTCAAAATTAACCCTTCCTAGTTACAAATCCATTAAATTGTCGACTAAAAATGATGCACAACTTGAGAACTGTGAGTTAAGTTTTATTCAGGGCAAAATGAAGACTGCATCCTGGAGGCAGTGTCTCAGATAGCTCTGAGAGACTGCTCCAAAGAGGTAATGGGTGAATACATAAGGTTTAGGTGAAGGGAGAGTTCAATGCCATTAAGCACTCAGTGTACAAAAGGTTTATTGCTAATCATGTGGATCTGATGTCACCATGAAGGGATTTAGTGCTTCTCTAGATATGAGGAGATGCAAGGATTGAGATAATAAAATCTGTTCCTAAAAGCATCCAACTATCTAAAGACTGTCTCACCAGATTCCTGGGAGCACAGAGTACCTCACTCCACCCTGAACTCCCTCAGGGGCTGTTGGAGGTCAACAGCTGTAGCAGCATGGGGTTCAGTCTCCCTAGAAATTGAACAATGCAAATGCCTTTTTTGTTCAGTCCTTGGCCTTTGCTCTTGGTAAGTTCCAATGTGTAGTTGGCAAAATGTAGCACAGAAATGATAGTATTGAGGACTTTCCTCACTTTTCTGCCTTTTCCCCCCAAAAGTTTTGTGAACTCTGTGGAAAGTTAGCCAAGAAGTCAGAACACATCCTAAGAAAGTGAGTGGTTCTAAATACCTAAGGTCAGTAAAGCTAAGATTTAAAATCTTGTTCTTTGCATTTTTTCAGTCCCTACTTCAACTCCCGGAGCCAAGAACTGTGAATGAGCAAGTTACTCATTCTCTGTGGTATTCAGTTTCCTCATCGATGCTGCTGCTAAGTCACTTCAGTCGTGTCCAACTCTGTGCAACTCCAAAGACGGCAGCCCACCAGGCTCCCCTGTCCCTGGGATTCTCTGGGTAAGAACACAAATGCTGATTATACTTGATTCTTACTTCACAGTTCTTTAACTGGAAGTTATGAAATGTGATAACAAATGCCATTGACTTCTGGTGTTCAGAAACTAAGTCCACCCCTTACCAGATGTGTGACTTTGAAAAATTTGCCTGACCTGCCTTTGTTTCAGTTTCTTCATTTTTAAAAAGGGGGAAAAAACAAACAAACCACTTGTTTCATTGATTCATTGAATCAAATATCAAAATTCTTGTAATTAATATAGTTGAGAGCCGAGCCCAGGGAAGCACTCAATAAATGTTAGTCATTTAAACATATGTTCATTTTCAGACCACACTCATGGAGATGTTAATTTCTTTGCTTTCTATAGTTTAACTTATTCTTGGGATTTTGCTTTGCTCAAGAGAAGAATTAAATTAATTATAATGGAAGCTGAATCTAGTCTCTATACCATTACAATTAATTAACTTTTGGAGACAGTTTTGGGTGAAGTAGAAAACAATAGCTTTATTGCTTTGCCAGGCAAAGCGGGCCACATCAACCTAATGCCCTCAAAACTGTGTCCCAACCTGGGTGAGATAGTGAGAAGTTTTAGAGTAATGGTTCACAGAAGGAGTTATCAGTTCATGGATATTTTTCTGATCGATTCGTGGTGAGGTAAGTAAAAGCATCATCAACCTGGTTCCAACCAGTCTGGGATTTATGTGCTTGTTGGCAGCATACCTGTTAATTTCTCCCACTTGGTGGAAGTTTCAGTATCTGCAAAAAATCTCAAAGATATTGTTATGTATGCCTTGATGGAAAACCATGACTTTTGCTCCAAGGTTGCACTGTTTCTCTTAACTGTTTCTCCTTCATCTCTGCATCCCCTCCCTTCCCCAGTTAACAACTGTTTGAACCCATTCCTTGCAACTTAGGGAAGGTCTAGGAGGCTGAATGAAGCCTATTTCCTGTAATCAAGAAATGGGGGACACGGAAAGGCTTTTGTTGTTCCCAAGAACCCCACAAGGTCCTGTTAGGTATTACAGTGATTGGGATGTGTGTGTGTGCGCGTGTGTGTGTGCGTGTGCATGTGTGTGTGTCTGTGTTAGTCACTCAGTCATGTCCAACTCTTTGTGATCCCATGGACTATAACCCTCCAGGCTCCTCTGTTAATGGAATTCTCCAGGCAAGAATACTGGTTCGGTTCACTTCAGTAACTCAGTCATGTCTAACTCTTAGCAACCCCATGGACTACAGCACTCCTGGCTTCCCTGTTCATCACCAACTCCTGGAGCTTGCCCAAACTCATGTCCATTGAGTCAGTGATACCATCCAACCATCTCATCCTTTGTCGTCCCCTTCTCCTTCTGCCTTCAATCTTTCCCAGCATCAGGGTCTTTTCAAATGAGTCAATTCTTTGCATCAGGTAGCCAAAATATTGGAGTTTCAGCTTCAACATCATTCCTTCTGATGAACGTTCAGGACTTATTTCCTTTAGGATTGACTGGTTGGATCTCCTTGCAGTCAAGGGACTCTCAAGAGTCTTCTCCAACACCACAGTTTAAAATCATCAGTTCTCTGATGATCAGCTTTCTTTATAGTCCAACTCTCACATCCATACACGACTACTGGAAAAACCATCAGCTTTGACTAGACAGACCTTTATCAGCAAAGTAATGTCCCTCCTTTTTAATATGCTGTCTAGGTTGGTCATAGTTTTTTTTCCAACGTGAAGGCAATGGCATCCCACTCCAGTACTCTTGCCTGGAAAATCCCATGGACAGAGGAGCCTGGCAGGCTGCGGTCCATGGGGTTGCANTATCTGAGGTTATTGATATTTCTCTTGGAAATTTCCTGAAGAATATTAGAGTATCTATTCCCTTCTCCAGTGGATCTTCCCTATCCAATGATTCAGCCTGGATCTCCCATATTGCAGGCAGATTTTTTTACCATCTGAGCCGCCAGTTGGTAAACTATATTTCAGTAGGGGGCAAGTTTTCAGTATCTGAAAATTGTGTTTTATCTTAGCTTGCTGAGTGCTACTGAAGTAAGTAAATCTGTATGTGTCTCCTTAAAAAAAAAAAAAAATCCTCTATTGCTTCTCTAATGAAAGCCATGGTGGGCTCATAGCTTATCTAAGAAACTTAGAATCCTTCCAGGTTATAATACAGGAATTGAGATCCAAGTCTCCTCTGCTCTAGAACAGTCTAGAACTGACTCAAATTTACTCATTGTGGAAAAGACCCTGATGCTGGGAAAGACTGAGGGCAAAAGGAGAAGGAGTTGACAGAAGATAAGATAGTTGGATGGCATCATCAATGCAATGGACATAAATTTGAGCAAACTCCAGGAGATACTGAAGGACAGGGAAACCTGGTGTGCTTCAGTTCATGGGATCATGAAGAGTCAGACATGACTGAACAACTGAATGGCAACAACAACTCCTTTTGGAACTTATATGCTTCTTGTCTAACCCTGTCACTCATAGCTCTGTCTCAGGAAAATATTCCCTCTTTGTAGGGAAAAAACATTTTTCTTTCTTTTCTCATCTTGGTCAGTAAAAAATGAAAATTGGATAGACATTCTTTTTCCAATTCTGAGGCATGAGGTAGTTGAACTCCCCTTGTCCCTCAGGGTAAAGCAATTGGAGATTCATTCCCTATTGACTGAAAATCAAATCCAGGAAAACTAAGGGAGGAGGCTGGACCTTGTCCAGATCACATATTCCTTGTTGCCAAAGTCAGAAGACCTCCCTAACCACACATGTGCAGAAAGGCTTCTTGAAGGCCAGAGGGGAGTGCTGTCAAGAGATATTCTACCCATACACCTTTCCACTAAAATCCATCTTGGCTAAAACATGCATGTGTATGCATGGGAAGACCTTGAGATATACCAAATAAGGACTGTGAACCAGATAAATCAAAATGATTGGTCAAAGGAAGAGAAGAGATACAGAAGAGATACCCCATAAAAGTAATACAAATTACCCCAAGGGTGCAACTCAGCAACTCTCTCTCTGTCTGAGTCTGTGTGTCTATCCACATATTCTGTACTCCTTTTTCCTCTTAATACTTTACTTGCTTCACTACTTTCCGTCTTTGTGCAAATTATTTTCTGCAAAGCCAAAAGGCCAGAGTCCTTGTCACTGACCACTGGTCTAGTGGCTAATATCTAGTGCTTTCACCACTGTGACCCAGCCCAAGCACCACTCCAAGCCACTCCAGTAAGAGGCCATCTGGGGTCATATCTATTTTAATTTCTCTGAAAACTCCTGTATGATTATCTGCCTCCAGGCTTCCCTTCCTAGTACCTTAAGTTTTCCTTTTCAAGTGAAACATCTTAAATTCATCTTAAACTTCTTTCCATTTTCCACTTCTATTATTCAATCCATCAGTAATTTTTTTTCTTTTCTTTCCGGATGTGTACAGAATCTGACCAGTTCTCAATTCATCTCAATGCCATACTGTGATCCATGCCCTGCCTGGACCATGACAGTATTCTCTAAAAATACCACATGATCAATACTAAAATTGGATTAATTACATTCTTCATAGCCCAAGATGAAGAAACTCTATACAGTCAGTAAAAACAAAACCTAGAGCTGACTGTGGCTTAAATCATGAGCTCCTTGTTATAAAATTCAGAATTAAATTGAAGAAAGTAGAGAAAAGCACTAGACCATTCACCTAAATCAAATCCCTTATGATTATACAGTGGAAGTGACAAATAAATTCAAGGGATTAGATCTGATAGAATGCCTGAAGAACTATGGACAGAGATTCTACATTGTACAGGTGTCGGTGACCAAAACCATCCACAAGAAAAAGATATGCAACAAGGCAAAATGGTTGTCAAAGGAGGCCTTATAAATGGCAGAGAAATGAAAAGAAGCAAAAGGCAAAGGAGAAAGGGAAAGATAAACTCAGTTAAATACAGGGTTCCAGAGAATAGCAAAGAGAGATAAGAAAGCCTTCTTGAATGAACAATGCAAAGTAGAGGAAAATGATAGAATTAGGTAAGAGCACAGATCTCTTCAAGAAAACTGAGACAAAAAAGGAATATTTCATTCAAAGATGGGCACAATATAGGATAAGAACAGCAAGGACATAACAGAAGCAGAAGAGGTTAAGAAGAGCTGGCAAGTATACTCAGAAGAACTATACAATATAGGCCTTAAGGACTCGGATAACCACAGTGGTGAAGTCACTCACCTAGAACCAGACATCCTGTATTGTCAATTCCAGTGGGCCTTAGGAAGCATTACTACAAACAAAGTGAGTCGAGGTGGTGGAATTCCAGTCGAGCTATTCCAAAATCCTAAAAGATGATCCTGTTAAAGTGCAGAGGTCAACATGCCAGGAATTATGGAAGACTCAGCAGTGGCCACAGGACTGGAAAAGATCAGTTTTCACTCCAATCCCAAAAAAGAGCAATGCCAAAGGATGTTCAAATTACCATACAATTATTCTCATTTCACATGCTAGCAAGGTAATGCTCAAAATCCTTCAAGTAAGGCTGCAACAGTACATGAACTGAGAACTTCCAGATAATACAAGCTGCATTTAGAAAAGGCAGGGGAACCAGAGATCAAATAGTCTACATCCATTGTACCACAGAAAAAGAAGGGAATTCCAGAAAAATATCTATTTCTGCTTCATTGACTACACTAAAACCTTTGACTGTGTGGGTCACAACAAACTGTGGAAAATTCTTAAAGAGATGGGAATACCAGAACACCTTACCTGTCTCCTGACAAACTTGTATGCAGATCAAGAAGCAACAGTTAGTACCAGACATGGAACAATAGACTAGTTGAAAATTGGGAAAGGAGTATGCCAAAGCTGTATATTGTCACTCTATTTATTTAACTTTTATGCAGCATACATTATGCGAAATGTTGGACTAGATGAATTACAAGCTGGAATTAGGATTGCAGGGAGAAATATCAATTACCTCAGATATGCAGATAATACCACCCTATTGGCAGAAAGATGAACTAAAGAGCCTCTTGATGAAAGTGAAAGAGGAGAATGAAAAAGGTGCTTAAAACTCAATGTTCAAAAACTGAGATCACAGCATCCTATTCCAAAATTTCATAGCAAATACCTGGGGGGAAAATGAAAACACTGACAGATTTTATTTTCTTGGTTTCCTAAATTATTATTGGCAGTGACTATAGCTATGACATTAAAAGACACTTGCTCCTTTGAATAAAAGCTATGACAAACCTAGACAGCTTATTAAAAAGAAGAGATATCTCTTTGTCAACAAAGTTCTTTCTCGTCAAAGCTATGGTTTTTCCAGTAGTAGTGTACAGATGTGAGAGCTGGACCATAAAGAAGGCTGAACACCAAAGAATATGTACTTCCAAACTGTGGTGCTGGAGAAGACTCTTGAGAGTTGCTTGGACAACAGGGAAATCAAACAATTCAATCCTAACAGAAATCAAGTCTGAATATTGATTGGAAGGACTAATGCTGAAGCTGAAACTCCAATACTTTGGCCACCTGAAGTAAAGCACCAACTCATTAGAAAAGACCCTGATGCTAGGAAAGATTGAGGACAGGAGAAGGTGCGGGGTCCACCCTTGATTAGGGAGATAAGATTCCACATGGCTTAGTGTCCAACAAAAGCAATATTGTAACAAATTCAATAAGACTTTAAAAATGGTCCACAGTAAAAAAAAAAAAAAAAATCTTTAAAATTAATTCAAGAAATAAAAAGTTTGTGTGTGATGAGAAGACTGTATAAGACCGTGAAACCCCTTCCCTGTTTATTAGAGGAGAATCCAGTGCCTGAGGTCAGCTTTCTACTGCTGGAGAAACTTGACAGTATTACAGCGCTAAGGATCAGAAACTCTTGAATTAAGTAAGAATGGGTTCCTGAAAGAGCTTCCCAGGTAGCCCTACTGGTAAATAACCCACCAGCCAATGCAGGAGATGTAAGACACACGGGTTTGATCCCTGGGTTGAGAATCTTCCTTAGAAGAGGGCATGGCAACCCACTCTAGTAGTCTTGCCTGGAGAATCCACATCAGAGAAGCCTGGTGGGCTAGTTCACAGTGTCACACAGCGTTGGACATGACTACAGTGACTCGCAGGCATGAAAAAACAGGTCTCTGAAAGAGCAGGCTTGGAGAGTAAAACAAAAAATTCTGTTTTATATTTTCTCTGAGCACCCTCACAACTGCTCTAATTTTATGCAATGCACAATACCTTTAAAAATAAAAGCATATATTCATTCATGTGGAAGATTAATTTAGGATTGGCTGAAAATCATCATATTTTAAAACATTAAAGACCATCACTTAAATACATAATCAGAAGGAATATTGGCCATGTCCTTTAACTTCCTAATTAACTATTGGGCATTTGAGTTCCAAATCAGTATGGAGAAGTGACAATTAGCCTAGATGAATATTTTCTGGTGTCCTATTTCATTATATCTCATCTTTTGTTTTGCAGTTGCCTTAGTTTTATTTTTTTCTCTCTCTTCTTTGTTAATAAACTGTGATGGTGTCTTGTAATGAATGTACTCATAAACCATCTGGCAGTTGTCTCATGGCTCATTACATGCCATGGGCCACTCTAAGAAGCTGTCTCAGGTGACATTTAAACTGGTGCATGCAGAGAAAAATCACTTTTTATTATTGAAATCAAATTTTGGTAAAAGGAGAGCTCTCTTTCTTGACATCAATATCTAAGATGAAGGTATGGTTAGCCAAATAAGCCAACCCATAACTGCTATTTGGGGGTTTTAAATGACAGTTCTCTGCATGAAAATATCTGTGTTTTTATGTGAGCTAAGGAGATAATGTTTACACACTAGGACTGTTGTGATTTCTAACATATTTTTCATTTCTTAATTATAAATTATTTATTTCCATATTACCACATTGTTCTGTAAAGTGCTGTGAATATTTCATGGGGACTAGGAACTGGGGGTCTAAAATGGCATTCTGATATTTTTCCTGGATGAAATTATGTCCCTAGAGATCTCATCATCATAGGTTTGTGAGGTTTTTTTCCAAGATATGCTACTATGTGTTGGAAAAGACTCTTGAGATTCCCATGGACAGCAAGGAGAGCAAACCAGTTCATCCTAAAGGAGATCAGTCCTGGGAGTTCAGTGGAAGGACTGATGTTGAAGCTGAAACTCCAATACTTTGGCCACCTGATGAGAAAAGCTGACTCATTGGAAAAGATCCTGATGCTAGGAAAGATTGAGGGCAGGAGGAGTAGGGGACAACAGAGGATGAGATGGTTGGATGGCATCACCAACTCAATGGACATGAGTTTGAGTAAACTTCAGAAGTTGGCTATGGACAGGGAGGCCTGGCATGCTGTAGTCCATGGAGTCGCAAAGAGTCAGACACAACTGAGCAACTGAACTGAAAATGTATTCCATTTTCAGGTCAGATCCTCCCCTTTTAATACTGGGCTCTCTCCTGTGCATGCTATTTCTTCTTGGCAAAAATCAAAATTAGTGCTCTAAGTGGTAGTCTGTCATTCTGTTGTCAGTTAATGCTAAGCTTGCTATGATAGGGAAACTGTGTGGAAACTATAATTTCAAAGGATAAAGCTTAGAAGGAAAAGAGCATACAAAATGTTCACAACACACAAATAAGATATTAAATTTTCATTTTGACAGATTGTGTCATAACACTGCTAAGTAGCCATGAGATAGAGCCACAATCCAGGTAAATTAAAGCAAGTCTGTAAAGGATATGTGTGTAAATGATATTTAAATGTATTTGTCCAATAGAAATAAAGGTTTAAAATCATCTTGAAATTATCAGAGAGAGCATAAAATTTACATGACTGATGAAAATCGGAGGGCAGAGTATTTCAAGAAATGGCTCTGGTGTCATGAGTATTGAAAAGCAGCTTTCAAATTTCAGAGAAGGTGATTTTGACCAAAAAAGTTTTCTACTAAAATTTTACTAGATGCCTAGAAACATCAATTTAATAAGCTCCTCAAGGTAATACTTGCTAATGAACTTTTATTTATTTTATGGGACAAAGACTTGAAGTAATTACAGTTATAAAAAACATTGGTAATTTATTCAGACCATCATTGCATAGTTGATTTCCAAATGGTTATGGAAATATGCATGCACAAAGTGAGAGAGAGAAAAAGAACATACAATGACTAAAGAGTTCTTAATTGTTTAACAAATATTGGGAAATAGAACTATTGAAGAAATGTTATAATAAAGGGAAAAATCTAGGTGATTTTATTTTAGGGTCAGATGACGTATTTGTATTTGTCTACATATATACATATGTGGATAATATTCTTTGCAATAATATGATCTAGTGCAAATATAAAACAATTCTGACTGAGAATCCTGAAGCTTTAGACCCTATTCTGTTTCTTTTTTACCTTACTACTACTACTACTAAGTCGCTTCAGTCGTGTCCCACTCTGTGCGACCCCATAGATGGCAGCCCACCAGGATCCCCCGTCCCTGGGATTCTCCAGGCAAGAACACTGGAGTGGGTTGCCATTTCTTAGACAAAGTCATTTTCCACAATTCTGGTGGCTTCTTGGACAAAATAAGATAATACTGTACCTAAAATAGAAATAGCTGCTTAATGGATTTCTGGTGAGACTAGTTGAAATAGTTAAAAGCATTTTCAGAATTGGTGACATGTTTCAAAATAAAATTTAAGGGGTGGGGGGGAGATGCTTTAGTTTTAATCCATATTCTGTCATTTCTTAATCACCTTAGCCTGACTTTGTAATACTGTGTGTCTATATGTCTGTGTGTGTGAACATGGGTATATCTTTTATACATTGTCAACCTAATGTTCTTCCTCAAATGCAAATATAAGCCTGACAGTCCTCTATTTTCCCTGTAAGATAAAATCCATATTAATTAGAATACTAAGCACATTCTGAATCTCTTCTGCTTTTACAGCAGGCACCTTCTCTTGACAAATCTTGTGCTTGACCAACTATTCACTCTGCATGAAAATGGTAAGGACCCTTGCTTCTAGGCTTTCCTTAAGCTGTACCTTGGCATGGAAGGTCAGTAACCCCTCTTCATGTATTTATTTGCAGTCCATCCTATATAGTTAAATGTCTTTGTGATATTTCTGAATTCCCAAAGTGTCCCTACTATGTTTCCACAGCACAATATGCTTAACCCTACTGCAGCACTCTAACTCTATTGAGGTTGCCTGTTTGCCCTATGTGTCTATCCAATTCTGTCTTTTGAAGGGGAGATGCATTTTTCTTTATATTTTTCCTTAGATGCAATACTGAAATGAGGCACACAAAATACTAAGTATTCAATTTGTTTTATCTTCTCTACTCTTTCAAAATATTTTAATATTATTTCTAAAATCTAACACTAAGTACAGATCAAAACTCCAAGGGTGGCCCTGCATTAAATGCTTTTGTTTTTAAATTTTATATTTCTTATTGCTGTTGCTCATTTCATCCTGCTATATCAAAGAATGACCATGAAGTGGCAAGCACAGTTCAGAATGAGCAGAACTACTGGTCTAGTTTATAAGAACAGCATGATCTTAGGTGAATGTTTCATATGGATTCTTTAAGAGCTTTCTCTTACACTTGAGCTCATAATTTTTATGGGTGAGAACTTGTAGCTTCTCTAAGTAAACTGGAGGCTTCTACCTGCACACAGCTGCTGCCAAGGAAGTCCCACAGAAAACACATTTCAAACCTAGGACTCAGCAAAAGGTAGATTACAAAGGCCTGGAGAACCCAGTTTGGAGTACTTGGCTAAGGATGCGTATTTGTGAATTACAAGAGCACATGAGAGCAGGACTGCTTGTTTTCTTCAACACCATCAAGGAAATGCTTTTGATTATTTGTACTTTCTAATCTTGATGGGGCTTCCCTGATGGCTCAATGGTAAAGAATCTGCCCGCCAATGCTGGACATGTGGGTTGCATCACTGGGTCAGGAAGATCCCCTGGAGAAGTAAATGGCAACCTACTCCAGTATTCTTGCCTGGGAAATCCCATGGACAGAGGAATTAAGCTATGGTCCATGGGATCGCAAAGAGTCAGACATGAATTGGAGACTAAACAACACCACCAATCTTGAGAAATCAAATGGAACAAAGCCAAAACTCAGACAGAAACAAAGCATTTAATTTATCCTTTATGATTAGACTTCCAAATAAGAGAAGAACTATATGTACAGGTGTTTCTGAAAAACGGTATTTATTGGTGAAAAAGTACTGACACTGGAGAAATTTGATGAGACCCTTCAAGTAACTGATAACAATAATGTAGGAGAAATCATATATCAGTAATCAGAGACTCTTTGTGAAATAATGCATTCTATGAGGAAATTAAACTATTACAAAACCTTTCAACATAAGACACATTTGAAGATACTCATGTAGTATTTTTAAAAATCCTCAAAACCTCTCATTGTGAGATATTTTTTCTCTTCCTTTTCTTAAGTGTACAAATTCTTAATAAATAGGTACACTTACATAGAATGAAGAGATATGGGAAAACCAATACATTTCACACACTCATACACATATGCAGAATCAAGTTTCTAAGTGTCCCTGGTAAGTCTCCAATACAGTAGATATCTAATAATTCTTTCCCAGTAGCTTCAGGCAGTTGTTAAGAGCTGCTATAAATCCTTATTCTCATGCATAAAAGCTAATTACTCTCATAGGTTAGAAATCAATTTTCCTCCTTCCTCTGTGCCACAGTGGGTTATTATATAATTAGCAACATAAAGGAGATGTCATGCTTTATCTCAAGCATTTATTCTTGTCCACAGTAAGAAGCAGCCACAGTTTTGTTGGTCCGTTTTATTGTGGTGATTCTCTTATTCACAACTGCACATATTGTCCATGTATTGATGTAGTAAATGTAACTGGAGATATATTAGATCTTTAATTAAGTTGCATGTAGCTATTACACTTTTTCCTGTCCCCCCCCACCCCCCCGCCGTTTATGTCCATGCTTCTTTCTGGATATTTTCTATGGTCCTCTCTTTCAATTCAATAATCTTCTCTTCTGCTCTATTTAATCAATAATTAAGCTTATCTATTAAATATTTATGTTAACTGTTGCAATTTTTAGTTCGAGAATTTCCATTTGAGCCTATATATAGATTCTACTACTCTGGTGAAATTTACAATATGGTCACTGTTTTCTTGAACTATAAATTGGAATGATTTTACTGTTCATGTCTGAAAATTCCCATACTTGGATTATAGACTGTTTTTTTGAATTGTCTTTTTTAGTCTTTCTTTTTGATCCTGTCTCTAGGCATGCCTTAGTGATTTGGGGTTATTGTAAAATCATTATGCAATCTTTCCCCTAGAGAGAATTTTCTTTAGAAAAGTCTATCAAGTAAGGCTAGACTATCTTATACCAATCTAGAAGTAAATGATTTAAGACAGAGTTTTAAATTATTGATGTCTGATCTATTCAGTCTGCTTTTATTCCTAGAGTATCTTTCAGAAATTTCAATTGAAAGCCTTGTGTGTTTACTAGAGCTGTTCTCCTTGGTTATGCTGAACTCATATAATTTTACCTCCTATGCAAGTCAAGATGCCAAGAGCCCTTGGCCTCTCTGTTTCCCCTCATACTTGGCTTCTTGATCTCTCCTTTCATTCATCTTCAAATTTTCAAGTGCAATGAGGAGAAAAACAGAGTAGGATGCATGGGTTCCTTAATCCCCTGTTATCCTAGTAGACCAGAACTCCAGTTTCCATCTTCTAGTCCTGGAGGGCTGATAGACATCCTGAGCCACTGATTTCTGCTCAATTTCTGGGCTTTGCATCAGTAAAAAATTAGCAAATGCCCTACCCTCCTAGATTTAAAACATTTCAGTTCTTTTGGAAATTGGCCAGTCAAGTCTTGATTATCTAGGTTATTCTCTGATGGCTTAAATCCACAATTTTGTTATATTTGTTTTTGTATTTCATACATTATTTATAATTGCTGATTTCAAAGGGAGATTATTCTGGAAAATACAGTCTTCAGTAGTCAGAAATGGAAATTATATAAGCCTCTCTTCAGAAGATTGTAAAAGAGATTTTTGATTAAGGAGAAGTATAAACAGAAACATTCAAAATAAAGGAGGTATGAGAAATGAGAAAAAGGACAAGAAATTCCTGCAAGAAAGACATAAGAGAGGAAATGCTTTACAAGCAAATCAAATTGAGGTTTTAAATCTGTTTATTTTGAAAATAAAAAAAAAACACACAGTTCAAAATATAAATACTTGTAAGGTGTTTTGGAATCCAGAACATAAATACTTGCAAGGTGTTTTGCAATCCAGTCAAGTAAAACAGATTGATTTTTATCTGTAAATTGTTATTGACTGTGAAAATCAGCTGGCTTCTGTTAGCAATCAGAACTTAGTGTATTCAACTGAATAAATGTGTTGCCTTGTAAACTTGCATGGCGCTAAATTGCATTCAACTGGTGAATAGTTTAATGATTTTTCTTCCTAAGATGTGAACACGTGAGTGTATCTCAAATGGTCTGTTTTACTCGGTTGAATTTGTAGAAAGAGAGTTTACGTGCCTCACAAAAAGATAAGAGAAGCCATAAAAGTGATGAGGCAAAACAGATATCCAAACGGTAAAAGTGATCTAAGTTATCTCTGAACATTTAACTAAAATTAATTCTCAGATGATTGATCATGTTTTGTGACAGCCACTGTAACTTCCTGTATGCATGAGTTAGTCATTCATTGTGGGGGTGATAAAGATGATCAATGACTTGGCTTTCTGACAAGTCAAATCACAAAGGCATTAACATTCCTTGTGCCATTCATGAAATAGCTACCCATGAACACATCAGGCATCTAGAATTGTCATAATTCACATGTTGATTTTCATATAACTCTCTGAAGCATTGTCAACCAGTACTTAATAGGTGCCCCCTGACTATGTGACCAATTAGCAGTGTGAACCTGTGGAAAATGTACAAACCTGTCAGGGAGGATTTCTTCCACTGTTGGAAGGAAAAATAGTAGTGATGTATATAAAATCATTTGCTGAACAAAAGTGACTGAACATATAAATTATCTCTGGCATTTGGTAATGAGTGAGACTACAGAGACACTGAAAAATTGTTCAACCCTTCTTTCAGAGTATAATATAGCAGGACAGCAGGTAAATAAACCGAAATAAAAAGTAGAATGTGGTAAATGCTATTCACTTATTTCCTCAACAAACCATTTTGAGTAGTTTTATAGACTAAGTTTAAAGTAGACGCTTTAACCTCTGAGCCACCAGGGAAGCCCAAGTTTAATGGAATAAAATTGAAAATAGTGAAAGTGGATAGTTTATAATTATGAAATATAGTAAATATTATGAAAGCCCTTTGCAAAATAAAATTTGTGAAGAAAGACAAAACAAATGCTGATTCAGAGAAAGCTTCTCTTTGGGAAGAAGCACTACCTCAACTAGGTGACTAAGCTGAGGTGATGAGACTCTTCAGGCAGAGAAAAGAACAAAGTATAGTGAATTTGTACCAGTGCCAGCTTGGTTCAACAGGAACCAAATTTTCCTGAATTACTTCACTGTATGCTTAGGACTGGACAGAAGAAATGCAAATAAGATTTGAAAGACACAAGTGAAGCAGTAACCATTACCTACAAAGATGAGTGCAAACCTGCCTGACCATTTGAGCTTGGCATATTCTTGCTAATCCACTGGCTCCTCGCCTTTGGGCACTCACAGACCCACAGCTCCTCTATCTGCTGTTTTCCTTATTTCTCTAAGTTACAGGCTAGAAACATGTTCCACTCTAAGGGGAAAGGCACCCCTTTCTTCAGCAGATTGCCTTATCATTAGAATTAGAGGCAGGTTCTTATTGGTTCTTGAGGATATTTTCAAGAGTTCCCATATGTTTTCACTTACAGCTTTTCTCTTGATCACCTCTAATCCCTGACCAAGATAACTTCAGACCCACCACAAAGTACAGAAACAATTCATTCCATAGACTTCTTCAAGAGTTTTCCTTCCTGGTCCCTGGTTAGCACCTTTCCTCTGATGCTCCAATCATCTTCTTTTAGAACTTTATTGTTACCCCACAATAATATAAAGCCTAATCTTTATAATGAATGCTTTACTTCATATCATTCAGGGTTGTTCTAATTCTCTAATTGAATTCTAACCAATACCTTTGGTATAATTTTAAAATTGCTTCAATTGTCAACTATAAATAGATGATGTGACTGGAAGAAAGGATGAATGTAGGGACTAACAGGAAATGAAGCCAGAAAGGGACCTTCGTTAGTAGGATGTATGTCTCAGTTTCCATTTTCTAAAAATCTCATTTGCTGCTTGTGCAAATGTATTAGGGTGGCTAAGACAAATGAGTGAATTAAAGTAATGCGAAAAGTCTGTACATAGGTAATGGGGATGGAGAGAAAGACATCAGAGATAAGTACAAATGAATCTTAATAAATGTTTTTAAAAATATTTATGCTTCTTTCTATCATTAGACTTTGCACTAACAAAGGTTTTTCAACTTTGGGTCCTTATCTCTGCTTTGACTTTTAAAAGAATAAAGTAGCATAGAATAGAAAATATTAGAGTGTATTACAAAGTGAATGTAAGTACTGATTGTAAAACTTGAGTATAAGTGTGTATGTATGTGTATACTGGATGAAAATATGCTTCTTAATGTGTTTGTTTGGAACATTTGAAATCATATATATGGAGATCTCCTCATGAAGGAGCCCCAAATTGTCACAGTGGGCTCACTTGAGAAGGTAGATCTCAATAAAATATCGAAGAAAAAATAGAGAAAATAGCTACAGTGAAATAATATTGCCACCATTGTATGTAAATGAAGACAAAACAATTATTGTTAGTTTTCTACCCTTAACCATTATTCAAATTTCTGCTTTTCTATTTGGATATTTGCTAACCATGCTGTTCATTTTATATTAAAAAAAAGAATACAAATATTTAAAAATTAAAAAGGTAATATGCTTGTTTTCAAGCCAATCATATATTCCCAACCTCTTCCAAATTATCATATTTTTGCTTCTGGATACATGGATTGATTAATCAATAAAGTCAGAATTATTTACCCATATTCTCATGAGAATTTTTGTTTATTGTGTCCCCTCTGCTGAGTAGAAAAGTAGCCATTTTCAATATGCTGCTGCTGCTGCTGCTGCAAAGTCTTTCCAGTCATATCCGACTCTGTGCGACCCCGTAGATGGCAGCCCACCAGGCTCCCTCCTCCCTGGGATTCTCCAGGCAAGAACAACGGAGTGGGCTGCCATTTCCTTCTCCAATGCAGGAAAGTGAAAGGACTACAGCCTACCAAGCTCCTCCTTCTGTGGGATTTTCCAGGCAAGAGTATTGGAGTGGGCTGCCACTGCCTTCATAGTTAATGATTAGTATAATATCCTCACAAATCATTATAGTATAATGTATATTGAAATAGCCATGGAAAAGAATTTAAATTTTAATGACAAACTAAGTAAGTATTTCTGAAATAGTCAAGGTTGATAAATATTATCTTCAGAAGCAAATACATTAATTTTATCCTTAATGATAGATAATATTTTTAATAGATGATATTTGAACTAAACATCTTCCATTTGTCCTTCCTTATCACTTTTCTGCCTCCTCTTTTAGATTGATGAAAGGTATGAATCAACAGAGCTCCCTTGTTCCCTGGCTTCCAGGTGGGTTCTGTGGGTGGAGACATGTAAGAGACTTGATGGTGGGAAGTAAGGAAGGCACAGTATATTTTCCCCATACTTTCTGCTTGCTGAGTTGCCTTCACTCTTCCACCAAAGGTAACAGCTTCTGTGAGAGTAGATTTCTCCACTGATTTTCTCTGGTTTTTGGAAACTGTTCCCTTTATGTGTTCATTCTGATGTGGGTTGCTGATGGTTCCTACCTCCATGCCTAATGAAAATATTTCAAGTAAATTTCCAAAAACCTTATCCACACTTTTTAAGCAGTCACTGAATACAGTCTACTTAAAATGTCCAGTTTCCATGTACTGTTTCCTGACTTACCTAGAATTCATTTTTCCTAAATTGACTTAATATAAAATGATGGAAATTGAGAGAGTTGGATGTATTTGGTTAAAGAATCAACAGAAACTAGAAATCATTATGTATTATTTAGTTATTCAATTATAATTTATTAATCACATATTTATAAAGCATTATGCTAGACATTTGTGGTGAGTTTATTTAAAAAGACAGACTGGTCCCTGACCTCAGGAAATTTACATTCTAACTGAGGAGAAGGCATTAAGTGAAAACTGATAAAATGAATCATTTAGATAACTTTACTGTTGTTGTTTTTTAGTTGCTCAGTCATGTCCAACTCTTTGCAATCCCATGGACTGTAGCTTGCTAGGCTCTTCTTTCCATGGGATTTCCCAGGCAAGAATACTGGAGTAGGTTGCCATTTCCTTCTCCAGGGAATCTTCCTGACCCAGGGATTGAACCCACATCTCCTGCTTGGCAGGTGGAATCTTTATCACTGAGCCAACAAGGTAAGCCCAGATAACTTTGTAATTGCTAAATAATAACAAAGTTCTAAAAGCATACATAAAAGGGATCTAACAAATTATTGGGAAAGAGGAGTGTGAGAATTTCTGTTGCTGTGTTCTTTTGTTTTATTTATTTACTATTAATATTTACTAAATAGTTTTTCAGCTGAGCCTGCAAGCTACAGTCCATGGAGTTACAAAAGAGTCAGACATGATTTACCGATTAAACAATAGCAGCAACATCATGGCTTGCGGGACCTGTTTTCTGTCCAGGGATTAAACCCAGACTGCAGCAGGAAAAGCCCAGAATCTTAATTACTGGGCAATTACTAGGGAAATTCTTGTTTAATTTCATTTTTAAGGACTCAAAATGAGGTCTAAAAGAGAAATTAGAGTTCTCTAAGAGAAAAATTATGAAGAGAAAAAAGAAAGTACCTAGAGTAAAAGAATTAGCCTCTATGAAATCCCTGAAATGACAGAAGTCTGGAAATTTCAAATGAAAAATTAAGAAGTATTAAAGACTGATAATTTCATCCTGAACCAATAAAAACAACTTAAGGGTTAAAGGCTTAGCTTACTCTTATAACCTTGTATTTAAAACAGATAATGGTGACTGCATTGTGGGAAGTATTGGTAGTTTAGAATGAAATGGAAGAAAGGGAATAGAATGGTCATGTAGAAGTCTATTTCAAAGACTCCCCATGAGAAAATCTCAGCCTGGATATAATAAAAAGTGGAAGAAGATAAGGATTGAGTCTTCTGTGAACCAGACCTTGAGATGGCGTTAGGAATGCAAGAATCAAAGAAAAATTAGAGAGGGAAGGGCAAAATTAGAATTTGGTAGGGGACGTCCTCACGCCATAATGCATATAAGAGACATTTTAGCAAATGCCAATTTAGTCCACCTTCTCTAATGTTAAAATTGGTCCTCAACAATCATTCCTAAGTAAAAACCTATATCCAGGCTTCATGTTTGTGTCATAGAGTAGACTGTGCTTTCTTCTTTAGTTTCTCTGATGTCACCTTATCTTTCAGCAAACTACTTTTTAGAGTGTGTGTGTGATAGCTCATATGTACAAAATATAAAAAGATTATATAATTTTTGAGAAAATCATCCTGAGAAGAACATCCTGAATTTTATACTTATTTTATATTAATTAATTCCTTGCTTTTCTTTTTAATGTTCTATGTATCTATCTGTAACCAATCTTCTGTTCAGTTTTACTATATATCAATGAAATAATATTCCATATACTTTCTAATCAACACCATGGGTATTAAAAATTTTTTATCCATGTTGATGTGTGACAAAGTCCATTTACTACCATAGCTCCATAGTGTTTAATTGTGTAAATATACCACAATTTATTAATTTATCCTTCTTTAGGTAGACATATGGATTTCTCCTGTGAATTTCCATGTTGGCTCAGATGGTAAACAATCTACCTGCAATATGGGAGACCAAGGTTCTTTCCCTGGGTTGGGAAGATCCCCTAGAGAAGGGAATGTCAACACTCCAATATTCTTGCCTGGAGAAGTCCAGGCAGAGGAGCCTGGTGTGCAACACTTCATGGTGTTGCAAAGAGTCAGACAAGATGAGTAACTAAAATACACACACACATGGGTTTCTCCCATTATTTTTATATTATAAAGAATATATCCAATCTATTCATCCATTTGTAGAGAATTGACATTTTATTATTTTATTTCCTTAATGTCTTTTAATAAAATTTTTGATATAAGATGTCCCCTCTTTGCTTAACAACACAGAGGTTGAATACTTGGTTTATTTCATGTATATATTCATATACATTACATATTATACTGTCTTCTTAACATCAGTATCTATTTGTAAGTTTATCACAATACCAAACAGATCAGTATCTAGAATAATACCAGATAACTATCCAGAACTCTGTGCTGTTGCTGCTGCTAAGTCGCTTCAGTCGTGTCCGACTCTGTGCAACCCCATAGACGGCAGCCCACCAGGCTCACCCGTCCCAGGGATTCTCCAGGCAAGAACAATGGAGTGGGTTGCCATTTCCTTCTCCAATGCATGAAAGTGAAAAGTGAAAGTGAAGTCACTCAGTCGTGTCCAACTCTTAGCGACCCCATGGACTGCAGCTCACCAGGGTCCTCCGTCCATGGGATTTTCCAGGCAAGAGTACTGGAGTGGGGTGCCATTGCCTTCTCCTCCAGAACTCTATGGAGGGGAAAAAATTAAAATGTTGGAAAGTTACCTTAATTAGTGATTTTTTTTCAATATCAGCTGTAGAAAGAAGATACTGTCTTCTCTTCCCTAAACATTTTCATCACTTTTCATCATCTGTCCTCTGTCTGAGGTTAGTTGTCTATTCAAATCAGGCAGTAGTCATGTTGCAACTGAATCTATACTGATATGCTTTTCTGCTTTGTCCTGGGCAATTTTCGTCCTGGGATGATCTGATCTGGCTGTTTAATTATGTCAAGTTTAGATGGCTTCTGCTTTTCAGAGCAGAATTCTCAGATGCACAAAACGCCATAGAATTTGCAGCAGTCCATCCTGCTAGGAATGTGGAAAGAGAGCCTATACTCACTTTGAAGAACGTTTGTGTAATAGCTCACACATATCTTTTGCCACATTGACATGCATTAAAATGTAAACCATCTTTGATAAATATTGACCTGTGTGAATCTCCATTTGCATGCAAAATAAAAGCTGTTTTGTATATGTAAGGCTAAGCTGAATAATTAGCAGATGGTTTGGTTGAATAAATCTCCATTACCTGACAATTTCCCCTGTGAGATAAAACAAGGATTTCATCCACGTTTTTTTATGCCATGCACAGCTCTACATTTTCTCACCTGTATTATTTTTAAGATTAAATTAAAAAGTAATGTGAATATGAAAAGCAGGTGTCTAAGAGGATTTCCTGGACCATAGTCATTAGAATATTCTCTGTATAGAAGATGACTTGTAGCTCTAGGTCCCTTCTGCCCAGTATGGCAAACCCAATAGAGTATTGTAAAGTCAAATTTAAAAAAAAAAAAAAAAAAAAAAAAAACAAAGAAGCATGCCATTAGCAAAGTTCTAAATGTAAACAGTGTTTCCCTGGTAGCTCAGCTGGTAAAGAATCTGCCTACAGTGTGGGAGACCTGGATTTGATCCTTGGGTTGGGAAGATCCCCTGGAGAAGGGACTGACTACCTACTCCACTTTCTGGCCTGGAGAATTCCATGGACTGTTTAGGGTCTCAAATAGTCTCAAAGAGTCAGAAACAACTGAGGGACTTTCACTTCACTTCAAATGTAAATAAATATGATAATTAAAAGTACCCTTTTATAGTGATTTTTTAAATTGAATATGCATCATCCTGGTCTTCTGCATGTGTCTGAAAACAAGTATTAACTACTATGTAAATATTGATTAGTGACAGTTCCGTTCAGTTCAGTTGCTCAGTCATGTCTGACTCTTTGCGACCCCATGCATGCCAGCGTTCTCCGTCCATCATCAACTCCCAGAGTTTACTCAAACTAATGTCCATTGAGCTGGTGATGCTATCCAACCATCTCATCCCCTGTCATCCCCTTCTCCTGTCTTCAATCTTTCCCAGCATCAGGGTCTTTTCAAATGAGTCAGTTCTTTGCATCAGGTGGCCAAAGTATTAGAGTTTCAGCTTCAGCATCTGTCCTTCCAATGGCCATTATATCTACTACTATGGGGCGAGAATCCCTTAGAAAAAATGGAGTAGCCACTGTAGTCAATGAGAGAGTCTGAAATACAGTACTTGCTTGCAATCTCAAAAATGACAGAATGATCTCTGTTCATTTCCAAGGCAAACCATTCAATATCACAGTAATTCAAGACTATATCCTGAGAAGTAATGCTGAAAAAGCTGAAGTTGAATGGTTCTATGAAGACCTACAAGACTTTCTAGAACTAACACCCAAGAAACATGTCCTTTTCATTATAGCGAACTGAAATGCGAAAGTAGAAATACCTTCGAGAAATACCTGAAGTAGCAGGCAAATTTGGCCTTGGAGTACAGAATGAAGCAAGGGAAAGGCTAATAGAGTTTTGCCAAGAGAACACACTGGTCATAGCAAACACCCTCTTCAAACACAAGACTGGAAGCTGACTGTGGCTCAGATCGTGAACTCCTTATTGCTGAATTCAGACTAAAGTTGAAGAAAGTAGGGAAAACCACTGGACCATTAATGTATGATCTAAATCAAATCCCTTACAATTATACAGATCAGTGACTAGCTCATGGCAATCCTTTTTAAAATTGTTTGGCAGGCACTGTATAAACATTTCCTTTGCCTTTTTTTTTTTTTTTTTGCTTTTTTTGTTCATTTGTTTAAATCAGTTGTTGACTAAAAAATATAATTACAACCCAAAGTAGAGGCTTATTTTATGTGGTGGGAATGTTTAGGACTCTGAGCTCAGGAGACAGTATCTCTATGAAAACTGTTCCAAGGAAGCAGAAGGAGGAGTCAGGAGGAGTCAGCTACATACATATTTGCAGGAAAGGGAGCAGGCAAACTGAATATCAAGATCAGATACCAAGTTAAGGAGTTTAGCATTCTATATATGGGAATGCAAGTCTCTGGGCTTACTGAATTCATTGCTTTCATATGCACCTCAGCTTGTTATTTTCGTTCAGTCCCTCAGTCATGTCCAGTTCTTTGTGATCCCATTGACTGCAGCAGGCCAGGTTTCTCTGTCCTTCACTATATCCCTGAGTTTTCTCAAACTCATGTCCATCAAGTCAATGATGCCATCCAACCTTCTCATCCTCTGTTGTCCCCTTCTCCTCCTGCCTTCAATCTTTCTCAGCATCAGGGTCTTTTCCAATGAGTCAGCTCTTCAAATAAGCTGGCCAAAATATTGGATCTTCAGCTTCAACATCAGTCCTTTCAATGAGTATTCAGGGTTGATTTCCTTTAGGATTGACTGTTTTGTTATCCTTGATGTCCAATGGACTCTCAAAAGTCTTTTCCTGCACTACAGCTTGAAAGCACCAAATCTTCAGCACCAAGCCTTCTTAAGGTCTAAATCTCACATCTGTACATGACTACTGGAAAAACCATAGCTTTGACTACACAGACCTTTGTTGGTGAAGTAATGTTTCTGCTTTTTAATATGCTGGTTAGGTTTGTCATAGCTTTTCTTCCAAGGAGTAAACATCTTTAAATTCCACGGTTGCAGTCAATATTTGCTTTGATTTGGAGCCCAAGATAATAAAATCTGTCACGGTTTCCATCACTTCCCCATCTATTTGCCATGAAGTGATGAAAAAGTTGGCATGATCTTAGCTTTTTGAATGTTGAGTTTTAATCCAACTTTTTCACTCTCCTCTTTCACTTTCATCAAGAGGCTCTTTAGTTCTTCTTTGCTTTCTGCCCGTAGGGTAGTGTCACCTGCATTTCTGAGGTTATTGATATTTCTCCCTGCAATCTTGATTCCAGTTTGTGCTTTATCCAGCCTGGCATTTCACATGATGTTCTCTGCATGTAAGTTAAATAATCATGGTATTTATTAAGCATGGTAAGTNCGTAGGGTAGTGTCACCTGCATTTCTGAGGTTATTGATATTTCTCCCTGCAATCTTGATTCCAGTTTGTGCTTTATCCAGCCTGGCATTTCACATGATGTTCTCTGCATGTAAGTTAAATAATCATGGTATTTATTAAGCATGGTAAGTTAAATAAGCCTTGACATACTCCTTTCCCGATTTGAAAGCGATCTGTTGTTCCATGTCTGGTTCTAACTGTTGCTTGTTGATCTGCATACAAGTTTCTCAGGAGGGAGATAAGGTGGTCTGATAGTCCCATCATTTGAAGAATTTTCTGTAGTTTGTTGTGATTCACACACTCAAAGGCTTTATCATCATCAATGAAGAAGAAGTAGATATTTTTCTGAATTTTCTTGCTTTTTATATGAACCAGCAGATGGCAATTTGATCTCTGGTTCCTCTGCCTTTTCTAAATCCTCCTTGTAAATGTGGAAATTCTCAGTTCACATACTGGTGAAGTCTATCTTGGAGAATTTTGAGCATTACTTTTTTATTGTGTGAAATGTAGTAGTTTTAATATTCTTTGGCATTGTATTTCTTTGTTATTGCAATGAAAACTGACCTTTTCCAGTCCTGTGACCACTACTGAGTTTTCCAAATTCGCTGACATATTGAGTACAACACTTTCACAGCATCATCTTTTAGGATTTGGAATAACTCAGCCAGAATTCCATTATCTCCACTAGCTTTGTTCATTGTTATGCTTCCTAAGGCCCACTTGACTTTGCACTCCAGGATGTCTGACTATAGGTGAGTGATCACACCATCGTTGTCATCTGGGTCATGAAGAGCTTTTTTGTATAGTTCTTCTATATATTTTCACCACCTCTTTTTAATGTCATCTGCATCTGTTAGGTCCATACCATTTCTGCCTTTTATTGTGCCCATCTTTGCATGAAATATTCCCTTGGTATCTCTAATTTCTTGAAGAGATCTCTAGTTTTTCCCATTCTATTGTTTTCCTTTATTTCTTTGCACTGATGCTTAGGAAAGCTTTCTTACCTTTCCTTGCTATTCTTTGGAATGCTGCATTTAGATGGGTGTATCTTTCCTTTTCTCCTTTGCCTTTAGCTTCTTTTCTTTTCTCAGCTATTTGTGAGGCCTCCTCAGACAACTATTTTGCCTTTTTTCAATTTATTTTTCTTGGGGATGTTTTGACCACCACTTCCTGTATAATGTTAGGAACCTCTGTCCATAGTTCTTCAGTCACTCTGTCTATCAGATCTAATCCCTTGAATCTATTTGCCACTTCCACTGTATAATCATAAGAAATTTGATTTAGGTCATACTTGAATGGCCTAGTGGTTTTCCCTTGTTTTTTTTTTCTTCAATTTCAGCTTTTTCCCTGGCTTCTGAATTTTGCAACAGGTACTTGTTTTCTATGTATAATTCTGAATCCTTAGGACAGGGCCGCATTGTAGAATATTTTAAAGCCAAGATTTTATATAAAAGTGCACCATGAAATATTTGCCTGGAATCTGCTCACCCTATGGGAGACTTCTTCAGGACAGTTGACCCACCACTGTCATAAACATAAAAGCAGAAGCAGAGATTTGGGCTCCAGAGCCCTACCTGTTCCAGTTCTTCAATTCTTTCTTCTCTTCTTTTTAGGGATCACCAGTGATTTACATGAGCCCAGTTGAAAAATACCCATTTTTCTCCATCAAAATTATTTCTAATTTACATAGCAAAATGGTTCAGGTTAGGACTTTGCTTTCTATCAATTACAATTAATTAATAAAGAATTACTACTTTATTAACAATTAAATATTAAAATGATAATATCGTTATCTTTATTAATAATAAATAATAAAACAATTGCTACCTATCACTGGAATGATTAGAAATCAATTAATAAAGATTAGAAATGTGGAAAATATAATTCTCTACTAAATTTTTAAAATTAAGCAGCAAGATTAAAGTTTTTTATAGTACAGATTAATTTGTAAGACACAAAATATTTGTTTATTTTTAAATAATTTTTACAGTTAATATCAATAATTACATTTATTTTTGTTAAACTATTACAGATGCACTAGTTGTAACAGTATTATTTATTTCAATTCTAAACCTAGCTGATGATCTTTGAAATCAAAAACAGAAAAAAAATAACATCTCAGTTTTACCTGCCAAATATTATTATCAATACTTATTATTACATTTTGTTTGACACATTGTTTTAGGGTTGTCTGACTCTTTTTAACCTTATGGACTGTTGCCTACAAGTCTCCTCTATCCATGGGATTCTCCAGGAAAGAACACTGGAGTGGGTCACTGTTCTTCTCAAGGGGATCTTCCTGACCCAGGGATTGAACCTGAGTCTCTTATACCTCTTACATTGGCAGGAGGGTTCTTTACCACTTTCACCACCAGGAAAGCCCAGTTTACCTATAAGATGAAATATTGTATCAAATGATGCAATTACATTTCATTTAATAGCATACTAACTGATATTTTCCTGACATAATATAAATTATAAACAATAAATATTTAAACTTTTAAAAACATTCTCACTGGACTTCCAAATATTTAGGCAAAGATTATTTCTTAAATATTTCTATGTGCGCCCATGCTTAGTCACTCAGTCGTGTTGGACTCTGTGACCCTTTGGACTGTAGCCCACCAGACTCCTCTTCCATGGGATTTTTCAGGCAAAAATATTGGAGTGGGTTGCCTTTTCCTTCTCCAGAGGATCTTCTTGATCCAGGGATTTAACATGTGTCTCCTGCATTGCACTTTATCCACTGAGTCATGGGAAACCCCAAACATTTCTAATTTCAATGAAAATATAATAATTTAACAAAAAAATAAAATATTTTACTTATTTGAAAAAAGGCTTAGAGGTAAAATCATGGATGTTTCTTTATAACAGATTTTTTTAAAAAGTCAACTCAATTTTATATTNAACCCCAAACATTTCTAATTTCAATGAAAATATAATAATTTAACAAAAAAATAAAATATTTTACTTATTTGAAAAAAGGCTTAGAGGTAAAATCATGGATGTTTCTTTATAACAGATTTTTTTAAAAAGTCAACTCAATTTTATATTAGACTTCTCAGTGCAAAGATGTGAAAAGCACAAACATTAAAATAATTTTTATAATAACATGTGAAAAGATTATTTACCTTCCTTATTTAGCCACCTAAATTGCTAGCAATTTCTCATCTGTATAAATCAGTGAGCAAATCTAATACTAATTTATCAAACCATTCCAAAATAGTTTATACATTTTGTATACATATGTTCACTATTTATATATTATCCATTACTACAGATATTTAAAAAAAAAATTATCCTATGTAAATCTTGTCTTTCTACCAATAGGTGGCACTGAATATGTGTATATTTCAACAGTAAAATACACTCACTACTATCTTGGAGTTACCCTCTTACAATGCAGTTGTGGTTTGAATAAGGAACACCTATCCACCATAAAATTAATCTCATGTGAACCAGAGGGGTTTTGTTATGCAGACAGTATGCAAAATATTTATATTGACAGACCATTGCATCAAGAATATTTTACTCTGCTGGTATTATAAAATTTATATTGCACTCAATTAAAATTGTATTTTATTTACCAAATTGAACTTCATGTTTTTCTCTTTTACTGTTATTATCTGATAAAACTGCCTTCTCCATTGTAGTGTGGGATGCTGATGTTTATCTGCATACAAAAGAATTTTACAGAATTTAGAAACACTTTGTTTAGACTGTTTATAAATATATTGTCTAATCTGTAGTTCTTCAAATATCTGACTATTTATATTTGCATTAATCTTATTAGTAGTGCTCTTCCTGTCACCCATTTATACACAGTTAAAATTCTTCACCTCCCAGTATAATAAAACTCCAATATCTCAGTCATTTAGAATCTTTTAAAATTTAATTTCTTCAAGTGGTTCATTTCAACAACTCATAGGGGAAAGAAAACAAAAACCTTATGATATTCATTCTGCATTTTAACGGTAGTTTTATTTAAAAGATTTATTGCCATGAGACAAATTCTGATGATATTTCTATTTCACAGCTATTTCATTCTGGGCCGGGTTGATGTGATTTATTCAAATTTCCTAAGATAATACAAACCACTGTGTAGCTGTAGCTATTATGTAGCAAATGTGTTTTATATCATAATAATAAACATACATTTTTCATACTCAAACTTCCCAATAATCAGATATTCTTGAGTAGTTTCAGTGTTTTTATTGGATTCCAGTGAAGTCTGATTATCTTGTATAGTTTGTCTGGACTGTGCTTCTCCAGATCCCTACTATTTTCTGATCTTTAAGCCTGTGATAGAAAACAAACTTACCTGACATGGAGCTTTATTTAATTCTGTTTCCATTGTCTCATTTCTGATCAGAGAGAGCTCAATATGAAAGGCTGTTCTTTCTCCTATTTGCTAGTAAGAATTTAGCTTAGTTTTCTTCCTTTCTTGAGAATTTTATTTCTTGATGCTTCCACTCTACAGGACAACTTGTAAAGAACAGTACACAGTCATCATCAGTTCCACTGCACACCCCTGTCCTTGATCACCTCTTCAAACCACCTTCGTGCACAGCTTTTATGTTTTTAAGGTTTATAAAACAAGATAGGCAAAAACTTTTATCATTATTAAGGATGAAAAAAAGCTTAAAGAATAGGTATTTGTTACTTCAACTTGAAAATTCAAGAAACTATTTAGACTTTGTCNCAGAGATTATATTTAAATCTTTGAAAAATCATTCACTCCATATAGTTCTATATAATAATGTAAAAATGTTGTAAAATTTAAATTTGGAAATTCAATGCAATCTTGCTAATGACTTTTGGTTAACAAAAGAGTGAGCTTACTCATCCATTTTCGTGTTGTGGTAATACGGAATCTGATAGTGCCCTGGAAATATATATATATATTGAAGACAATGTGGCAATTTTACCTTTTGTTTCTGAAATGTCTGGGACTTAATCTAGATCAAAATCTCCACCAAAAAGACATATGATCTTATTTGAGAAAATGTCTATTAGGGCCTTGAGAAGTACAAAGTTTTAGACAAAGGCCTCATATTATTATGAGCAGCTGCCAGAGGTGGTGAGAATATGAAAGGATGACTGGGTTCTCTTTTCAGTGTGATCACCAAGTGTAGAGGTGTCCTTCAATACATGCTCAACATTCCTTGAGGCTTTGACTTCTCATTAATCCAATGATAAGATAATATCTCACCAGAGGGTCAATACCAAAATCAGATTGATTATACTTTTTGAAGCCAAAGATGACTCTACAAAGTCAGCAAAAACAGAGACTGGGAGCTGACTGTGACTCAGATCATGAACTCCTTATTGCAAAATTCAGACTTAGATTGAATAGAGTAAGGAAAACCACCAGGTGATTCAGGTATGAATTAAATCAAATCCCTTACCATTATACCCTGGGAATGACAAACAAATTCAAGGGATTATATCTGAAGAACAGAGTGCCTGGAGAACTATGGATGGAGATTCATAACATTGTACAGGAGGCAGTGATCAAAACCATCCCCAAGGAAATAAAATTCAAAATGGTTGTCTGAGGAGGCCTTAAGCATAGCTGAGAAAAGAGAAGCAAAGAGCAAAGGAGAAAAGAAAATATACACCTATCTGAATGCAAAGTTCCAGAGATTAGGAAGGAGATTTAGGAAAGCCTTCCTAAGAAATCATTGCAAAGAAACAGAGGAAAATAGTAGAACGGGAAAGACCTGAGATCTTGTCAAGAAAATTAGAGATACCAAGGAAACATTTCATGCAAAGATGGGCACAATAAAGGACAGAAACAGAAATGGTACAGACCTAACAGAAGCAGAAGATATTAAAAAGAAGTGGCAAGAATATACATAACTATACAAAAAATATCTTCATGACCCAAATAATCATGATAGTGTCATCAGTCACCTAGAGCCACACATCCTGGAGTGTGAAGTCAAGTGGGCCTTAGAAATAATCATTATAAACAAAGCTAATGGAGGTGATGGAATTCCACCTGAGATGTTTCAAATCCTAAAAGATGATGGTGTTAAAGTGTTGCACTCAATATGTCAGCAAATTTGGAAACTTCAGCAGTGGCCACAGACTGGAAAAGGTCAGTTTTCATTCCAATCTCAAAGAAAAACAATGCCAAAGAATGTTCAAACTACTGCACAATTGCACTCATCTCACACACCAGCAAAGTAATGCTCAAAATTCTCTAAAAGAGGCTTCAACAATACATGAACCAAGACCTTCCAGATGTTCAAGCTGGATTTAGAAAAGGCAGAGGAATCAGAGATTAAATTGCCAACATCCATTAGATCATAGAAAAAGCTAGAGACTTCTCCAGAAAAATATCTGCTTCACCAATTGCATTAAAGCCTTTGACTGTGTAGATCACAACATACTGTAGAAAATTCTTCAAGAGCTGGGAATATCAGACCACCTTACCTGCCTCCTGAGAAACCTGAATGCAGGCCAAGAAGCAGCAGTTAAAACCAGACATGTAAAAAATGGACTGGTTCAAAATTGGGAAAGGAGCATATTGTCACCCTGCTTATTTAACTTATATGCAGAGTACATCATGTGACATGCTGGAGTGGATGAAGCACAAGCTGGAATCAAGATTGACAGGAGAAATATCAATAACCTCATATATGCAGATGACACCACCCTTATGGCAGAAAGTGAAGAGGAACTAAAGAGCCTCTTGATGAAGATGAAAGAGGAGAGTGTTTTTCCATTAGCAACATATGAAGGTGATATTTCGACCATAAAGAAGGCTGAGCATCAAAGAAATGATGCTTTTGAACTGTGGTGTCAAAGAAGACTCTTGAGAGTTCCTTGGACTGCAAGGAGATCAAACCAGTCAATTCTAGGGGAAATAAACCCTGAATATTCTTTGGAAGGACTGATGCTGAAGCTCCAATACTTTGGCCACCTTATGCAAAGAGCCGACTCATTAGAAATGATACTGGGCAAAGTTGAAGGCAAGAGGAGAAGGAGGTGACAGAGGACAAGATATTTCGATGGCATCACATAGTTGAATGATGGCATCATCATTCAAAGTACATGAATTTGAGCAATTCCAGAATATGGTGAAGGACAGGTAAGCCTGCGTGCTGTAGTCCTTGGGACTGCAAAGAGTCAGACACAACTGAGTGTCTGAGCAACAAAAAAGATAACTTCTTTCTAGGGCTATGGAGAAAAAAAAAATGTTTGAGAAGAATTTAATATTTGAGAGCATGTTATTATATTCTTTACTATCACACTAAAGATTATCATAAACTACAGTGTGAGAACCACATTGATGTAGTGTTGAATATGGCATCTAGAAACAGATGTGAGTTCTAGTTATGACTCCTGAATTGATTTGAGATGATGGTTGATCTAAGAGAAAATACTTAACTTCTTTGTGTTCCCCTTATGATTGTCAAAAGCAAATGAGAAGACGATACACCAATCATGGCAGGGAAATGGTAATAATCTCTTCAGGTTAAAATCACATGTTTTAGTATTAAAACTCCCATTCTAGATTTCTTAAAAATAGATAATGAAATCTCTATAATGTAGAGAATAGCTTAATCTCTACAATAATAATAATTAATATTCACTGAGTCCCTACACCATACAAGAAACACAATACTCTATGTGTGTTATTTAATTTCTTACCAAAATCCTCTGAAACAACAACTAAAAGTTGCATTTTGAAGATTAATAACAACACGAAAGTCACAGACGTGTGCTAAATTCAAGATTTAAATCCAGTATAATTCTAAAGCCTGTATATTCACAATATAATATTTTTCAGTATTAATAAAGAAGAGAGAGGAGCAAATGGGGTGATATCTGTCTCCTTTTTGTCCACAAGCTAAAATTTATGGATATCTCTCTCTCTCCCTCTTTTTTATTTTGATGACTGTGGTTTGAAACATAAGTACTTAATCTAACTAAACTATATAAATGTGATTTTAAAAGATACTGCTTAAAAATTACATGAGTTAATTCAGTTAATTCATAATCATTCAACAATAATTGTATAGATTTTACTTGCTACTGTGCTCTTTTGTTTAGTGAGAAATGTATCACTTATCTAATAAATATCTTTTTTAGCCAAAACTGTGGAGGAATTTTACAGACATTTTATTAATAATGTATTGTTTGTATGTTTAGATAATATTTAAGCACGTGAGTGTTAGTTGTTTAGTTGTGTCAAGCTCTTTGCAACCCCATTGACTGTAGCCCACCAGGCTCTTCTGTCCATGGGATTCCAAGGCAAGAGTACTGGACTGGGTTGCAATTCACTTCTCCAGGGGATCTTTCCAACCCAGGGATCAAACCCAGGCCTCCTGCACAGCAGGCAGATCCTTTATCACCTAAGCCAACAGATAAGACAGTGCATGGCACATAATAGTCATTTTAAAATGATAGTTATTATTGGATAACTTTAACTATTTTACAAATAGTTATCCATTTATTTGTTCATCCATTTATTGAATAAGCACCAAATGAGTACTATCTAAGGCACCAGGATGAGAGCTAGGGAGAAAATGCTAACTAATACGGACAAGTCCTTGTGTTCGTTCTTCTTGAACAGTAAGTTGTTTTATGTGTGATTTTGGTTTTACTGATATTAATAAAGCAAATAGTAAATCCCACCTTAGGGACTTTAAAAAATTAATGCTTCCGTATAAAATCCAAATTACCACCAGGGAAGTATACTATCATTTAAGCACGTATAACCCAAGATTTCCCCCACGATTTATCTCAGTATTCTTACAAAAGGCAGATAAGCTCAGCAGGCACACAGCAAGCTTGCAGGCAGGCCAAGCTTAAGGAAGTTTCTCACGAGGCTAAATCCTAAAGGTTTGTCTTTCTTTGTTGTCTGCATCAGTTGAATCTTAACATTGCTTCAGTTGAGTATGTGACATTCAGTGTCACTCAGCAGAAATTACTCTGGGTTTGGTTGTGCTTCTGCTTGCGCTCAGTTGCTTCAGTCCTGTCCGGCTCTTTGCAACCCTGTGGACTGTAGCCCATCAGGCTCTTCTCTCCATGGGATTCTTCAGGCAAGAATACTGGAGAAGGTTGCAATGCCCTCCTCCACAAGATCTTCCCAACCCAAGAAGGGAACCCGCGTCTTCTGGGGCTCCTGCATTGCATGCAGATTTTTTTTACCGCTGAGCCAATGGGGAAGTCCATGGATTTGCTCGCTGCTGCTGCTGTTGCTGCTAAGTCGCTTCAGTAGTGTCCGACTCTGTGCGACCCCATAGACAGCAGCCCACCAGGCTCCCCCGTCCCTGAGATTCTCCAGGCAAGAACACTGGAGTGGGTTGCCATTTTCTTCTCCAATACATGAAAGTGAAAAGTGAAAGTGAAGTCGCTCAGTCGTGTCCAACTCTTAGCGACCCCATGGACTGCAGCCCACCAGGCTCCTCATTCCATGGGATTTTCCAGGCAAGAGTACTGGAGTGGGTTGCCATTGCCTTCTCCATGGATTTGCTTAGTAATATTTAAATATTGTATGATCCTTGTTATCTTTATTATATGTTTACAGACATTTGTTCACTGTGGTCTCTTAGATGTAAACTGTACTCTATCTTGTTGAACATTTTCTTGATATAGGATAAATATATTCTCTTCTGAAATGTTTTCCAAAAATGCTAATAATTTACACGTGGTACAGCTTTCAAGTTTCAAAACGAGCCTTTCCAACTTGACCAGAATCAAAAGTATATTCAACATGCTAGTTATTTTAAATCCAAGATTTACAGTGATAATAAGTGATCAGCTTTATCTCACCTTGACTAATAAGGCCAGATTTGTACATTCAAAATGATGAATAATGATGCTCTAGCATCCTACATTAATTCTCACAGGAGAGCCACAGCTGTGTTAAACTGTTAACCTTTCTATCTTAGCAAATGGGGCATTATTCTACTTCCTCCTCAATTAATATGTATATTTTCCTCCAGTGTTTGGAAGGCCATCAAAACATGATTTTGATACAGATATGGTGGGAAAATAGAGATGATATACATTTCCATTTGTTACCTGCAGTCACTTCTCTTCTGGTGCTACTCGTCTAGCTAGCTTTACAGTGAAATTACTGTAGCTGGAGGGCAATGAGGAACCCCAACTTGAATGCTTTTCAAAAGATTCTTGACTCAGTTCAGTTCAGTTGCTCAGTTGTCTATGATTCTGTGACCCCAGGGACTGCAGCACACTAGACTTCCTTGTACTTTACCAGTTCTCGGAGCTTGCTCAAACTCATGTCCATCAAGTTGGTGATGCCATCCAGTCATCTCATCCTCTGTTGTCCCTTTCTCCTCCTGCCTTCAATCTTTCCCAGCAGCAGAGTCTTTTCCAGTGAGTCAGTTCTTCACATCAGCTAGCCAAAGTATTGGAGTTTCAGCTTCAGCATCAATCCTTCCAATGAGTATTCAGGACTGGTTTCCTTTAGGATGGACTGGTTGGATCTCCTTGATGTCCAAGGGACTCTGAAGAGTCTTCTCCAACACTATAGCTTCAAAAGCATCAATTTTTCAACACTCAGCTTTCTTTGTAGTCCAACTCTCACATCCATACATGACTACTGGAAATACTATAGTTTTGACTAGACAGACCTTTGTTGGCAAAGTAATGTCTCTGCTTTTAATATGTTGTCTAAGTTGGTCATAACTTTTCTTCCAAGGAACAAGTGTCTTTTAATTTCTTGGCTGCAGTCACCAATCTGCAGTGATTTTGGAGCCCCCCAAAATAAAGTGTTTCACTGTTTTCATTGTTTTCCCATCTATTTGCCATGAAGTGATGGAACTAGATGCCATGATCTTATTTCCTGCAGGTTGAGCTTTAAGCCAACATTTTCACTATCATCTTTCACTTTCATCAAGAGGCTCTTTAGTTCTTCCTCACTGTCTGACATAAGGGTGGTGTCATCTGCATATCTAAGGTTATTGATATTTACCCTGTCAATTTTGGTTCTAGCTTGTGCTTCATCCAGCCGAGCATTTCACATGATGTATTCTGCATGTAAGTTAAATAAGCGGGGTAACAATATACAGCCTTGACATACTCTTTTTCCTATTTGGAACCAGTCTGTTGGTCCATGTCCAGTTCTAACTGTTGCTTCTTGACCTGCATACAGAGTTCTCAAGATGCAGGTAAGGTGGTCTGGTATTCCCATCTCTTGAAGAATTTCCACAGTTTGTAATGATCCACACAGTCGAAGGCTTTGGCATAGTCAATAAAGCAGAATTATTCTTGACTACGAAAAGCAACTAAAATCTTGAAGTGATTAAGTCTTTTCTGTGTCAATGAAATTATTTTTTCAAATTTTATATAGGTGTGTAAGCTTTTTCATTAAGATATATACTTATTAAAACCATAGTTCTCACTTACTAAATGACTCTGATGCAAGTCACTGATGTTCTAGACTTCATATATCACATACCATTTTATTTGGGCTTCCTCAATGACTCAGCAGTGAAGAATCTGCCTGCAATGCAGAAACCACAGGACATACAAGCTCAATCCTTGGATCAGGAAGATCCCCCAGAGGAGGGCATGGAAACTCACTCCAGTAGTCTTGCCTGTAGAATCCCATGGATGGAGGAGCCTGACAGACTACTCAGTCTGTGGGGTCACAAAGAGTCAGACAGAACTGAAGCAACTTAGCATGCAGGCACACCCCATTGTATTTAATTTGTTGAAATATAAGCCTCCTGAGAAGACTGATATTTATCTCTCTTTTTTTTGCCCATTTCTTTCCCGCCTTGTGCTTATGATCATCCTTGAGTCAGTTGGCACTTAATAAATATTTGCTGACCATATGAAGTGAACCCTCACAAAATTTCTATGCATGAAGCATTGCTTGCCCCACTTGACTTACAGGGAAACAGACTCTAAACAAGTTTTAACAACTTGCTGAAAGCCTTGGAGCTGGTGACAAAGCTCATGGTCATGCCCTTGTCTCCATATTCCCAAGCCTATGTCTTTAGCTTATCTTTGTCCCCAGTGTCCAGTATGTAATACACTACATATTTTAAAGTCCTGAAAACATCTCTAGAATAAATGTATGTTCACACATGGCTCATTCTATAATTTATTTATAATGCCATTATTAATCATAAAATCAAGATAAATAAATATATATATACCTGCATAGATGGCTTTCTCAATAGCTCAGTGGGTAAAGAATCAGCCTCCAATGCAGAAAATACAGGAAACGCAGGTTCAATCCCTGGTCAGGTAAGATCCCCTGGAGAAGGAATTGGCAATCCACTCCCATATTCTTGCCTGGGAAATCCCATGAACAGAGGATCCTAGAGGGCTATAGTCTACAGGGTTGCAAAGAATCAGATATGACTGACTGACTGAGATATATTTTCATGTATGTGTGTGTGTGTGTGTACCTATATATATCCCTGTACTGGAGAAATTCTCTGTCAATTACTTTGAGGACATTGTATTGTCAGTCATCATTTACTTTGAAATAAAATTAATTAATATCTCTGAATGTCTAATGTTTCCCCCAAAAAATCTTGTCTCCAAATTGGTATGTTTACATTTAAACTGAGAAACAAGATCTTTTTTTAAGAATAGATTTTTTTCCTTAGACTTTATTTTTCCATTTCTACTTACCGCTCCAAAGAAATTCAAATAGCATTATGTAGCATCAAAATCTACATTTTTCCAGTTCCCAAGGCTATCTTCCCTAGAAAAACAATACATCACCCACATAAGAAGGCAATTATTTTGACAAATGATGTAACCAAAAAGAAATACTGTAGGGGATGACTTCCCAGTACTCATCTCAGTTACAGACATATAAACCAATATGTTTAACGTATGTTTCTCTTCCCTCTCTCTCTCTCTTTCTCACACACACACAAGCTAGTGAGTTAAACTAATTGATTAGAAGATGTGTATAAGAGACAGCATATATGCAGATGACACCACCCTTATGGCAGAAAGTGAAGAGGAACTAAAGAGCCTCTTGATGAAGATGAAAGAGNCTCTCTTTCTCACACACACACAAGCTAGTGAGTTAAACTAATTGATTAGATGAGTTAAACTAATTGATTTTTTTCCGGCAGAGTGTTTGTTTTTAAAAATACATCGCTACTTTTAGGGATCCTAAGTTCAGTTTTGTTTTGTTTTCCCTAAAGTTGCCAGCAGAGCATAATACTTGCTGAAATTATTCTATTCCCAAATGAAGAAAGATTGAGCATTGTGGAAAGATGATACCTTTCACACCCATCAATCACAAACTCTCTTTCAACTTGAAACTTTCACAGTATCTAATTTCAATAGATCAGTGTTACTGAGGCATACAGTTTTGTGATTTTTGAATTGAAAAAGACTCTAAACACTCAAAGCTGAAATATAATTCCAGTGTTTTTCTGGAAAAAATAAACATTTCAAGGGCTCAAAGACAGTGTTTCTTCTTCCCTTCCATAGAAAGCTATTTGGTACATATCAAGTACATTTTAAAAATACTGCATATTTATTTCATCCTTATTCCTTTAAACCACATAATTTCTAGGTCCCCTTCATTGATCACGGCCTTGTCATGGCAAAGGGGCTTGTGTAATGCAATAAAGCTATGAGCCATACCATGCAGGGCCACCAAAAATGGATGGGTCATAGCAGAGAGTTCTGACAAAATGTTGTCCACTGGAGGAGGGAAAGACAAACCACCCCAATATACTTGCTGTGAAAATCTCATGAGCTGTATAAAAGGCCAAAAGATATGACACCAAAGATGTGTCCCCCAGGTCTGAAGGTGCTACTGGGGAAGAGCAGAGGATAATTACCTATAGCCCCAGAATGAATGAAGAGGCTTGATCAAAGAGTACACGATGCTCAGTTTTGGATGTGTTTGGTGATTAAAGTAAAGTCCAATGCTGCAAAGAACAGTATTGTGACAGAGAGGCTTGGGGTGCTGCAGTCCATGGGGTTACAGAGAGTCAGACATGACTGGGTGACTGAACAACAACAAAAATTTCTAGGTGCTATAAAACCACTGCATATAAACTTTCAAATATTTTAATTTCCTTTTTTATTGCAGATTTTATAATTATTATCCAACAGTTAATGAATATATATATATATATATATATTAAATCTAGGACTATGGAAGTAAAATTATTTTCTAGTAAAATCCTTTCCTCCAGTAAAATTAATAGCTAAATTATACTGGCTAGTTAATTATTTATCTCATTTTCAAAGAGCTTTGAGAGAGAAGTGAAGTCTATATCCTTTGCTAAATAGCTATGCATTTTTTTCTCCAAGCAAAAATGACCTAATAGTTTCTCTGTACTTTCTTCATATCACTTCTTTTCCACTTGATAAGATCACAATTTTTTAATAAAACTTCAGAGAAAATGGAGTCCTAGAAACAGAGGCCTCTTTTAAAATATGTTTATTCTCCAACCTCTTTCCCCAAAGGATATGATATTTCTTACATATAATGCAAAATATAAAGTGAACAGTGATGAATTCAGGTTAAAGGAAGATAGATTTAAGAATATAATAAGACTAAGAATCAGATTAGCATAGAGAGTTCAAGCATTCACAGCAAGTGATTCTCAACAATTGTTGAAAGTCGGTTCCAAATGGCTTTAGGAAAAACTGACTTCATATTTTTCCCAGCTTCCATCTATTCTGACCATCTCTATGCCATCTGGTAGGTAGAATTCTAAGACAGCCTCCAAAATTCTTGTTTCCTTTGGTGTGCTCACAACATCTTCCAGTTATTTAATCAAACATTAATCTCATTGCCACAATGAAAAGATTTTACAGATGAAATTAAAGTCTCAAACCTTAAGATAAGTAGATTGTCTTAGTGGCCTGACCTTTACATGAGCCCTTTAAATATGAGTCTAAAATGTCAGAGATAGAGAAAGCAGAGATTCAAACTGTGAGGTGGATTCACCATGAAGGAGATAGCTAGCTTTGAATATGGAGCGGATCACATATAAAGAATGCTGACAATTTATGGAGGCTGAAAATGGCCCCTGGCAGACAGTCAGCAAGGGAATTAGGACTTCAGTCCTACAGCTAACAGGAAAAGAATTCTGCCAACATACCATACGTTAATGCATATATGTGGAATCTCGAAAAATGGTGCTGATGAATCTATTTGTGGGACAGGAATAGAGACACAGATGTACAGACGTGTGGACACAGCAGGGGAAGGAGAGGGTGGGAAGAATCAGAGAGTAGCATTAACATATATACACTACCATATGCAAAAAACTTAACTGATGGGAAGCTGCTATATAACACAGGGAGTCCAGTCTGGTGCTCTGTGATGATTTAGATGGGTGGGATGCAGGGGTGGGATGGAAGCTCAAGAGGGAGAGGATATACATAAAATCATGGCTGTTTAAAAAGCAGAGACGTTACTTTGCCAACAAAGGTCTGTCTAGTCAAAGCTATGGTTTTCCCACTAATCATGTATGGATGTGGACAATAAAGGAGGCTGAGTGCCGAAGAGTTGATGCTTTTGAAATGTGGTGTTGGGAGAAGACTCTTGAGAGTCCCTTGGACTGCAAGAAGATCCAACCAGTCCATCCTAAAGGATATCAGTCCTGAATGTTCATTGGAAGGACAGATGCTAAAACTGAAGCTCCAATACTTTGGCCACTGGATGCAAAGAGTTGACTTATTGGAAAATACCCTGATGCGGCGAAAGATTGAAGGCAGGAGAAGAAGAGGATGACAGAGGAAGAGATAGTTGGATGGCATCACCCTCTCAATGGGCATGAGTTTGAGCAAGCTCTGGGAAATGGTGAAGGATGAGGAAGCCTTGTGTGCTTCAGTCCCTGGGGTCGCAAAGAGTCACACACGACTGAACAACTGAACAAACTGGCTGATTCCTATTATTGTATAGCAGAAACCAACACAACATTAGAAAGCAATTATCATCCAATTAAAGATAAAACTAAATTTAAAAAATTAATCAATAAAAATTTTTTAAAAGAATTCTTTCAAACAACCTGAATGAGCTAATGAGAGCATATATTTTCCTCAAGTCTTCAGACAAGAACTCATCCACTCAGTGCCTGGTTTCACTTTTGAAATCCTCTGAGTAGAGAATCTGCCCATGCTGGGTGGACTTCTGACCCACATTACCAGGAACTAATGAATGGGTGCCACTCTAAACTGCTAATTCTGTGATCTGGAAGTTCACACTTCACATATTGTGGAAGCCTGGCTTAGAGAATTTTGAGGATTACTTTACTAGCATGTGAGATGAGTGTAACTCTGTGGTAGTTTGAGCATTCTTTGGCATTGCCTTTCTTTGGGATTGGAATGAAAACTGACCTTTTCCAGTCCTGTGGCCACTGCTGAGTTTTCCAAATTTGCTGGCATATTGAGTGAAGCACTTTCTCAGCATCATCTTTCAGGATTTGAAACAGCTCAACTGGAGTTCCATCACCTCCACTAGCTTTGTTCGTAGTGATGCTTCCTAAGGCCCACTTGACTTANCACAGAGTTAACTTGTAGTGTACATGTAGCAAGGGGTTGGGGTGGGGGCAGTGAATGATGATGGAATTGTTGCTGTTTAGTTGCTAAATTGTGTCCAACTCATTTGCTACTCTGCAGCCCACCAGGCTCCTCCATCCATGCGATTTCCCAGGCAAGAACACTGAAGTGAATTGCCATTTCCTTTTCCAGGAAATCTTCCTAACCCAGGGGATCAAACCCAAGTCTCCTGCTTGGCAGGCAGATTCTTTACCACTGAGCCACCAGTGAAGTCTAATGGTGGGAGAGGAGACAGTAAATAAATAAGTAAATATATACAATGTCAGATAGTAATAATCATGAAAAAAAAATAAAGCAGGGGAAGAAAATGAAAATAGAAAAGGCAGGAATAAGCTACCTTAGACAGGGTGACAGGGAAAGACCTCTAATACAGTGATACCTGACAGAAAGCTGAATGAAGTAAAGGAGGGAGCCAACATTAGTAAAAGAACATTCAGAATAATACAAATAATAAGCACAAAGGCCTTGTGTAGGATTAACTTTGAGTATCAGCAAGTAGGTTACAATAGTTGAAACAAGCAAGGGGAGAGTGATAGGAGATAAGGCCAAAGAGGTAGCAAGGGAAGACCCTACAGCACATTCCTTGTAAAGCCTTTGGATTTTGATTTTAACCCATAAAAGAAATATAAAACCACTAATACCCTGTTGCTAAGATATTTAAGCAGAGGTTAGATGACCCATCTGCCAAAGAGGGATTCCTTTATTAGAAAAAGGTTGGGATTAGATGACCTCTTATATATTTCTTAGGTTTAAAAGTCTACCTTATGTTGATATATGGCAGATATGAAACAAATACTATAAAGCAATTATCCTTCAAATAAAAATATTTTTTAAGTAAAAAAAAAGAAGATATTACAATGGTAATGATGAAATATTATGAACAGTTTTATGCCAATAAATTTGATGACTTTAATAGTGTACCTTAATGTTTCCTTAAGAAATGTGGTTTAAGATACTTCTTGAGAAGTATCTGGTGGGTTATTAGGGATAAAGTATTTGCTCAGTGCTAAAATAACACCCCATGGATTTCTTACTAATTACAGAGTAAAGTATACTTTTTATAACGGGAATACATGGCTCTGGTATGGTTTGCCATCTGATACTGACCTGGCAGGGGGACAGGTCAGATGGTGTTTTATACACATACACATACTCTCCACATATATAGGCAATCCTTACTTTGCATGGGAGAAACGCTGAGCTGGAAGAAGCACAAGCTGGAATCAAGACTGCCGGGAGAAATATCAATAACCTCAGATATGCAGNTAAACTATGGAAAATTCTGAAAGAGATGGGAATACCAGACCACCTGACCTGCCTCTTGAGAAACCTGTATGCAGGTCAGGAAGCAACAGTTAGAACTGGACATGGAACAGACTGGTTTCAAATAGGAAAAAGAGTATGTCAAGGGTGTATACTGTCATCCTGCTTATTTAACTTATATGCAGAGTACATAATGAGAAACGCTGGGCTGGAGGAAGCACAAGCTGGAACCAAGATTGCTGGGAGAAATATCAATAACTTCAGATATGCAGATGACACCACCCTTATGGCAGAAAGTGAAGAGAAACTAAAAAGCCTCTTGATGAAAGTGAAAGAGGAGAGTAAAAATGTTGGCTTAAACCTCAGCATTCAGAAAACTAAGATCGGCAGCGGCATAAGGACGGTACCCTTGCCGGGCTACTACAGCACTAGGGTGTCAGTTGGTGCAGCCCAGAACACAATTCTGCCCTGGAAGGATATATTTAATAACTGATTGGTGTGTCCCTTGAATACAAGAAAATGGAAACTGAACAGCCAGAGGAAACCTTTCCCAACACCGAAACCAATGGCGAATTCGGTAAACACCCTGCTGAAGATATGGAAGAGGAACAAGCTTTTAAAAGATCTAGAAACACTGATGAGATGGTTGAATTATGTATTCTGCTTCAGAGCAAGAATGCTGGGGCAGTGATTGGAAAAGGAAGCAAGAATATTAAGGCTGTCCGTACANCGAATTCGGTAGACACCCTGCTGAAGATATGGAAGAGGAACAAGCTTTTAAAAGATCTAGAAACACTGATGAGATGGTTGAATTATGTATTCTGCTTCAGAGCAAGAATGCTGGGGCAGTGATTGGAAAAGGAAGCAAGAATATTAAGGCTGTCCGTACAGACTACAATGCCAGTGTTTCAGTCCCAGACAGCAGTGGCTCCAAGCTCATATTGAGTATCAGTGCTGATATTGAAACGATTGGAGAAATTCTGAAGAAAATCATCCCTACCTTGAAAGAGGGCCTGCAGTTGCCATCACCCACTGCAACCAGCCAGCTCCCGCTGGAATCTGATGCTGTGGAATGCTTAAATTACCAACACTATAAAGGAAGTGACTTTGACTGCGACTTGAGACTGTTGATTCTTCAGAGTCTGGCGGGAGGAATTATTGGAGTCAAAGGTGCTAAAATCAAAGAACTTCTAGAGAACACTCAGACAACGATCAAGCTTTTCCAGGAATGTTGTCCTCAATCTACCAACAGAGTCGTTCTTATCGGAGGAAAACCTGATAGGTTTGTAGAGTGCATAAAGGTCATCCTTGATCTTATATCAGAGTCTCCCACCAAAGGACGCACTCAGCTTTATGATCCCAATTTTTATGATGAAATCTATGATTACGGTGGTTTTACAATGATGTTTGATGACCGCCGTGGACGTCCTGTGGGATTCCCCGTGCGGGGAAGAGGTGTTTTTGACAGAATGCTGCCTGGTCGAGGTGGGCATCCCATGCCTCCCTCCAGAAGAGATTATGATGATATGAGCCCTTGTCGAAGAACTCCTCCACCCTCCCAGACAAGGTGGCCAGGGAGGTAGTAGAGCTCGGAATCTTCCTCTTCCACCACCACCACCACCTAGAGGAGGAGATCTAATGGCCTATGACAGAAGAGGAAGACCTGGAGACCATTATGATGGCAGGGTTGGTTTCAGTGCTGATGAAACCTGGGACTCTGCAATAGATANTCCCAGACAAGGTGGCCAGGGAGGTAGTAGAGCTCGGAATCTTCCTCTTCCACCACCACCATCACCAAGAGGAGGAGATCTAATGGCCTATGACAGAAGAAGAAGACCTGGAGACCATTATGATGGCAGGGTTGGTTTCAGTGCTGATGAAACCTGGGACTCTGCAATAGATACATGGAGCCCATCAGAGTGGCAGATGGCTTAGGAACTACAGGGTGGCTCTGGATATGATTATTCCTATGCAGGGGGTCGTGGCCCATATGGTGATCTTGGTGGACCTATTATTACTACACAAGTAAGTATTCCCAAAGATGGCTGAATCTATTATTGGCAAAGGTGGTCAGTGGATTAAACAAATCTGTCATGAGTCAGGAGCTTCGATCAAAATTGATGAGCCTTTAGAAGGATCTGAAGATCAGATCATTACCATTATAGGAACACAGGACCAGATACAGAATGCTCAGCATTTGCTGAAGAACAGTGTGAAGCAGTATGGAGATGTTGAAGAATGCAACATCTAATGCAAGATATTTTTTCTTTTGTATAGTGTGAAGCAGTATTCTGGAAAGTTTTTCCAAGACTAGTGAAGAACTGAAGGAGTCCTACATCTTTTTTTTTTTTTTAAATCTGCTTCTGTTTAAATAGCCAACATTCCTCTGCTTCATAGGTGTTCTGCATTTGAGGTGTAGTGAAATCTTTGCTTTTCACCAGATGTAATGTTTTAGTTCCTTACAAACAGGGTGGGGACGAGGGAGGGTGTGCAAAAACTAACCTTGAANTAATCTGCTTCTGTTTAAATAGCCAACATTCCTCTGCTTCATAGGTGTTCTGCATTTGAGGTGTAGTGAAATCTTTGCTTTTCACCAGATGTAATGTTTTAGTTCCTTACAAACAGGGTGGGGACGAGGGAGGGTGTGCAAAAACTAACCTTGAAATTTTGAAACAGCAGCAGAGTGAGTGAATTTTAATTTTTGTTCATTGTTGGTGATTTAAAGAAGTCACCCCATGTAATTATTGTGAACACCTTGCTTTGTGGTCACTGTAACTGTTGGGGTGGTGGGACAGGGAGAAGAAGTAACAGTAGTCCATACGTCCCTGGCATCTATTCAAAGCAGTGTGCAGAATGTAATGCTCTTTTGTAAGAAACGTATTATGATTTTTAAAATAAATTTAGTGAACCTAAAAAAAAGAAAGAAAAAGAAAACTAAGATCATGGCATCTGGTCCTATCACTTCATGGCAAATAGATGGGGAAACAGTGGAAATAGTGTCAGACTTTATTTTCTTAGGCTCCAAAATCACTGCAGATGGTGATTCCAGCCATGAAATTAAAAGACACTTATTTCTTAGAAGAAAAGTTATGAACAAACCAGNATGTCTTACTTCATTTCCATGTTTTCCCTTATCTCACAGGCATCTCAAATTAAACATATTTCTTCCTTAGAGTATTCAACTCTCAAAAGAAGATGTTATCCTAACTCCCACCATTAACTTGTGGGCACATAGTTTTGACCTTAAATAGAAATATAGGGTATTCACATTTAGGATTATCAAAGAGAAACACATAAAATCTCTGACTCCCAATGTTCAACAAAATGTACATTGAGAAAAATAGTACTCCTGAGGATTCTCTGAAGTCTTGACCCTCAACCTCTCCTCCTAGGTGTTCATAAATTGTCCCTGAATTAGGCACAGTGTTCATTCACTAAGTAGTCAGACTCTATGATTTTGAAAATTCCAAATTCAAGAATGACTTTAATATACCGTGCTTTTGCCTCTAGTTGGTTTAAATCTAAAGCAATGTCAGCACAATTTCTTTTCCATTTTGTACTCAGCTTTCAAGGGGCTTAACATCTTTTTGCAATGTTTGGTTTNATTTTGAAAATTCCAAATTCAAGAATGACTTTAATATACCGTGCTTTTGCCTCTAGTTGGTTTAAATCTAAAGCAATGTCAGCACAATTTCTTTTCCATTTTGTACTCAGCTTTCAAGGGGCTTAACATCTTTTTGCAATGTTTGGTTTTCTAGGTTTCCCCAAGCATCAAGACATAGACAACAGACTGGGAGAAATGCAACAGGAAAGATACAAAGGAAGGCTATTAGGGCTCAGGCTTGAATTGCCATCTCTCACATCTCCTCACATTTTATTGGTCAAACTTTGATCTTATGTTCACATCTTAAAGAACAGCTGAGAAATGTAGGTAGCTCTATACCTCATGGGTAAAGAGAAAGGCAAAATGCCTTTGATAAGTAGCACAACCAGCCAGTCTCTTCACTTCTTGAAAATGAATAGGAAGACAAAATTCTATCTTCTGTTTCTTACTCTCTCTCTCTATATATATATATATATATTTTTTAATTTGTCCTAATTAAAATTTGTCTTTTGAACCTCCCTGGTGGCTCAGTGGCAAATAATCTGTCTGTCAATTCAGGAGATATAAGACCTGGGTTCAATCCCTGGTTTGGGATGATCTCCTCAAGAAGGGAATGGCAACTCAGTCCAATATTCTTGCTGGCAGAATTTTATGGACAGAGGAGCCTGGTGGGCTGCAGCCCATGGGGTCACAAAGAGTTGGATACAACTGAGTGACTAACACTTAGCCTATTTAGATATTTTAGATTAAGGACACAAAATTTCACATCACATTTTTTAAGTGGCTAATGTAAACAAAAACAAGATAGTATGGCAATTTCACAGTCCAGTTTAGAGTTAAGATCATGAAAAACTAATGTGTTAAGCTTATCTTATTTATAAAATAAGCTAATCATGATGAACGTTACAGTAATTGTCATGAGACCGAGCCAAATGCTTAAACTAGCATTTTTTTCTAGAGGCAATTATCTGATTCTAATAATCTGTTTCCTAGATACATACAGGAATACTATCAGTGTGTAAACATAACTCAAATCTGACTGCCTGCTTATGTGCTAAGAATATAATGGAGTCTGCATTGTAATATTTACTTCCTACTGCTATCTTATGTTGTATCCACATCATCCATTATCACATAGAGAGTTATCATTATCATCCAGCAAGTCTGGGGGGAGTTGTTAATCTTTGATTCCTTCCTGGTCTATTTAGTGATGGACCTACAACTAAATTAAAATTGCCTTTTCTGTAACAACCTCTTAATCTCTTCCTTTGGCAGCCATTTATTGAACTAGCATAAAGATGTGTACTTCTGCATTAATAATATACCCCTGTTTTGTCTATTGTGGGACTTGTATTTTAAACAAACAAGCATCATGGCCTGCATTTTTCTAGTATGATTGTAAAGAATGGAATTCATGGTTACGGGAGACAGTGCAGAGGATACACTAAGCCTATATCTGAGCATTTTATTAGTGGCTTAAATCACATTAACTACATTTCAGTGACTGAATGCTATTCTTCTATTAGTTCTATTTACTCTTTTCTTATTCAAATAATAGACATTAAAAACAGAAATACTGCACATACCCATTTTCGACTTTACAATTACATTCTGAATTTCTCCATTGTACATTTCTAGAATAAAAAGGGGGAACCTAGCATGAGGATATTTTCAATAAAATTATTTATTAATTCAAAAATTATTCATCATTGTGGAATTTTCTAGACATTTGTATAACTAATCCTCATCACATTCTAATAAAATTAGCATTAATTTTGCATTTTATAGTTGAATATATAAAAATGCAGAAAGATGAAACATGGACCAGAGACCATATAATAAACAACTTAAAACCAATGGTTTTGTCATTTTAAAAAATGGTACAGTTAATGAGGGCTGTTACAAACATAGATAAGGGGAAAAAAAGTAGAGAGAATAGTCATTCCTCCTAGATACAGTCTTCAAAATGGTATCTATTCAATGATCATTACAAATTTGAAATTATGAAAATAAATCAATCTGAACTTAACTGATCAGATCTGTTGGCTTCTCAGGATTACTTTCACTCTCTTCTCTGTTGTTGCTGCTCAATCACTAAGTCGTGTCCAACTCCTTACAATCCCATGAATTGCAGCACACCAGGCTTCCCTGCGGAGAAGGCAATGACACTCCACTCCAGTACTCTTGCCTGGAAAATCCCATGGACAGAGGAGCATGGTAGGCTGCAGTCCATGGCGTCACTAAGTCAGACACGACTGAGCAACTTCACTTTCACTTTTAGCTTTCATGCATTGGAGAAGGAAATGGCAACCCAATCCAGTGTTCTTGCCTGGAGAATCCCAGGCATGGGAGAGCCTGGTGGGCTGCTGTCTATGGGGTCACATAGAGTCAGACACGACTGAAGAGACTTAGCAGCAGCAGCAGCAGGCTTCCCTAAACTTTCTTATCACGTGGAGTTTGTTCAAATTCATAGCCACTGAGTTGGTGATGCCGTCCAATCATCTCATCCTCTGTCGCCCTCTCCTGCTTTTGATCTTTCCCAACATCAGGGTATTTTTCAGTGAGTTGGTTCTTGGCATCAGGTGCCAAAGTACTGGAGCTTCAGCTTCAGCATCAGTTCTTCCAATGAATATTCAGGATTGATTTTGCTTAGGACTGAACCGTTTGATCTCCTTGCAGTCCAAGGGACTCTGAAGAGTCTTTTCCAGCACCACAATTCGAAAGCATCAGTTCTTTGGCACTTAGCCTTCTTTATGTTCCAACCCTCACATGTGTATATGACTACTTGAAAAACTATAGCTTTGACTATACAGACCTTTATCAGCAAAGTGAGGGCTGTGCTTTTTAATAGGCTATCTAGGTTTGTCATAGCTTTTCTTTCAAGGAGCAAGTGTCTTTTATTTTCATGGCTACAGTTACTGCCTGCAGTGATTTTAGAGCCCAAGAAAATAAAATATTTCACTATTTCCACTTTTCCCCTTCTATTTGCCATGCAGTGCTGGGACCAGATGGCGTGATCTTAGTTTTCTGAATGTTGAATTTTAAGCCAACTGTTTCACTCTCCTCCTTCACTTTCATCAAGAGGCTCTTTAGTTCTTCTTCACTTTCTGCCATAAGGGTGGTATCTGCATATATGAAGTTATTGATATTTCTCCTGGCAATCTTGATTCCAACTTGTGTTTCATCCAGCCTGGCATTTCACGTGATGTACTCTGCATGTAAGTTATATAAGCAAAGTGACAATATATAGCCCTGATATACTCCTTTCCAAATTTGGAACCAGTCTGTTGTTCCATGTCCAGTTCTAACTGTTGCTTCTTGACCTGCATACAGATTTCTCAAGAAGCAGTTAAGGTGGTCTGGTATTCCTAACTCGTTAAGAATTTTCCACAGTTTGTTGTGATCCACACAGCCAAAGGCTTTGGCATAGTCAATAAAGCAGAAGTAGATATTTTTCTGGAACTCCCTTGCTTTTCGATGATCCAGTGGATGTTGGCAATTTGATCTCTGATCCCTTTGCCTTTTCTAAATCTTGCTTGTACATCTGGAATATCTCAGTCCACTTACTGCTGAAACCTAGCTTAGAGGATTTTGAATATTACCTTGCCAGCATGTGAAATGAATACAATTGTGCAGTAGTTTAAACATTCTTTGGCATTGCCCTTCTTTGGGATTAGAATAAAAACTGACCTTTTCCAGTCTGATGGCCACTGATAAGTTTTCCAAATTTGCTAACACTGAGTGCACCTAACTCTAGCACTTTTAGGATTTGAAATAGCTCAGCTGGAATCCATCACCTCCACTAGCTTTGTTTGTGATAATGTTTTCTAAGGGCCACTTGACATCACATTGCAGGATGTCTGGCTCCAGATGAATGACCACACCACCATGGTTATCTGGGTCATTAGGACCTTTCTGTATAGTTCTTCCATATATTCTTGCCTCCTCTTCTTAATCTCTTCTGCTTCTTTTAAGTCCTTGCCATTTCTGTCATTTATTGTGCCCATCTCTGCATGAAATATTCCCTTGGTATTTACAATTTTCTTGAAGAGATCTAGTCTTTTCCATTCTATTGTTTTCCTCTATTTCTTTGCACTGTTCATTTAAGAAGGCTCTTTTATCTCTCCTTGCTATTCTCTGCTTTTATTTAGGGATTCTTTCCCTTTCTTCTTTGTCTTTCACTTCTTTTCTCAGCTATTTGCAAGGTCTGCTCAGACAACCATTCTGCTTTCTTGCATTTCTTTTTCTTGGAGATGGTTTTGTTCACTACCTGCTGTACTATGTTGTGAACCTCCATACATAGCTTTTTAGGCACTCTGTCTGCCAGATTTTATCCCGTGAATTTTTTTTCCAACTTCCACTGTATTATCATAAGGGATTTGATTTAGGTCATATCTCAGTGACCTAGTAGTTTTCCATATTCTTCAATTTAAAACTGAATTTTGCAATGAGAAACTCACAATCTGAGCCACAGTCAGTTCCAGGTCTTGTTTTTGCTGACTGTATAGAACTTCTTCATCTTCAGTTGCAAATAATATAATCAATCTGATTTTGGTATAGACCATCTGGTAATGTCCATGTGTAGAATTATCTCTTACCTTGTATCTCCAGTGTTCTCTTCTCTGTACTCATCCATGTTGTGGGAACTGGACATGTGGAAGCTGAATTTTGAAACTTTCTTGTCAGAAAGATTCCTTCTTATGTTTGATTATGAGATGATTCAGGTAAGATATGAAAGGAAGAAGAAAAGCAGCATTTTGGGGGCATTAGCAGGTCTCCAGAACACATGAGATTTTGATAGTGATTTTGGGCATTATCCTGGAAATCCACCCATTTGGATCTGCAGGCAGCAGAACTGTTCAAAAATGCTAACAGGTAGCTGCAGATTTCCCCATCCTTCCAATAATTTTATAAGCACTCATTTCATTTTAAAATTCTTTCCTTTTTGAAATTTCTCCAGTTAATTTTTTTTCTCCTGACCAAATTCGTTTATACACACAGTGAGACATTTCATGAAAATTGTCAACGGATGTTTTCTTTTCTGTAGCATCACGTTTATAAAGCTAAGAGTCCTTGCCTCCCGCCGTGCCCCGCTTCACCCACTGCCAAGCTTCCTTTTAATGTTAGAAGCTAGTCAGGTCTCAATTAAGATACTTATTTGAAATTCATCTCTGTTTCCTCATTTAAAGTTAGGGTTCTGAAAGCATAGTGTTCATTTAACTTGTCCTTTCCTAATGATTTGAAGCCCTTAATTGTCTGGTCATGTGTAACACAATGTTACATACTGATTTGATAGATTAATTAGACCCATACATATCCAATGTCCACTAGACAGAATGTTAAACAAAATGTCAGCCCTGGGTCTATCCAGTTTCTAATAACTTTTGTGCAGAAATATTTAATTGTAGATACCCAGAATATTATTAATTAATCTAAATGGGATATGAAGGTAATAATATATTAGCATTGTAGGATTTAGATATTATTTCTGTCATTGAAAATATGAAGCACCATTTGAGGTTATTGATCTTGAAAAAGTAATGACTATATGTGGTTTTGTAACTTTCCTGAAGTTTACTTTATTGCAGTGCACTGAGAATAGAAATCCCAAAATAGCTTTTTAGAATAACCTCTTCTAAAAGAAAAGAGAGATATGAATCATAAAAAAACTCTTCTTTGTAAAAGTTATAGTTTCTCCTATTGATCTTTCTGACTATTTTCAGCTAAGAAGTACAAAGAGTTGAAAATGAGTTCTGGAATGGCATAGTGCACCCCAGCATAAACTATCCCCAAACAGACATTTGGGTAAAAATGAAACAAAATAAAACACAACTGAAAAACAGTAACAAAAAAACACCACACAGCAGAGTTTAAAAATCAAAGTTGTTTACAGATCTTATTCCTTTCAGCAAAGTATTAAGACCTGATCAATTTCAAGTCTTTCTACTAATAAGTTCAAATTTCACTTCCCTAACCAGTGAATTTAAAACAGAAATATTTAGTAAAGTTAGCTCCAAATCCCAAAGGCAACTTCAAAAAAACATCCAACTTGGTGTTGTCAAAATTTTCTGTATTTGCTTTAAATGTTTCACAAAAGGAAGAATTTTATAAGAACAAATAGAATTTAAACAAAAAAGTAAAACTCTATTGGTTTCTCTTTTTTTAGCTAAAATACCCAGTAGTAATTGTAAGCCTGTTGACTTTACTGGACACTTGCAACCTTCCAGCTGTTTTGTGTGATTCATCTCATATAATACTCATGGCAGACCTGTAAAGTACTAATAATATAATGACCAATTCACAGCAAAGAAAACTAAGTTATGGAGAGAAGAATTACTTGCTCAGGTTCATACATCTGTTAAGAAAATGCAGAATTAGAAACTAGGGAATATGGCAGAGTTTCCATTATGGAGGATTACAATATATTGCTATCCATTTTATTTGTGATATCAGGTAGTCTTCTCCTCATTTGCAGTTAGTGGAGAATCAATGATAAACTGTTATCAATCCAGTAAAGATTTATTGAACATCTACTAAGTTTCAGACATTTTACCAGATATTGATAATAAAATCTGAAGGTTTATTGTCCAATTCTAGCAGATATCTATGTCAACTCATTTTGGGAAGTTATGATTATAACTTCCACATTATGGACTCATAAAATATGACCTGCTTGCTAGACGTATTTGATTTTCTAGCCAGATACCTCTTCCAGTCCATCTCACGTTACTTCCCCCTGGTTCTATCTAATTGGCCTAGAGTCAGGAAGCTGATATACCTGAGCCACTCAATGACATTTTCTAGAAATATAAACTTAGAATTGGATATTCTGACTCTTTACTGAGATGACATATAGACTCAGTAGACCTTGGTGGCCCTATTTTCCTGCTATTATTTTATAAAATAGCTTGTCTGAAGATGAAAGAAGCAGCAGATCAGCAGTGAGAAGCAAGATGAAAAAGAGAAAAGGGGTGGCTTACTTTCAATTGTTTCTGAGCTGCAGCTACATCTCTGTCCTTGAAGTCTTCGAAGCACTATTGCATTGTATAAAAAGATTTTCCTTGTTGCTTAAGCCATTTCAAGTTGGGTTTCTGTTACTGTCAATCCAAAAGTTTCTAGCTTTAATGGCAGAGAAAATATGACTTTTCAAGCCATAATCACCTGTACTACTGAAGTATTTTACCCAGTTTGTGTTTCTGATAGAATTTAAACACCTGAGAGTATAGAGCAGTTTGTTTTTAAAATTCAAAATGCTTCCCTGGTAGCTCAGTTGGTAAAGAATCTGCCTGCAGTGCAGAAGACCCAGGTTAGATCCCTAGGTCAGGAAGATCCCCTGGATAAAGGACCCGTTCAAGTATTTTTACCTGGAAAATCCTAGGGACAGAGGAGCCTGGCAGGCTACAGTCCATGCGGTCGCAAGAATTGGACACAACTTTGCGACTAACCACCATGACTAATGGCTTTTAATCAAATCTCTTAGATTTTCCTGCAAAGATATTCAAGCCTGGGACCCACTTCATCAACTTCTTGTCCCTATTACATATTTAAACTCCAGCTAGGATAACTAGTCCACATCACCAGATATCATTCTTCTCAACTGAGTTGATACTCAACTGGTATTTACTGATAATGGTTCAGAGTCCAACGTGGCGGGTCAGAGGTTCATTCTGATCTATGCTTATGTCATACTATTTGATAAATATTTTATATTTCATCTAAATTGGAAGTATGATGTGTTACATGTATTTCCATCAACTTAGTATGTCTTCTCTAATTAGCTTAGTGGCAAATTTCCATTGATTGATTGATTCATTCGTTCAACAAATACTGAGAACCTATGACATATGTATTATTTTCCTCATTGGGAGACTATTGCATGGCTTATTTTCTTAAGAGGGTCATTTTGCAGTTTAAAGATGACTTTGGAGGCAGGAAGACTAGTCAAGTGGCTATCATAGGAGCCTAGTTAACACTTGCTATCTAGAAGGTTGATGATAGCACTGCAGGTGGTGAAAAATAGTGTGCTGTAAGGTAGAGTCAAATGATTGAAGATTTAAATATTACCTTTTTTATGAAGCCCTCTCTAATTCTTCAAGCGGAGTTATTTGCTCTACCACATGTGTTTACATGGTATGCTATTAACATTTCTACTGTAGCCCTTATCAAATTGTAATGTAACTAAGTTGTAAATGACTGACTTTTCATGCAGAGTTTGAAGTCTTTTAATTTGCATTATCTTCATCTTTCTTTCTCCATATCTAGCATAATACCTAGTATATACCAAATAATTAATCTTTCTCAAGAGTAAGAGAAAGAAGTTACAAAGAAATAATGCTTTCTAAATTAGAGATATGCATGTTATTTGGGTTTCTCAGGTGATACCCGGGTTGGGAAGATTTCCTGGTGGTGGGCACATTAAGCCACTCCAGTATTCTTGCCTGTAGATCCCATGGACAGAGGAACCTGGTGGGGTATAGTCTATAGGGTTGCAAAGAGTCAGACATGACTGAAGTAACTTAGCATGCACGCATGCATATGAATATTTAAATGCATTATCTGATTTTATTTATTAAGTTGATTTTATCTAATCTTTATGTTAGTTTAATAATAGTATGAAAGAGCAAAAGTTAATAAAAGATGACTTTCATTTCTATCTTTCCATACATATTTTAAATATATTATCAAATATATTCACATATATTTATATAGTTTATATGGCATGATAGCATCTCTCTATATATATATTTCCTCTAGGAAAGATGTCAACAGCATACTTATGTATCTTTTTATCAAAAGGAAGAAAACTAGTTTTCTCCTGTGTCCAGTTTTGCAATGACTATCAATCCATTCACTATATTATATCGGCTAAAAAATAAAAGAAGAAAGCAAGAATTTTGTGAGGAAGTTTCTCAGATAAAATTCCCATCTAAGTACTTGTCTAAAAAAAAAAAAAGAAAGTACTTGTTGGCAACTGGAAGTCAACATTTTATTCTTTGTCCACAGTTTGTCTGGGGTTGAGATGGCAGTGCTGAGTATTTAAATGAAATTTGTCTGCCTTCTAAAGTGAGATAAGCATTAAGTATATGCCTGCTTATCCCACAGATCTCAGACAAAGTCCTAAGTAAAGATATCAGTAGCAAAAACAAACCAAAAAAATCTCATTGCATTGTAATTTCTGACTACTGTTTTAATATTGGAGATTTATTCTTTTCCCAGAAGTAACTCTCCCTCAATATTGACACATGACTTAAGAGTATTCTTAATGAAAAAGGTGCCATACAGTCTGTAGTTTGGCTTAATTTATAGCTCCTCTGCCCTTTATTTCATAAACCATCATACTTCTTTTAGTGGATATTTTGGGATCATATTTTGCAAAGTATTTCCCCTTGATTCTTACACACTTGATATAAAGGGGTAATGGTAAAACAAACAAAGAAACAATCTTGTAATGACTGTTTTCTATGCAATGCATTCATTTCTGCATATTAGCACAGAACCACAAGCCTGCTACCTAAAAGAAATCATTACGTATTGTATTGCTCAATACAAATCAGGAAACCATCAAGCAAGATTTTAAAAATGCAAATGAGAATGGTTGCCCTTGGAACTGATGGTAAATCATTTTCCCCTAGTATTAAAGATTTGCCATGTATGAAATGAGGAAGGCTAAAGATAATTTTGCTGGAGGACTTCATCATTAAAAAAAAATTTTTTTTCAACTGTAAGTCCTCATATCTCTTTTGGTTGCCAGTGGGAGATCTTGAATAAACAACTCACATATTTGTAATTCCTCTGGAAAAGCTGTTTAAAATTGTATTTTTTATACTGAGAAATATTACATCCAAAAAAGTATTCTACCCATCTGTATAAAATCACTATTATTATCTACATGATATACTTTCAGACTTTCTTTGCATATGTAAAATGTATGTATAAATTATCATGCACAGAAATAAGATCATACTCTATCAGCTGTTTTAAAATCTTCTCTTAAAACTTAATATATTTTTGTGTCAATAATTGTCTATGTCAAAATTTTAACAATTGCATAGGAAAAAAACTGCATTAAAACTATTTCAAAGATTACTTAATTTAGAATAAAATTTTAAATATTGATAATTAATAATTGAAGAGTATCTATTAACATTTGGCATTATTTTTAGTACATAAAAAATGGAATTCCAGTTGAGTTATTTCAAATCCTAAAAGATGATGCTCTGAAAGTGCTGCACTCATATGCCAACCAATTTGGAAAACCCAGCAGTGGCCACAGGACTGGAAAAGGTCAATTTTCATTCTAATCCTTAAAAAGGCAATGCTAAAGAATGCTGAAACTTCCGCACAATTGCACTCATCTCACAGGCTAGTAAAGTAATGCTCAAAATTCCCCAAGCCAGACTTCAACAGTATGTGAAACAAGAACGTCTAGATGTTCAAGTTGGATTTAGAAAAGGCAAAGAAACCAGAGATTAAATTGCCAACATCAGTTGGATCATTGAAAAAGCAAGAGAGTTACAGAAAAACATCTATTTCTGTTTTATTGAATATGCCAAATCTTTTGANGTGAAACAAGAACGTCTAGATGTTCAAGTTGGATTTAGAAAAGGCAAAGAAACCAGAGATTAAATTGCCAACATCAGTTAGATCATTGAAAAAGCAAGAGAGTTACAGAAAAACATCTAATTCTGTTTTATTGAATATGCCAAATCTTTTGACTGTGTGGATCATGACAAACTGTGGATATTCTTCAAGAGATGGGAATACCAGACCACATTACTGTCTCTTAAGAAATCTGTATGCAGGTCAAGAAGCAACAATCAGAACTGGACATGGAAATAAAAGACTGGTTCCAAATCAAGAATGGAGTACATCAAGGCTGTACATTGTCACCCTGCTTATTTAACTTATATGCAAAGTACATCAGGAAAAACGTTGGGCTGGATGAAGCACAAGCTGGAATCAAGACTCCCGGGAAAAATATCAATAGCCTCAGATATGCAGATGACACCATCCCTATGGCAGAAAGCAAAGTAGAACTAAAAGAGTCTCATGAAGACAGTGAAAGAAAAGAGTAAAAAAGTTGATAAAACTCAACATTCAGAAAACTAACATCATGCCATCTGGTCCCATCACTTCATGGCAGATAGATGAGGAAACAATGGAAACAGTGACAGACGTTATTTTTTTGTGCTCCAGAATCACTGCAGGTGGTGACTGCAGCCATGAAATTAAAAGATGCTTGTTCCCTGGAAGAAAAGTTATGACCAATCTAGACAGCATATTCAAAAACAGAAACATCACTTTGCCAACAAAGGTCTGTCTAGTCAAATCTATGATTTTTCCAGTAATCATGTGTGGATATGAGACTTGGACTACAAAGAATGCTGAGCACTGAAGAATTGATGCCTTTGAAATGTGGTGTTGGAGAAGACTCTTGAGAGTCCCTTGAACAGCAAGGAGATCCAACCAGTCCATCCTAAAGGAAATCAGTTCTGAATATTCATTGGAAGGACTGATACTGAAGCTGAAACTCCAATACTTTTCCACCTGATGCTAGAAACTGATCATTTGATAAGACCCTAATGCTGGGAAAGATTGAAGGTGGGAGGAGAAGGGGGTGACAGAGGATGAGATGGTTGGATAGCATCACCAACTCGATGGACATGAGTTTGAGTTAACTCCGGGAGTTAGTGAAGGACAGGGAGGCCTGGCGTGCTACAGTCCATGGGGTCACAAACAGTTGGACACGACTGAGCAACTGAACTGAAAAAAATAGTTACTCCATTGTGATTTTACAACAATATGACATGATTGTATCTGTGTTTTAGAGATACACTTCCATGGGGAAAGTAAAGTGAAAGTGAAGCCACTCAGTCGTGTCCAACTCTTTGCAACCCCATGGACTGTAGCCTATGGGGCTCCTCCATCCATGGGATTCTCCAGGCAGGAATACTGGAGTGGGTTGCCATTTCCTTCTCCAGGAGATCTTCCCAACCCAGGGATTGAGCCTGGGTCTCCCACATTGTAGGCAGACACTTAACTGTCTGAACGTCTGAGCCACCAGGAAAGGGAAGTAAAGTAGGAGATCAAAAGTAGAAGTAATTTAAAAGGAAAAAATTCTCCTTTTGTAAGTTAATCTGAACCCAAATTTATAGCATTATATATTCTAATTTATATCCATATCTTTATATCCTTTTAGTGTCAGAAAATGTATTTACAATTGAAAGGTCCTAGTAAAACATACGAAAATTCTTTTATCAACACATACATAAATTTTACACATATAGTATTTTTAATAGATGTATATCTATGTCTATATTTATATCTCTGCCTATTTATTTGAAATAATGTGAATTAGAAACTTCTATTCTCATATTGTTATATAACTTGTATGTTCATTTAGTTGTCCATTATCTATATAAATAAATGGAGGTTAGAACAAAGTCAATTTTAAAGGAAAGCTAATTATTATTATATCATAATCTAAAACAGACTTTCTGTTCTATTTGTATTAATTTAAAATCTATAGCTTATAAGATGAACAAGCCTTCCGAAAATGTTAACAATAGAAATTCTACCAATAAAAATCATATATTTACATTGATTAAATTTTTTTCACTTAGTCAATAATGTTCCTAGTGAATATTCTTTGTTTTTTCTTAAGTTTTAGAAATAGAACATAAGAATCACAACTGATTTAGCGACTAAACAAGGGCAAGAAAAACAGAAAAAAATTCTAACATATCTGAACATTTTTCTCTTTACAAGTCCTAGAATTTATTTCATTAGATTAAGCACATTTTTTCTACCATAAGCTCTTATTTTATTATTTATAGCTTTTTTTTAAGGAACATCTATAATCACAAATGTTGATTGTGTTAAAATAGTCATTTGTTAATATCTGAAATGACTTTTGTGAGTCAAAAATTTGACTCACAAATTCTCTGGGTTCCAATTCTCTGGGTTCCAATTTTAAAGTATGCCCTATCTCAGCAGTTATTCATATTGCACCAATTTTTACTGCTTGAAAACAAATTAATAGTAACTTTTTCTCATTTTAAAGGAACATCTACCATTGACTATATGTGTTATCTAACCTTTCCACATAAATGGTATTAACCAGGGTTCAGTTTAATAACACTGTTTCATAGCTGGTGATTGAAAAGTAAATCTTCATTATGTATTTTTCTGCTGAAGCATTATTTCTATCATTTTTAAATTCAGACAAACTAGGAGTAAAACTTTACACCTTCTGTAAACTTTCTGGACCAAAAAAAAGTGCAAATAAACATAAAAGTTTTTATTTTAAAATGTTTCAATTCATCTTTTTACCCACAGATGAAGCAAATGTCAAAATGTATACATTTGTCCTTCAGTTCATCATTGACTTTAGCACATATATCCACAAGGAAAATTTTATGCTCATTTTAGTTGAGTAAGCACCTTAGATCAATTAGAAAAAGATAAGCTGTGGAACAAATTAAATCTCAAAGCAATTATGCAACTGTAGACCTAACTCTACAGTCAGCTTCTTTTGGTTTTTAAATTTTTAAGTAAATTCTTAACATATATATGACATAACATGGAAGTTTAGCTTCTTACTGTTTTAAAACCTAAAGGTCCCAAATTTTCAAATCAGTCAATCATATTGAGGATATTTTAATTTTCCCTAAATAAAACAAAAAGTTGTTTTAATTTTATTACTTATATTTTAAATTGTTAATAAATTCTAGAGAATTTTAAAAATAAAATTTTGATAAACAAGTTGACTGGACAATCTTTCTTAGAGGTAAGCCTTGTACAGGACTGAAGGAAGAACTTTCACATGATTGTTTCAAATAGGGCACAAGTACTAAGTCCCACAAATAAGTTCTCCATCAAAAGTAACCAGAAAAAATACATTTCTAGGTATAAAGAGGCATTAATGTATACTTCTAGCATGCAGTAGATATCTTCCACTTATGAGAAGAACCTAATGCATTGTTTTTTGCTCCATAAATAGAATGTTTTATTCATCTTTGTTCATTTTGAGATAAAAAAATATTATTTTCATTCTAAAATACCTTCAAAGTCAAATAAATTCTGCACAAATCTTTAGTATAATTATTAGGAAGAAAGACTAGAAATCAGATTGCTTAGCATTGAAATGTTCTCTCCCATTTGTTCATTTTCTGATATGTGGTAAGTAAATTGATCTCTTTGTGACTCAGTATCCTCAAAAGGGAAATGAGGATAATAACGAGCTAAGAGGGAAGAAGTTTATTGTGATGATTGGAAAATATGTAAGAAAGATTGTAGTTTTCAATTCATATTATTGAATATATAAATTGAATCTACAATTTAACAAATATTTTATTAGCAGCAAGTCCAATAATTATTTTTTAGAAGGAAATGTATTTGTTTGGAAAACACATTAATAAACCTGTTTTGAAATACGGGCAAAGTGTTCTTTTTGAAATTTGGAGATCAGTTTGTTCTGGTTCTGTAATATTGCAGGAGAGAAAAGAGACCATCAAAGAAGATAAGGAGAAAAGAAAAGAGCCAGAGAGAGTGTATGAGATACAGGACTACATGGAGAAATCACCAGTGGTGTTTCCTCTTTGTAATCATAAAAGGTTAGGACCAGGGATGAATAGTCCCAAATTTAAGTGATTCAATTGCTACTATGTAAACTTTTCTTTATGTAAGAGATCAGCCTAATCAAGTATTCACTAGAGCCTAACACACCCAGGAATGCTTAGCATGACTTGGTTTACCACTTTGCCCTGTGAAAAATTAAAAAGGGCCCAAATTTATGTGACACATAAAGCATGGACTGCTCTAGCATAGGAAGGATCAAAGAGATAATCAGCCTTAGGTATTAGGGAAATCCTAGGGATTGTTTGGATTTCTGTGGAATACAGTACTGGGAATTTAAATTAGTCATATCTAGATATAAAGGGCTGGGACATTCTGCAGTTGATGCTGACTTTATGGATAGATCCGTAACCATTACAGTTTAAAGGTACCATATAGTTTCTGAAGAGCTTTTTGGTATATGATCTCACTTGCTCTTCACAGTGCCCTGTGAGGTGGAATGAGGGGCAGAGGGGAGATGGATTCTCTCCTCTTTGAAGATCAAGAAGCAACCTGAGATTTCAGTTGAGTGATCCCAAAATTTAAACCTGAGATTAACAGATATGTCCAATGCGATATTGTGATATAATTAGAAATATATATTTGGCCTTTTTCCCTCAGTTGCTAACATAGATCCCCTAAAACCTTATACTTTCCTGAATGATAGGAGTGAAAGGAGCATCTTTTGTTATTTATAATAGGNCTGAGATTAACAGATATGTCCAATGCGATATTGTGATATAATTAGAAATATATATTTGGCCTTTTTCCCTCAGTTGCTAACATAGATCCCCTAAAACCTTATACTTTCCTGAATGATAGGAGTGAAAGGAGCATCTTTTGTTATTTATAATAGGTTTCTTTCTACCACATCTCAGCTGATGTTAATGAAGTGACTCATCCACCATAGCTTCAGGATGGAGATTGGTTGCCACAGGAACCAGACATGTGATTAGAAGGTTGGAGTTTTCAGTTGCATCTTCTTGACTTCCAGAGAGAGGCTTTGGAGATTGGGAAAATCATTACCGACCAATGGTTTAACCAATCATATCTTTATAAAGGAACCTCCATAAAAGCACTAAACAGCAGGAGTTGGAAACATTCCAGGTGGGCAAATATATACACATGTCCTGTGTACATGTGGGTGTACACAGGAGGGTGTCAAACAAATTCCACAGGGACAGAAGCACTCACTCTCTGGATCCTTCCAGACCTCATCTTCATATTGCTGATCATTTGCATCCTTTATAATAAACTGGCAATTGTAAGTAAAATGTTTCTCAGAATGAGCCATTATAAAAACTTATTGAATAATGAGGTGGGAACCCTGATCTGTAGCCAAATCAAAAAGAAATGTGAGTAATCTAAGGACTCACTGCTTGGATCTGGCATCTGAAGTAGGGGCTGTCTTGTGGGACTGTGCCCTTAACCTGTGGGTCTGTACTAATTCCCAGCTGTCAGAAAAGAATTAGTTGTAGGACACCCAATGGGTGTCTGCAGAGAAGTGAAGAGTTGCTTAGTGTGGAAAACCCTAAGTGTGGTGTCAGAAGTGTTGTGAGTAGAGCATCAGATTTCCTTTACCCCAGGTTGCACAAGCTTATAGAATGAAGAGTTGAAATACTTCAGCCTCCTCTTCTTCTATGTACAGGATAGATTCTCGCAGATGGAAGGAATTACTTTGGATCTACTGACTTTTCATTTTAGTTTCTATAAAGCACACATTTTATGAAACCCAAGGAAAGGAGGGGATATGTATCTTTTTAGGAAAAAAGCAAATATATATATTTTTAATAGCTTTTGGAACGGTGCTTAAAATAAATGCATTTCTCATTTAGATTAAATAGGAAGCTTGTGAGAGGGGAAACCGATCCTTTTGGTAACAATCTGTGTTTGACTTCAAATTTGTTAAAAGGAAAGCGTTCACAGCCTGGAACGAAAGCCCCTTCTTCCTTGTGTATACCCTATAGGTACACACACACGAACTTGCAGAATCTCTTCTCTCTCTTCCCTCCCAATGGAAGTGGAACCAATAATACGAGAATGTGCATCTTCTATGCAATCAGCTTTCTTCCTAATCTTTTTGTTGTACAGGGCCAGATCTCCTATTATCAAAGTGGAACAAACAGGCCCACAGTTGAGAACTCATTCATCCCCACCACAGAGGAAAGCTGTCTAGAGGATAAAATCATCAATGTATTGCATGCCTTGGGCTGATTATTAGACAAGACACTAGGATGGATAAAAGAGCTGCTATGTTATGATTTTAAGATTATAAACTGTCTTTCCTCAAGAGGGGGAAAACATTAATACTTTAAAGGGAGAGCATTCAGGGATGAGAGGAAGAATGGGGGTCATTAGGAATCAAGGGCACACACATTCTGAAGATTCAAGCAACCTGAAAGAAAACTTTCTTATTTGTGAAACAGAATACGAAATAAATACCTTATTTGGTTTCCTGCTTGAGCCAGAACAAAGGATCAGATTATTAAAAGAGACTCACATGACTTGCATTGGCTGCGTGGCACTGGAGCGGCTGTGAGGAGATACCCTCGGTCCAAGGGCAGAGAACCCCTGGCAAGATAATAGGTACTAGAGTGACAGCCGCGCAGCGCCAGAGTGACTTTGAGAAGATACCCTACTTCCAAAGGCAAAGGAGAAGCCCCAGCAAGATGGTAGGAGGGGTGAAATCACATTTATTTATTTTTTCTTTTTTTTTAATTAATTANTGGTGTGCTGCGATTCATGGGGTCGCAAAGAGTCGGACACTACTGAGCGACTGAACTGAACTGAACTGATGTCTTAAGGATCTTCCAACCCATGACATGGGAGGTCTTTCCATTTATTTAGAAGTCTTCTTTAATGTCCTTAATAATGTTTTGTAATTTTAGGTTACTTTTCACTTCTTTGGTTAAATGTATACCTAAGTATTTTATTCTTTTATACTACTATAAGAGTAATTATTTTCTTAATTCTATGTTCAAGTGGTTTGTTGATATATACAGATACAAATGATTTTATGTAAATTGATCTTGAATCTTGTCACCTTGTTGAATTTATTAGTTGTAATAGTTTTTTAGTAGGTTCTTTAGATGTTCTACATACAAGATTATCTCATTTGCAAATTAAGATAGTTACTACTTCTTTTCCAACCTGGATGCCTTCATCTTTTTCTTGACCAATTATCCTGACTAGAACCTCTATTACAACAATGAATAGAAGTAGGTGAGAATGGGCACCCCTGTCATAGTTTTGCTCTCAAGAGGAAAGCATTCAGTCTTTCAACATTAAATATGAACAAGCCATGGGATTTTCATAGATGACCGTGCCTAGTTTGTTGAGTTTTCAGTTATGATTGGGTGTCGGGTTTTGTCAAATGCTGTTCACATGGTTTTTGGTTTTCACTCTGTCACTATTATGTATTACATTTCCTAGGTTATGGTGCATGATCCTTTATATATTTTGTTGGATACAGTTTACTAGCATTTTGTTGAGGACTTTTGTGTCTGTATTCATAAGAGATATTAGTCTGTAGTTTTTTTTTTTTCTTGTAACTTTCTCTATTTTATTTTGATATCAGTACCGTACTGTCATAGAGTGAGTTAGAAATTGTCTTCTCCTCATATACTTAAAAAAAAAAGTTTGTAAAGGATTGGTTTTAATTTAATTTATTTTTTAAAATATTTGATAGAATTATCCAGTAAAGCCATCTGTGTCTGGACTTTCCCTTGTGGAAATATGTCTAGTTACCAATTTGATTGCTTGTTGCATATTCCAACTTTCTACATCTACTTGAGTCAGGTTCATAATTTGTGTCTTTCTAGTAATTTGTTTCCTTCATCTGTTTTATCTAATGCATTGACANTCTGGACTTTCCCTTGTGGAAATATGTCTAGTTACCAATTTGATTGCTTGTTGCATATTCCAACTTTCTACATCTACTTGAGTCAGGTTCATAATTTGTGTCTTTCTAGTAATTTGTTTCCTTCATCTGTTTTATCTAATGCATTGACATACAGTTGTTCATAAATCCCTTACAGTCTTTTTTCATTTCTTAAAGTCGGCAGTGGTGTCTCTTCTTTCATTTCTGTATTTAGCAGTTTGTCTTCTCTTCACTCTACCCCTCCCTTTTGTTTCTTGGTTAGTCTAATTAACATTCATTAATTTTGTTGATTTTTCTCTAAGAACCCATTTTTGAGTCCTTTGATTTCCTCTACTATTTTGCTTTTCTCAATTTCATTTATCCTTGCTCTAAATTCCTTTCTAATCAGTGCTTTTGTGGCACCGTACAAGTTTTGGTATGTTGCATTTTCATTTTATTTCCTCTCAAAATATTTTCTACTTTCTTTACTGACCTCTTCTTTCACACATCAGTTGTTTAGACACGTATTGTNAGATCAAGTCCTTTAAATTTATTCTCACTTCTACTGTATAATCATAAGGGGTTTGATTTAGGTCATACCTGAATGGTCAAGTGGTTTTCCTTATTTTCTTGAATTTCAGTCTGAATTTGGCAATAAGGAGTTCATCATCTGAGCCACAGTCTGCTACCAGTCTTGTTTTAAGACCAGGATCCAATTTATTAATAGTTTATAAGTTGTATGCAATTGAAAGGCACTTGCATTTCAAGTGACTTCCCATTTTTTCTTTTTTTATACAGAGCTCACATTGTTTGGCTCAGATTGATAGATGAAGTAATTGACACACATGAACTGACTAACATCTCAGGGAGGATTTAAGTTATGTACCATTGCCATTTTTATACCCATGAAGTTGTGCACTTGACATGATGTTTCTCTAGAAACTGTGCCTCATAAATCTATAAACTCTAAAGTTATTTATCATAAGCAATCCTCAAACAAGATAAAAATTCCAGAGATGAGTACTATATTTCTAGGAAAGAACACAGTTTGTTTTCATCATGGTCAAAGGAAATCTGATTGGGTTGTTTGTTTTCTTTTCCAGGAGCATCTGTCCAAGTAATAAGGGAGACGCAAATCATAAGCCCATTGTTTGATTCTTTTTTCTTGTCACCTTTCATCTTATCCCCCTCACCCAATTTCCATACTTTAAAACATGGACCTCTTCCTACTCTTAAGACAATCACCTAAAATCTTAAGTAATGTGCTTTTATAACTTCAAGTAAGATCATGGCATCTGGTCCCATCACTTCATGGCAAATAAATGGGGAAGCAGTGAAAACAGTGACAGACTTTATTATTTTGGGCTCCAAAATCACTGTAGATGTGACTGCACCATCTGAAGATGCATCCATGAAATTAAAAGATACTTACTCCTTGAAAGAAAAGTTGACATTAAAGCAGAAACATTACTTTGCCAACAAAAGTTTGTCTAGTCAAAGCCATGTTTTTTTCCAGTAGTCATGTATGGGTGTGAGAGTTGGTATNAATCACTGTAGATGTGACTGCACCATCTGAAGATGCATCCATGAAATTAAAAGATACTTACTCCTTGAAAGAAAAGTTGACATTAAAGCAGAAACATTACTTTGCCAACAAAAGTTTGTCTAGTCAAAGCCATGTTTTTTTCCAGTAGTCATGTATGGGTGTGAGAGTTGGTATAAAGAAAGCTGAGTGCTGAAGAATTGATACTTTTGAGCTGTGGTGTTGGAGAAGACTCTTGAGAGCCCCTTGGACTGCAAGGAAATCCAACCAGTCCATCCTAAAGGAGATCAGTTCTGAATATGCATTGGAAGGATTGATGTTGAAACTCCAATACTTTGGCCACCTAATGCTAAGAACTGATTCATTTGAAAAGACACTGATACTGGGAAAGATTGACAGTAGGAGGAGGAGGAGATGACAGAGGATGAGATGATTCGATGGCATCACTGACTCAATGAACATGAGTTTGAGTAAACTCTGGGAGTTGGTGATGGACAAAGATGCCTGGAGTGCTACAATCCATGGGGTCGCAAAGAATTGGACACGACTGAGCAACTGAACTGAACTGAACTAAAGATGGTCAAGGCATATTTAAAAAATGACAGGGGAGCTTTATTCTATGATCACTGAAAAGAGAGTAATCCAGATGGTGTTGGAGACTAGTTTTCTTCCCCTATCCTGAGTTTATTAAGGAGATGATTTAACTCACCTTATTTAGGTAATGAATGAACAAATTGAGCAAGGTATTCTTTCTTTCTCACAAGGCCATTTACTATTCTGTTAAGTTTGTTATTAAATATATGTTTCTTAATATTTTAATATAAATATCTACAGTCATGAAGATTCCTTTTACTGGAACATTTTTATTGTTATGTCCAGTTCAAACAGTGTCTGTTTAAATACATATCCCTGCTGGATGATTCAAGTTTTAGGGATTAAAAATGATCTATTACTTCTCTGCCTATAATAGTATGATTATAATATACCAAATAGTATGTTATATTTACATTTCATGATGGTGATTTTATGGACTTCTATTTCTTTTTTGCACAGCAGTCATCAGATGGTCTTTGACATATACCCTGATGCAGACTATTGAGCTCAAGAAAATTGACCTGTGGGTGAAAAATTGATCAGAAACATGATAACATCTCTCTCTGTAAACTTCACCTGCTCTGTAGTACAGAGGAAATTTTACCACTAGGATGACATAGTGATGGTATCCCTATGACCAACAGTTAAATCTAGTGATTCCTAATAGAATAAACTTCACTGAAGTCATTCATTCAAGTTTATTGAGTATCCACATGGTATATAAAAATCTGGGCCCAAACAATACCCACTGCTATATGTTTAAAGGGAGAAGTTCTATCATTTCATACACAAGTGATACTTTTCCATTTATAGAACACTTAAGGATAAACATATGATAAGAAACAAAGTATCTCAGAGGAATTCCTCGGTGGTTCAGTGGTTAATATTCCTCACTTCCACTGCAAGGAGCACAGGTTTGATCCATAGTTGGGGAAAGAGTCTGCCTGTCATGTGGATAAAGGAAAAAGAAGTAAGATATCTCAGAATCATATTTTTGAGAGAGTAGGCTTTTCTTATTCTAAAAGGAGAATGTACACCTGTTCAGTTCAGTTCAGTCACTCAGTCGTGTCCGACTCTTTGCGACCCCATGTAAGTAATGTTTTAACTACTACAGTGACATATTTTACATATAATTCTTTAGTAAAAATATAATGGCATCTCTCTCAATCATTTTAGCTTAAAAATATGATGAAGATAATTTAAACTCAAATTTTCATACTGGATGCTTGAGGCTGGTGCACTGGGATGACCCAGAGGGATGGTAAGGGGAGAGAGGAGGGAGGGAGGTTCATGATGGGTAACACGTGTATACCTGTGGNTTTGTTTAAATGGATCTCCATATAAAAATTAGATGGATGAAGAGCTGCTCTGAGTATAGCTACAGGGACTTTGACCCTCATGGGGACTCAATTCAGAGAGTACAGTTTGAAGACTCTTTGTTTGGTTGTAGATTTTAAAAGTGAACCTCATTGAGGTTAGGTTGTTTTTCAGTGCACAAGTCTTCTGCAGTGATTTTAGAGCCCAAGAAAATAACATCTGTCACTATTTCTATTGTTTCCCCATAAACATCTGCTTCTGCTTCATTGACTATGCTAAAGCCTCTGACTGTGTGGACCACAACAAACTGGAAAATTCTTCAAGAGATTGGAATACCAGACCACCTTACTTGTTTCCTGTGAAATCTGTATACAGGTCAAGAAGCAACAGTTAGAACTGGACATGGAACAACAGACTGGTTCCAAATTGGGAAAGGAGTATGTCAAGGCTGTGTATTGTCACCCTGCTTTTTAACTTATATGCAGAGTACATCATGAGAAATGCTGGGCTGGATGAAACACAAGCTGGAATCAAGACTGCAGGGAGAAGTATTAATAACCTCACATATGCAGAGACACCATCCTTATGGCAGAAAGTAAAGAGGAACTAAAGAGTCTCTTGATGAAAGTGAAAGATGAGAGTGAGAAAGCTGGCTTAAAACTCAACATTCAAAAAAACAAGCTTGGGGAACCTAATTTTTCTTTTAATTTTTTAGTTTTTAAAAAATGTACCAGGTTTGATGTCTTCAGCTGTCTGCTCAGTGTTTTATCAACAAGGCCTCCTGTGGCCACTCCATTGAAAATGAAACTCTCTCCCCCTAAATTAAACATAGAGTTATCATTGTTGTTCAGTCACTCAATTGTCTCTGACTTTTTCAACCCCATGGACTGCAGCACACCAGGATTCCCTGTCCTTCATGATCTCCCGGAACTTGCTCAAACTCATGTCCACTGAATTGGTGATGCCATCCAACCATCTCATCTTCTGTCATCCCCTTCTCCTCCTGCATTCAGTCTTTCCCAGCATCAAGGTCTTTTCTAATGAGTCAGCTCTTTGCATCACGTAGCCAAAGTTTTGGAACTTCAGCTTCAGCATCAGTCCTTCCAATGAATATTCAGGATTGATTTCCTTTAGAATTGACTGGTTTGATCTCCTTGCTGTCAAAGGAACTCTTAAGAATCTTCTTCAACACCACAATTTAAAGTATGACCCAGCAATTCCACTCATAGGTCTATACCCAAGAGACAGGAAAACATATGTCCACTCAAGAACATGTACATGAATGTTCATAGCAACATTATCCACAATAACCACAAAGTGGAAACAGCCCAGATGTTCAATCAACTGGAGGATAAATAAGCAGACAGTTGTCTCTCCATACAGTGGAATGTTACTCATCCACAACAAGGAACGGAATGTTGACACAGACAGCAACATGGATGAATCTTAAAGACATTATGTGATTGAAAGAAGTCAGACACAAAACGCCATATATTGTAGGACTCCATTTATATGAATTGTCCAGAACAGGCAAGTGTGTACATAGGAAGGAGATCTGTGATCACCATGGGCTGAGGAGAGGAAGCAATGGGGAGTGGCTGCTATTGGGTATGTTTTTTTGGCAGGGGGTCAGTGCTGGGTGATGAAAATGTCCTGAAAGTAGGTAGTGGATTTGGTTGCATAACTGTGAATACACTAGAAATCATAGAACTGGGCAGTTTTAAAGGGTGACCTATATCCCAATAACCAAGGGAACATTTCATGCAAAGAAGGGCACAATAAAGGACAGAAACAGTATGGACTTACCAGAAGCAGAAGATATTAAGAAGAGGCAGCAAGAATACACAGAAAAACTATACAAAAAAGATCTAAATGACCCAGATAACCATGATGGTGTGATTGCCACCTAGCACCAGACATCCTGGAGTCCTGTGGACCTGAAGTCAAGTAGGCCTTAGGAAGCATCACTAGGGACAAAGCTAGTGGAGGTGATGGAATTCCAGTGAGCTATTTCAAATCCTAAAAGATGATGCTATGCTGCACTCAATATGCCAGCAACTTTGGAAAACTCAGCAGTGGACACAGAACTAGAAAATGTCAGTCTTCATTCCAATCCCGAAGAAAGGCAATGCCAAAGGATGTTCAAACTGCACAATTGCACTCATCTCACACACTAACAAAGTAATGCTCAAAATTCTACAAGCTAGGCTTCAACAGTATATGAAATGAGAACTTCCAGATGTTCAAGCTGGATTTAGGAAAGGCAGAGGAACCAGAGATCAAATTTCTATGTTGGATCATAGAAAAAGCAAGAGAATTCCAGAAAAACATTGACTTCTGTTTCATTGACTATACTAACACCTTTGACTGTGTGGATCACAACAAACTGTGGAAAATTCTTCAAGAGATGAAAATACCAGACCTCTTAACTTGCCTCCTGAGAAAGCTGTATGCAGATCAAAAAGCAACAGTTAGAACCAGACATGGAACAACGGACTAGTTCTAAATTGGGAATGGAGTACATCAAGGCTATATATTGTCACACTGCTTATTTAACTTATATGCAGAGTACATCATGTGAAATGCCAGGCTGGATGAAACACAAGCTGGAATCAAGGTTGCTGGGAGAAATATCAATAACCTCAGATATGCAGATGACACCACCCTTACATCAGAAAGTGAAGAGGAACCAAAGAGCTTCTTGATGAAGACAGACAGTTTGGAGAGAATGGGAAGCTATTAGATGTCATAACCAGGTCAGTGGTGTGTGGAACAGGGAGCTCTGTGTGTGTGTGTGCCTGAGTAAGAAGTGGGAGACAGAGGGCTTCTGGGTAAATCTTGCCTCACTCCAGTAGGATTGAGAGCTGTGGTCAGGCAAGTGAAATACCATGTTAGTTGGGTAGTCCACCCTGGCAGGCATTTCTGCCTCGAGTGCAGACATCTACCACCTCCCATTTGGTTGGCTAGGTTTTCCCAGCCGGCCCCACTGGGATCTGCATGCTCTCTCACTTCCACTGTGCACTGGTGTAACTACCACATTCATCTTCACACCTATGCCTCCTGGAAAGTGAAGAACAAAAGAGCCTCTTGATGAAAGTGAAAGAGGAGAGTAAAAAGTTGGCATAAAACTTAATGTTCAAAAAACTAAGATCATGGCATCCGGTCCCATCAGTTCATGACAAATAGAATAGGAAACAATGGAAAACATGAGAGACTTTATTTTTAGGGACTCCAAAATCACTGCACATGGTGACTGCGGCTTTGAAATTAAAAGACGCTTGTTCCTTTGGAGAAAAGCTATGACCAACCTAGACAGCATATTAAAAAGCAGAGTCATTACTCTGACAACAAAGGTCCATCTCGTCAAAGCTATGGTTTTTCAGATAGTCATGTATGGATGTGAGAGTTAGACTATAAAGAAAGCTGAGTGCCAAAGAATTGATGCTTTTGAACTGTCATGTTGGAGAAGACTCTTGAGAGTCCCTTGGACTGCAAGGAGATCAAACTAGTCACTCCTAGTGGAAATCAGTACTGAATAGGCTTTGGAAGGATTGATGCTGAAGCTGAAACTCCAACCATTCAGCCACCTGATGAGATGAACTGATTCATTGGAAAAGACCCTGATGCTGGGAAAGATTGAGGACAGGAGGAGAAAGGGACAACAGGGGATGAGATAGTTGGATGGCATCACTGACTCAATGGACATGAGTTTGAGCAAGCTCTGGGAGTTGGGATGGACAGGGAAGCCTGATATGCTGCTGTCCATGAGGTTGCAAAGAATCAGACATGACTGAGAGACTGAACTGAATTGAACTGTTATAAAATAATGTGAACCCCCTGTCTGCCTAGTACTCATTATCTCCCTTTCCTGCTTTATTTTCCTACTGATTCCAACCAGCGTGCAGGCATGCTGTCGGTTCAGTTGTGTTTGACTCTTTGCGAGCCCATGGACTGTAGCCCACCAGGCTCCTCTTGTCCATGGGATTCTCCAGGCAAGAATACTGAAGTGGATTGCCATGCCCTCCTCCAGGGGATCTTCCCAATCCAGGAATGAAACCCATGTCTCCTGCATTGCAGACAGATTCTTTATACCCATGGAGGCACCTGGGAAGCCCTAGTCCCATCCTACTATATGCCATTTATTCTGTGTACAGTCTGCCTTACTTCACTAGGTTATAAGCTCCATGTAATTAGAGATTTTTTGCTGTATTGTTCACAGTTATGTCCTGTGAGCCCAAATAGTGCATACTACATGCCCAGTAAATCTGTGTTGTCTAACTGGTTGAATAAATGTGATCATACAGTAGACCCTTGAACAATGTGGAGGTTGGGATGATGACCTCCACGCAGTTGAGAATCTGACTGTAACTTATAGCTGTCCTCTATATCTGGGGTTCCGTGTCTGCAGATTCAACCACCCCAGGTCGAGTAATACTATAGTATTTACTGTTGAAAAAAAATTCACGTGGGACTTCACGGTTAGGACTCTGTGCTTCCACTGCAGGGGGCATGGGTTTGATCCCCGGTTGGGGAACTAAGATCCCACAACTTGTGTGGTGCAACCAAAAAAAAAAAAAAAAAAAAAAAAAACCCAAGTATAAGTGGACCCCGCAGTTTCAACCTGTGTTATTTGAGGGTCCACTGTCTATACACTGAAGCTGGCACAAGGATATCCTCTCAAAAAAAGAAAAAAAAAAGGATAAAAAAAGATAGTTGCTCAGAAAAAGAAAAGAGAATGAATATGGAGACACTTTTGTGTGAGGTTTCTGGGTTNTGAGGGTCCACTGTCTATACACTGAAGCTGGCACAAGGATATCCTCTCAAAAAAAGAAAAAAAAAAGGATAAAAAAAGATAGTTGCTCAGAAAAAGAAAAGAGAATGAATATGGAGACACTTTTGTGTGAGGTTTCTGGGTTTGGGTTGAAAATGTCAGTACAGACATGACTTTGTAAGATGAAAGACTCTGTTCTCTCAGGTGGCACTAGTAGTAAAGAATCTGCTTGTAATGCAAGAGACGTGGGTTCCATCCCTAGGTTGGGAAGATCCCCTGGAGGAGGGCATGGCAACCCACTCCAATATTCTTGCCTAGAGAATCCCATGGACAGACGAGCCTGCCGGGGTACAGTCCATAGTGTGGCAAAGAGTCAGACACAACGGAAGCAACTTAGCACAAGTACTGGAATGGGCATGGAGGCCATCTGTGAAGGCCAAGCATTGAGGAGCTGGATCTGAAAACCAGTAGTAACAACTAGAAGAGATAAGCCAAGCCTGTGAGAACCTGTGTCTATGAAGCTGCTGAACTGATCCTGAAAGGTGCCAGGGGCCTGTGTCCTGCTTTGGTTATGATGTTCACTGGTGCTTACATGTTACCTGTTCCAGGCACACTGTGAAATAGTTGAATTTCACTCAAATTTTGGACAACATCCAGACGTTATTACTCCTTATACCTTTAGACTTGATCAAGTGATTAGGCTGGAGGTATAGAATGTATACCATTCTTTATTGTTCTGGCCAGCCACGTATCTTTATCAAGTAGTGTTTGATGTGTGTGAAAAGTGAAAGTTGATTTTTAAGAATTTCTAATGCTAACTGTATTTCAAATGCTTAGGTTTGGTATACACACTGCACACACCTTTGCATGCATGCACTCACAAACAATTGTATCTGCTACTCCAAATTCCTAAAATGGCTCAGCTACTCTGCTCTTGGAACCAGGAGAATATAAGGGGGAAATATGCAGGGGAAATTTCACAGGAAAAGATGAAAATCAGGTCAGCCTTTTCCCCCTAAGCCTTGTTTCTTTGGTATTCTTTACTCATTCCCTCCCAGGCCCAGTTCTGAAGCCAATAAATGTTGCAGAGAGCAGCAGATGACCTCATATATTTCCTGCTCCTTGAAGTCCAACCAATACTTGATTTCACTGCCTCTTGTTGCGTGGTGGTACTTCGAGGGGCCAGTTTTATGACGGTGGTTCTGAAGTGACCCCAGTGAATTCTGAGTCACAACTAAGTCTCCGAGGCTTCCTCCTTGGCCATGCTCTGGAGAATGGACACTGGGACAGAGTGAATGGTCTGCAGAGAAAGTGGGTGAAACTGAGAGTTTCTTAAAATCAAATCCTTGTTTTATCTTCTAAATAATGTTCCTGTTTAAGTGGGAGTGGTTGGGTGGATTTTTTCCTTTAGTTAAACTATAAGCAGAAAAGTGAACTCACATAATCTGAAGGGAAAGTGAAAATAATGAAGATGTTCAAAAGTCATGAATACCTACATGTCAGAGTCAAAATTTGAACCCAGGTCTCTCTGTAGGTCAANATTGGAAGGATTGATGTTGAAACTCCAATACTTTGGCCACCTAATGCTAAGAACTGATTCATTTGAAAAGACACTGATACTGGGAAAGATTGACAGTAGGAGGAGGAGGAGATGACAGAGGATGAGATGATTCGATGGCATCACCGACTCAATGAACATGAGTTTGAGTAAACTCTGGGAGTTGGTGATGGACAAAGATGCCTGGAGTGCTACAATCCATGGGGTCGCAAAGAATTGGACACGACTGAGCAACTGAACTGAACTGAACTAAAGATGGTCAAGGCATATTTAAAAAATGACAGGGGAGCTTTATTCTATGATCACTGAAAAGAGAGTAATCCAGATGGTGTTGGAGACTAGTTTTCTTCCCCTATCCTGAGTTTATTAAGGAGATGATTTAACTCACCTTATTTAGGTAATGAATGAACAAATTGAGCAAGGTATTCTTTCTTTCTCACAAGGCCATTTACTATTCTGTTAAGTTTGTTATTAAATATATGTTTCTTAATATTTTAATATAAATATCTACAGTCATGAAGATTCCTTTTACTGGAACATTTTTATTGTTATGTCCAGTTCAAACAGTGTCTGTTTAAATACATATCCCTGCTGGATGATTCAAGTTTTAGGGATTAAAAATGATCTATTACTTCTCTGCCTATAATAGTATGATTATAATATACCAAATAGTATGTTATATTTACATTTCATGATGGTGATTTTATGGACTTCTATTTCTTTTTTGCACAGCAGTCATCAGATGGTCTTTGACATATACCCTGATGCAGACTATTGAGCTCAAGAAAATTGACCTGTGGGTGAAAAATTGATCAGAAACATGATAACATCTCTCTCTGTAAACTTCACCTGCTCTGTAGTACAGAGGAAATTTTACCACTAGGATGACATAGTGATGGTATCCCTATGACCAACAGTTAAATCTAGTGATTCCTAATAGAATAAACTTCACTGAAGTCATTCATTCAAGTTTATTGAGTATCCACATGGTATATAAAAATCTGGGCCCAAACAATACCCACTGCTATATGTTTAAAGGGAGAAGTTCTATCATTTCATACACAAGTGATACTTTTCCATTTATAGAACACTTAAGGATAAACATATGATAAGAAACAAAGTATCTCAGAGGAATTCCTCGGTGGTTCAGTGGTTAATATTCCTCACTTCCACTGCAAGGAGCACAGGTTTGATCCATAGTTGGGGAAAGAGTCTGCCTGTCATGTGGATAAAGGAAAAAGAAGTAAGATATCTCAGAATCATATTTTTGAGAGAGTAGGCTTTTCTTATTCTAAAAGGAGAATGTACACCTGTTCAGTTCAGTTCAGTCACTCAGTCGTGTCCGACTCTTTGCGACCCCATGTAAGTAATGTTTTAACTACTACAGTGACATATTTTACATATAATTCTTCAGTAAAAATATAATGGCATCTCTCTCAATCATTGTAGCTTAAAAATATGATGAAGATAATTTAAACTCAAATTTTCATACTGGATGCTTGAGGCTGGTGCACTGGGATGACCCAGAGGGATGGTAAGGGGAGAGAGGAGGGAGGGAGGTTCATGATGGGTAACACGTGTATACCTGTGGTGATTCATGTTGATGTATGGCAAAACCAATACAATATTGTAAAGTAATTAACCTCCAATTAAAATAAATAAATTTTTATTAAAAGTTTTTAAAATGTTTGTTTTGCACATATGAACTATAAGTTCAATAATACTTGTTACTTTCTAGATGTAACTAATGTAGAATAAACAAGAAAGTTTACAAAGTGCTTCCTTGTTTCATTGGGCTAAATTTAGCTAATAATAATTTGGAAAGCTGGTGGCTATAAAATAATCCATCCCAATAAATATTTTGAAGGGAAGACAGAGGAAACAGGGCATGAGCAAGGGAACTAAAGCCTTGGTGACCAGAAAGCAAATGTTTCAACAAAGACCAGGGCATTCCCCTGAGTCCAAACAGTGACTGTCATTAATAAGTTGGGATCTTCATACCCACCCCCCATATTTTAAGATTTATTTTTAATATCAACTTTCTTTATAAGCTCTTTTTACTGGCAAAGCTGTGTAACAAAGTCTACCAGAAAACCTCAATGGCATTTGACAATAAACATTGATTGCTGAGTATGTAGGTTAGCTTAGTAATACTGCCAGTTTGATCCAGGCTTAGCTTACCTTGGCCAAATTTATTCATTTGTCTGTGGGCACTTTGTAGCTTAACTGAAAGCTTGCTAATTTAGGATGACCTTGGCATGGATTGGGCTTCCCTTGGTGCTTGTGGTAAAGAACCTGCTTGCCAATGCAGAAGATGCAAGGGACATGAGTTTGATCCCTGGTTAGGGAAGATACCCTAGAGGAGCGTATGGCAACTCACTTCAGTATTCTTGCCTGGAGAATCCCGTAGACAGAGGAACCTGGTGGGCTACAGTCCATAGGGTTGCAAAGAGTGAAACACAACTGAAACAGCTTAGGATTCATGCATGCATGACATGGATTTTCCATCTGTGAACCATGTGGTCTCAACTCCTCCAACAGTCTAGCCCAAACTTTTCATTATGTTTCAAACAGGGATTGTGTAGAGAGAATGGAAATTTTGTGTGAATCCTCTGGAGACTCCACATAAATGATAACATGCCATCATTTTTTGCTTCAATCTTTTGGCCAAAGCAATAGTTATTCTGAATTCAAAGTATGAGGTACAGGGCCAGAAAATATTATTTTTCCTATTACAGTTTTTTTTGTTGGGATCCTCTTTCCTAGACTGGCAAATAAATTTACTTAATAGAAGTTTTATGTGACCCAGGAGAACTTACAAGGAAATGAAGACCCAAAGAAATGGTTAAACCCAAGCATTTTTGTATTGTTTAATTAAAAGTGAAAAGTTATGAAAAAACATAATAGGATGAAAAGGTATGAAGTAAGGTTAATAAACTGGGAGAAACTTACCAAGTCCTGTTTATTGCGATCCCTCTCAGCATCTTTCCATCTTCAGAGATAAGTATGCTTCTTTCTGCTGCCTATATCTCAAAAGAGGATCTCATGACTTACTTCAGGGGTGAAGGGAAAGTCAGAGATTCCACTCTGCACTTGTCATTTCTCTAATTCCTTCATTTTAAGTGATCGCTATGACAAGGTGCCATATTTTAGTATTGTGTGTTCTTAACCTCATCAGATGTGATTAAAAGTTATAGGAAAAATATTATATACATGGAGGCCATTAACCAGAAGCATCTATACAACCAATACACTAAAGTGCCTGCATTAGAAAGTGTAAACATCTACATAAGCCTTGTAGTATACAACCAGAGGATTGGGTCTCAGTTATTTTCCATCTTGAGAAGTTATGTTGTATATTGTACTCTGCTAAAGCCGGTATTTAAAACTTTTTAAAGGCAAAATTTCTAGGACTCTTGGCACCTTGGAGGTATTGCTCCACAAATTCACTGTCAGTAGTAAATAGTAAGAGAGAACCATGACTCTTCATCTTGGAAATACACCAGGCATCCCTGATAAGCAGCAAGGCAAGGAGAGACTCAAGCAGATGTTAATGGGAGAGAGTTGCACATTTTGCAGTGAATTGAAGCACAGAAAATTCCTCCTACATCAGGTTAAGAAAGATAAGAGCTGCAGCTTAGAAGATACAGCATCTTCCCAGGAGAAATGAGTCATGTGCTTTTTGAACTAAAGCCAAAAGCCATAAGTAAGAGTGGGGTTCTACAATGAATGTCAGTTCATTTTTATTTATTAACCACTGTTATTTATCCAAGTTAAAATTCATACAGAAGGAGCTCATATTTCCCTTCTACAGTTGATCTTAGAACACATTAAAACGTGGAAGAAGGAGAGAAATGAAAGTTATTTAGCCAGTCCATCCCATATAATCAGTCCCCTTTCAAATTCATGTCAGTAAAACCATCAGATAAAACCACTGCTTCAAAGGTTGTCATCTCAGTGAATAACAATAAACATATACTGAATACAGAGAAAAAATGGCTACTGAAGAAATGGCCACCCACAAACAGATAGCACTAGTTTTCAAAAATCAACCACCAAAATTAGTTGAAACTTTAAATGATTTTTTTAAATATGCTTTAGTTTATTTGCTGTCGAAGTCCACATTTATTACAACAATAACTTCTTAGATAATTATCCTCAGAACAGTCTTATTTAAAAATGTAGTTTAGTCAAATGTTTCAGTAGCTATTGTGATCCTCTTGCCTCTTATTTGCCTCAGTATTTTGCTGCTGCACTGCATATTCTGGATTCCATCCTTCGGATTCAACTCACTTTTTGTCTACAGTTAATGGTGATGGTTTCAGTACCCTCATCTCTGAATGGGCTTCCCAGGTAACTCAGTGGTAAAGAATCTGCCTGACAATGCAGGAGATGCTAGTTCAATCCCTGGATCAGGAAGATTCTCTGGAGAAAGAAATGGCAACCCACTTCCATATTATTGCCTGAAAAGCCCCATGGACAGAAGAGCCTGGCAGTCTGCAATCCCTGGGGTTGCAAAGAGGCAGACAAGACTGAGCAACTGAGCACACAGGTATCTCTGCGCACAGTGTCTCCCATATAGAAATACCTTAACCAATACAAAAATGCCTCTTAAATATCCATAGAGGATAAGACAAACATTAAAGGTTTCAGGGCTCATTAGCAGATTCTTGGAAACCAAACTATTATTGTGAAATCACTGCAAACTGCTAACAGTCAACAAAAGGCTAAGCCTGCTTTACATATGATTGCTACTTAATTGGTCTATTGTCCTTGAATGTATTTGTTTACTCTTGGCAACCTAGGTAGAATTAAACAAACTCATAATCAATATCCCCTGTATTCAGGAAATCACCAAATTCCTGTTGATTCAACTCTGAAACATGTATCAAATTAGAAAACCGTTTCTGTCTCCAAGCCTATTGCTTCTGTTCAGGCCTGGTTATTTTTTCCCTAGACTATTCATTAGTTTGCTGCCTTGACAATCAGCCTGTAGCACTGCTTCCAGCCTGAACTTTATTTAGTATTCATACTTCTATTTAAGTTATCTAAATTTATTTCAAAATTTCATAAAGAGCCCCTTCAGTGAACTCTTTGTAGCCCATAAGATAAAATGTAAAATCCTTGAGTATGAGACCACACCACGCATAGTCAACTTTGTAGTTTTATTGCTTACTTCTATGCCTGATATTGAGAAGACACTCATGGCAAATTTAAGAAATGAAACAAATGGTCCAGTAGTTGGAAATGTCTGTCTGTTCAGGAGGTCAAGAAATATTACATTTTTCTCTTAGAGGCTCTATTATTTGCAGGAAGTTAACTTGTATTTGAACTTGCCAACTAACAGGTCAGGTAAGCAGATTAAAGAAGCTTTCTTATTCAACTGCTCATGTGAAAAATCAATACAGGTAGCAAAAGACATAGAAGAAATTTTCTTCTTTTTCTTTTAAATGAGAAATTAGGGAGGATCACAGCTGTCAAACTGTCAAGAAGAAAATGATGACAAAGTCCAAGTGAAGTGATAAGAATTTTTACCTACAGAATCTTCACAGGACCCCTGCCTTTTTACTAACTTCTGAACATGTGATTGTCAACAAAATTCATACAATTAATGTAAAGATTAGCTCCTATTAAATAGTGAGAAGGTGATGAGTTTCCCCACAGCTAAGAGGAAAAGACAGATAATATTTACTGAGGGTTATACTTAAAAGAGTTACTACCATCAATCACAGATTGAGTTTAATAAAATTTTAAAATTCAATGTCATGTTTGACATTTTAGACCCTAGGGAATTTTTACAATTGGAATGACTTATACAATTCTCTATTTGTTTTCACCAGGTAGAATAATTAAGGATGTAGGAACAGCATATTATCCCTTAATCTAGCATTTTCCACTAGGTATTTTATGTACATATAATTTATCTTCCTATTTAAAGTATCTGCTCTCTGCATGAGTAAGTAAAGTGTCCATTGCAAGATTTTGTAGCTAACATAGTTTCACAAAGTGTTATGTGATCTTGAACTGTGTACTGTTGCTGCTGCTAAGTCACCTCAGTTGTGTCCAACTCTGTGTGACTCCATAGATGGCAGCCCACTGGGCTCCCCCATCCCTGGGATTCTCCAGGCAAGAACACTAGAGTGGACTGCCATTTCCTTCTCTAATGCATGAAAATGAAAAGTGAAAGTGAAGTCACTCAGTCATATCTGACTCTTAGCGACCCTATGGACTGCAGCCTACCAGGCTCCTCTGTCTATGGGATTTTCCAGGCAAGAGTACTGGAGTGGTACCACATAATAGCTAATTCAATTCCTTATTAAAGAATAACTGAAAAAATATATTAAAGGATCTGGTCCAATTTCCACTAATTTGCCTTTGAGTTCCTAGATGGAGCTACCAAAAAAGCATGATCTTATATCCAGGAGTATGGACTCTAAACAGTTGTGAATATTAATTTTACGTTTAACTTCACTGAACCATGGGGTGCTCCAACCAAACATGACTTTTCAGTTTTTACAAAAAGATTGGCATTGGAATCAGTGGACTCAGTAAAGTAGATTTTCCTCCCCAATATGGATAGGCATCATCCAACCCACTGAGGGCTTGAATAGAACAAAAAGCAGAAGAAGGAAATATTCATTCACTTCCTGCCTGACTGATTGAGCTGATACATCAGTCTTCTCCTGCCCTTGAGTTGGAATTTATAAATACATAAAACAAAACTCTTATGAGTTGTGTTTGTATAGAGAAACCTAAATATAGTGTCTTAAGATAAACAGATATCAGCTGAGTTATTCAACTAAAATTGTCCCAAGAATGGCTTCACTTGTTTCTATTTCATGATCAGTGCCTTATAGAAACTGCTATGGATAAAAAGATACATTTCCAAGTTAAACAAGCACCCAACCAGACTGAAGGTTTATTTGGGGGATTCGTTTGAGGACCCATAGACACTATAACTAGATGGAAACCAATGGTGGCAATCGTCTTCATCTTAAAGATGGTGCAATTGGTGCAGAAATGGTGCATATAAGAATTTGGAGATACAACACATGCAACTCAAATTTTGACACTTTAGGACATGAGACACATCCAAACAATCACGAATGGTTACTTGAAGTTCTGAGGTTAGAAGGATCATGCAGACCTCAGGTTCAAGTGAGGATGCTGTGGAAAATAGTGAAAGAAACTCTTCCTTGCTTACTTTCTCAGTCCCAAAGCTTTGGCATAATAGTTGTATCTCAGATGATACTCTAGAGGCTCTCAGGAAGATGAACTAGAGAAAGAAATCTTAAAATAATCTTTCTGGATGAAGAGACGTCCTTATTTCATGTGTTTATACCGAATATGGGATCAAATCTGAGTCTCTTGTTTTTAGGCAGATTCTTTACCCACTGAGCCACCAGTCAAGCCCAAAATTCTGCCCTTAAATAGGAGTGTTAGTAGTGAGGATAGAGAGATGTTATTTACTATGGGGCTCTTCATTGGGTTTCCCTGATGGCTCAGTGGGTGAAGAATTTGCTTGCAATGCAAGAGACACAAGAAACATGGGTTTGATCACTGGGTCAGAATGTTTCCCTGGAAAAGGAAATGGCAACCCACAAAGGAAATGCCACCCAGTCCAGTATTCTTGCCTGGGAAATCCCATGGCCAGAAGAGCCTGGCAGGCTACAGTCCATGGGGTCACAAAGAGTCAGACACAACTTAGCAACTACACAACAACAAAAATCACTTAGTTAATAAACTGCACACACTATTTGGAAACCTAAAATTTTAAATTATTTCATTAATGATAAATAAGAATAGAGAAATGGAATGAAGTGTATCATTTTTATGGGTTAGAGAAAAATATTTTTAGGAAGAGTTCAGTTCAGTTCAGTTGCTCAGTTGTGTCCGACTCTTTGCCACCGCATGAACCTCAGCATGCCAGGCCTCCCTGCCCATCACGAACTCACGGAGTTTACTCAAACTCATGTCCATTGAGTCAGTGATGACATCTAAACATCTCATCCTCTGTCATCTGCTTCTCCTCCTGCTTTCAATCTTTCCCAATATCAGGGTCTTTCCAAATGAATCAGCTCTTCACATCAGGTGGCCAAAGTATTGGAGTTTCAGCTTCAATATCATTACTTCCAATGAACGCCCAGGACTGATTCTTTTAGGATGGACTGGTTGAATTTCCTTGCAGTCCAAGGGACTTGCAAGAGTCTTCTCCAACACCACATTTCAAAAGCATTAATTTTTCGATGCTCAGCTTTCTTCACAGTCAAACTCTCATATCCATACATGACCACCAGAAAACCCATAATCTTGACTAGACGGACTTTTGTGGATAAAGCAATGTGTCTGCTTTTCAATATGCTATCTAGGTTGGTCATAACTTTCCTTCCAAGGAGCAAGTGTCTTTTAATTTCATGGCTGCAATCACCACCTGCAGTGACTTTGGAGCCCAAAAAAATAAAGTCTGGCACGGTTTCCACTGTTTCCCTATTTATTTCCCATGAAGTGATGGGACCAGATGCCATGATCTTCGTTTTCTGAATGTTGAGCTTTAACCCAACTTTTCCACTCTCCTCTTTCACTTTCATCAAGAGGCTCTTTAGTTCCTCTTCACTTTCTGCCATAAGGGCAGGGTCACCTGAATACCTGAGGTTATTGATATTTCTTGATTCCAGCTTGTGCTTCTTCCAGTCCAGCGTTTCTCATGATGTACTCTGCATATAAGTTAAATAAGCAGGGTGACAATATACAGCCTTGATGTACTCCTTTTCCTATTTGGAACCAGTCTGTTTTTCCATGTCCAGCTCTAACTGTGGCTTCCTGACCTGCATACAGATTTCTCAAGAGGCAGGTCAGGTAGTCTGGTATTCCCGTCTCTTTCAGAATTTTCCACAGTTTATTGTGATCCATACTGTCAAAGGCTTCAGCATAGTCAATAAAGCAGAAATAGATGTTTTTCTGGAATTTTCTTGCTTTTCCAATGATCCAGTGAATGTTGGCAATTTGATCTCTGGTTCCTCTGCCTTTTCTAAAACCAGCTTGAACATCTGGAAGTTAGGGAGATCTAAATCCTTTGCTGTTGTCATTTTGCTACCTAAGAGTTAACAAAATACTTAGTACTTCTGGTTCCAGAAGGTGCCCTGTCTCTATTATCTTGTATACTTTGAACATTGTAGAAATTAATACTATTCCCCTTTAAACTAGGCGTGTTTTGTTAAGATAAACTTAAAGCTAATGTCTGGAATAGAAGTATGGTACCTTCAAAAAAGTGCTGGCTATGTCAAAAGCTGGCTGTAAAAACGTGTTGGATAAATACATTAAGTAAACTTCTTTATTGAAAATAAATTGAGTAACATTAAGTTTAGCTTCACCAAATTCAATTTAAGGTGAGTCAAAAGTTCATGAAAGTGTCCTGTAATGGAAAAAGTCACTTGAGGAAACTCATTTATCTTTTGAAAATATGAACCACACAGCTGTGTGGTTCATATTGGCCACACATCTGTCACCAAAGAGGAAGCCTAAATCTCTCTCAGGCTAGAAGTTAAAGGCTATGATCCCAGAGCCAAAAGTTATCATGAATAATGCCCTAAAAATTGGGAAGAATTTAACTAAACTATATATATAGGAAACTCAGAATTTAGAATAAGGAAATATGAAAGTCCATTCAAAAATTATCAAAAGATTTTATGTCTCAATTTTTGTTCACATCATGAAGATTATACAAAGTATGTGTTATGCTCATTTAAAATAGAGTTCTAATTCCATATAAAAAATGAATGAGTAGTTGGAAGTATATTTTATATTCTCTTTATTTTAGCAAAAAGTCTAATGGGCAGTTGAGATAACTGGATCATTAGGCCACATATAAAATGTGAATGTACACTTTGAGACAGTCAATCTGAAGGGAATATGACAGTTTATAGAGCATGAATATTTCAGCTGAGCTATATATAGATGGGGCTGACAGCAATAAGCACACTGCACCACATCTGGTATAGGATTTAGGCAGCCTCACCTACCAAATGGAAAAACTTGTCATGAACTTTATATAAGGAGGTCCAGCTGATCAGGATGTAGACTCTTAAAAACCAAACCTAACCAAACAAAAACACTATAATCAGCATCAGAATAATTGGATAAAAGGGAAAAAAAAGACTTGACTTAAATGGCAATATCACAATCAAAACAGTGAAAAAATTTGTATATTTAGCATTGAAGATGAATGAGCAGAAAAGAAAAAAATTCCATAAAGGGCATATCTATTACTCATCTTGGCATCAGAACTAAAACATTTTAATTTCTATTCTGTTCATAATTCCTACTTTTTGTGTATCCATTTTTAAAATATGGTCTAGCAATAAAAATTTATTTCTTAACTAAAGCAGCACACATATCACATACACACTTTTGGATCATCTCAACATGCTTTAATAAAGCAAAAAACTATCATCTGATAAACTATAAAACATTTCATGTGCTTTAATAAAATACAAAATGTTAGTTTTAAATTAAATTTTTTAACTCATATGGTGTTTCTGTAGCCACCAATGCAAAAATCAATTACAGAATCTAATAATCATCTCAATGAAAAATAAAAATCAACCTTGTTACCTTGCTGTGGTCTATAAGACATAGTTTCTTAATCACTAAATTAAAAGCAAGATCAATAGAGGATTTTGTCTCAAATCTCTATTGACATTGCACAGAAGCACATACAAAAAAGATTGAAAGCATAGTCAGCTCTAGCTTCCCGGTTCAATTTCATGATTTTTGTTTGTTTGTTTAATCAAAGGAGAATTCAGACTCTTTTCTGAATATCCCTATTGAAAGCACAGAATTTAAAGTTATTAAAATTAAACTTCTAAAAATAACAGTTAAACTTGATACAATATTTTTATTATCTCAAGTCTCTTTTCATTGGATTTATAGTGATAAAGATGTTGATTTCTTCTCATCCAAACTCCTCTGCTGCTAGCAACCTTTAAGCATAAGTAACAGAAATAGTGAATATAGGTATTGCTTTTTAATAATTTTACAAAGGACTTTTATGTCTCTTGTATAAAATAGACATTCAATAAACTTTGTTCTTTACTTTCTTTTTCTTTTGCTATACTCCAAGGTATATTTTCCTATATTCCAAGTACATATCTGTCAATACCTTATTATAAATATCTTCTCCTGAGCTCAATCCTTACTTTCATATCCAACAAAACTCTCCAAAATGATGGAAATGCTATCAAATGCTGAAAAATAACCACTAGCTACATATGGTGACTGAGCACTTAAAATGCAGCTAGTACAACTGAGAAACCAAATTTTAAATTAAAATAACCATTTGTGGCTTGTAGATATCATATCAGACAGCACAGTTCTTAACTTTCATTCTGAAAGCCTATTAGATTTTCTATGAATATACTATAAGAATCTCAGTTTTAAATCATCAAATCTAACGTTCATTCCCTGCTAAATGTACCCAATATCTCCTCACTATCAAAATGTATGCACACATTTATTAACTGGTGTTTATCTGTTTATCACTGTCATTCTTATTTTCATACACACACAAACACACACACTTATGCACAAATGATGACAAAATTGTTTTTTTTCTTTTAAGTATCATAACTTAAGTAGTCATTCCTCCATACTATTTGTCATCTACATTTGACTCCTAGACAACTCCAGGGGTCCCTGCTTCTCAGGTAGTAGCCATATCAAATCATAATCACCCCCATCCCATTGGTGATGTTTTTTTCAACCTTGACTTGGTGCAAGTTTTTTGAGCTATGCACAGTTTCTATGATAACTCTTGATTTTATTAAGATGTCATCACTTCTAGATTATTGAAATATTAAATTTTCTTGGAAGTTAATACATATCTGTTGTTTTCCCAATTTATTTTCTAAAAAACATGCTATAATGATTCTCCTTCTTGCTATGAATTAAGAGGATGCAAATACTTTTTCTTTTTATTATTGTTCACCATGACATCATTGCCTAAACTATGCTTAATAAACAATATGAAGTTCTTTCTTGGTTTGTTTTGCTTTTTAAAATCATTTTTAATATAATATTATCCTACATGTGATTGTGAGCAGGATCCTTTAAATTTGTGGCTTGATGGTTGTAATCAGTTTGGAAAAAATTCTCTTAAAATGATTATTTTTTCAAATATTCTTTCTGACCTATGATTCTTTGACTCCAAAATGCACATTAGAAGTTTCAACACATATGAAGATTCTATCTACTCTTTTCAGCATTTTCTGTATTCTTAATTACTCAGACTTTCACCTGGGCTTTTTGTCTTTTCTCACAGTCAATTCTAACAGAAATAAACCCTGAATATACATCAGAAGGACTGATGCTAAAGCTGAAGCTCCAATACTTCGGCCACCTGATGTGTAGAGCCAATTCATTAGAAAAGACCCTGATACTGGGCCAGTTGAAGGCAGGAGAAGGGGATGACAGTGGACTAGAGGTGGTTTGGATGGCATCACTGACTCAATGGACATGAGTTTGAGCAAACTCTGAGAGAGATGGTGAAGGACAGGGAAGACAAGTCTGCTGCAGTCCATGGGGCTTCAAAGAGTTGGGCATGATTGAGTGACTGAACAACAGCAAATAATCTTGTTTATTAAACCTCTCTCACTGTGTTCAACTTTCTGTTGAATGCTTCACTTGGATCTTAATGTTAATTATAATATTTTTCCTGCTGTAGAATTTCCATTTGACTTTTTAAAACAGAAATAGGATTTTTTAATTGTGAAATTCTTTCTTATATGATCTACTTTATTGAAAAATCGTCACAGTTAATTTAAAATACATATTCTATAACTCCAAAAACTATGTCATCTGTGAATCTGTTTCTATCATCTGCTCTTTTCTTAGTTTTGTTTCTAGATAAGTCTTGCAATTCTTGATTGAACACTGAACTTTTTGTATAAAAATTTCTAAGAATCTGAATAACGTGATTTGTCTCCATGCATAGTTTACCTTATCTTCTGGCATACCCTTAGAGTTGGGTAACATTATGGCAATCCAGTTAGGAACTGAGATGAATTAAATATAGCCTTCAGTTTTGTAAATTTTGGCTATAACTGGTTTATCCAACTCCAGAAGTTTCAACAAAGAGTCTATGGTGCTTTATAGAATTTTTCTTTCTTGATTGGACACCCGGCAGGGGCAATCTCAAATTCTAAATATTGTTGCTTGAACAAAAAATCATTTAAAAACTGTTCTGTTTTTCAGTGGTTACCTACTTTGCTTCTTAGATAGATGTGAAGTATAGAAAATTAGAGCAAATTGAAACCTGTGAGCTTTGGGTGGAAATCATGTCTGAACTAGACCTTATAAAGTTAAATTGAAACCTGCTTCACTATCCCCAATTCTCCAGTCTCAAAGATGCAGTGTTAACAGAACATGCTAGCACTCCTTGTCACCTAACTAAACTCAGACCTGGACCAGGAGCTGTAGAAGTTGAAGAAGAAAGTCTGTCATGATCTGTAATCACTGCAGGTCTGCCTACTACCTGATACCAACAAGAGAAACCAGCAGATGAGCACATTGCATGAGTTTCAATAGCTCCGTGTGCCTTCACTGATCTCTTTCAGGTAACACAAGTCCACTGCCCTTCTACCTTCCTAATCTTGTGTGAAACATCTCTTTGTAGCCCACACTAATAGAGAACAATGCAGGGAGAGGAATTCTGGAAGATGGAGTCTCACCTTAGCTAAGTTGACAAAAAACAAACACACTTTGTATCAGTTTATATCCACATATATCTCCTTTATCAATACTGAACATCCAAAAAAAGACAGTAGCAAAAGTGCTGGGAGCCAGCGTGAGGAACTCCACCCATGGCAAAGGTCATGAGTAATGAGGCTTGGCATACCGCAAAGGTGTGATCAAGCCTCAGGAAACCCCATGTTTCCGAGCAACTACCAAACCAGAGTCTATCTACTTTACTGTTTCATGGTCTCACCTACACCTCTGACTTTATGGGGGGGCTGTTCCCCACCGGTCCTCTAGGAGAAGGAGTAATGTGCAGCTCCAAGTCAATAAAAATTCCTGGGTGTGACAAGAGTGTTTCAACTTACGAACTCCTATGATAGGTTATCTAGCCTGCCTGTATAGGTTCTTCCAGCCACATGTGATTGTTTACAGCACCCCAACTGTGACAGGCATGAGATGATTTGGACCTACTAAAGGCAGATTTCTTTGGGAAGTTAGAAGTTATTAGTATAGTGGGTTGGTTAGGAATTATATTGGTGAATGGTTTTTTCATTTGTTGTGCCAATAATTGCTGCAAATTCCTGCCCTGGGTGGCACAAGGGTGTCTCAGGTCAAACCTCTCTGCTGGCAAAATAGCTTGTGTGACAGGGTTATCCATAATCCTGCCACTAGGCACATGATTGTTTACTACCTCTCAACCATAAACAAACACTACAGAATGATGTCTGTTTCCAAGGCAAACCATTCAATATCACAGTCATCCAAGTCTATGCCCCAGTGAGTAATGCTGAAGAAGCTGAAGTNGGCACCAGAGAGAGGGCATCACCCCTTCTCTGGGTCCACTCTGCTTAATGGAGGTCAGGCCCCAAAGAGATGTTATTGAAGCATTTACAACCGCGGTTGTGTCCCTTTTCTGAGCCACTTTTTCCTCATCACACCCATTCTTCTGGTCAAGTAGGGATAATTAACAACAGGAAGTAGCGGAAAGTTGTGGGGAAAGTCTCTTGAGTGAACAGGTTAACAGCTGTCTACCGCGCCTCAGCGGCTCCGCCTTCAATGACCCCCACAGCTGCCCCGTGAGCGGCCTGACTAGAGTTGAGCGGAGGCCTTATCTTTGCAGACCACGGAGACCCTGCCTAGCCAGCTCAGCGCGCTCCGCCTGGCAGATAGATCCGCCTCCCGGCAGGCGCCGCATTTCTCCCCCTCGACCTCCAGGTGGCGCTGGACCGGGGCGGAGCCTGCTGTCTGTCACCCATGTGGAGGGGCGGGGCTTTGTAGGTGCTGACTTCTGATTGGTTGGACTTGCTCTTGCTTTCTTTTCGTGTCCCGAGCAGGTCCTAAGGACAGCACCCAGTCAAAGCCCCTGAACTAGGCAGGAGGAAGTGTGTGTGTGTGATATGTTTGGTTTTACAGTTACCTGAGGGTGTGTAATGTTATTTTTTCTTTACGATTATCTGAGTTTCAATTTTTCATCCCTTAATATGTTGCCCCATAAATTTGACACACCAGGAGAAATTCTTGGTCAGACCCACTTGTAATAAATATATCGTTATAAGGGAGCTAAGGTTAGGGTCTGCCACTCAGCCAAAACCCACTTCTTTTTTGTTTCCTTAATCTTTGACTGTTGTATGTATATTACCAACTTAATTGTACTTGTGGGTATATTTTATTTGCACATCTGACAACTGTTTGTTAAGCTTCCACTTTCTGTCTGATGTTGAGCAGGGTTTTTGCAGTCACTGGTAAACAAAACAGACCTGGGCCTTCCCTCAAGCAGCTCACAGACACAAATCAGTGATTACACATACATGTCAAATTGAAAAACTCCTTTGTGCCAATAATGAGAAGTGGCTGGTGCCTGGGAGAGGAGCAGGAGTTTTGAGGAAGTGTGGTAATGTTGGAGAAGGCAATGGCACCGCACTCTAGTACTCTTGCCTGGAAACTCCCATGGACGGAGGAGCCTGGTAGGCTGCAGTCCATGGGATCCCTGAGTCGGACATGACTGAGTGACTTCACTTTCACTTTTCACTTTCACTCATTGGAGAAGGAAATGGCAACCCACTCCAGTATTCTTGCCTGGAGAATCCGAGGGATGGGGGAGCCTGATGGGCTGCCGTCTATGGGGTCGCACAGAGTCGGACACGACTGAAGCGACTTAGCAGCAGCAGCAGCAGCAGCAGCACTGAGTGCAGTGGCTGCAGAGCCACTCCACAGACTGAAGCTGAATTGGTCTCATTTCAGAAGACCCACTGGGCTCTCTTGTGAAGGTGGGGAAGCTGGGGAGGAGAAGGCGTTCGGAGGTGGTTTGGGGGATATCCAGGGGCAGCCAAGATGGGCTACGTGGCCTTGTGGTTGGTCAGGGTGGAGGAAAACACTGAAAGTGTGTAATTTCCAGAATATTCTTTTCTTGCTGCAAAATAGAAAGTCATCTTCTGGGACTGGACATGATGGGGAAACTTTGTTACTGGAGAAGATGGTCAGAGAAGGACTGGCAGAACAAATGGACAAAAAACCACCAGGGAGTAAAACAAAGGCCTGGAGTCCAGGACCCAGGGGTGGCCTGAAGGGGCAAGAGTTGGGGGAGGGGAAGTTGGCTGGAAGATGTTCATCTGAGGCTGGATTAGCTGCTGGGAGAGTCTGGTTCAGGGTGCTGGCCACGGTGGGACATAACCCAGAAAATCATAAGCGGCGAAGACAAGAGAGTCTGTTCTCAACTAGAGACCTACCAGGGGAATTTCCTGCCAGGGGTAGTGTGTGTTTTTCTCTTTGTTCACCTAAAAAGGAGGGGCAGAGACCTACACCCAGAAGAGCTCATGCATGACCTCCCCCCATGACTCACTCTGTAAAAGTTCACCACACTTTCCCCCTTGAGCATTTACCACCTCCCATCCTCCCACAATTGTTCACTGTCTGTCTCCTGCCCTAAAATGTGAACTTCCCGAGGGCAGGCACCCTGTCTCTTTCTTTACTGTATGCCCGGGGCCTGGAATATGTCTGGCAGGCAGTAGTTGCTCAACAGATATCTGTTAAGTGAGTAAAAGCAGCAGACTCTTCTTGGTCTGCAGAGAACCCTCCCTCAGTCTCACTGTAGCGGTGAGAGCCTGACACCTCCTCCGGCGAAGGGTAAGTTGTTCTAAGAGCGCTCTGTCATCCAGGGCAAACCAGCTTCTGGCCCTGAGAGAAGGGGCTGGGGAAGAACTTGGTGTTTCAAAGGCTTGAAAACACTGCATCACCCATGGAGCGACAGTTAGTTCCCGGGGAGGGATGTACTTGGTGGAGGGGGTGAGGTGGCCCTCCCCAGCCTGTCTTGGTCCTACCTTGGAACTCCCATATTAGCCCTTCACTCCTGAAAGTGTATTTTTTTGTTTTCACTGATGTGAAGGCTACAGTGGGGGTAGAAGTTTGGCTCAGCATTCTGGACCCCTCCTCTGACAGGTGGCCCTTCCCGTGTCTGTACAAGGGAGATGAATCAGTGCCCCAAGCCTAAACAGCTCTCACCAGCCCCAGGGAGACTCCCTGAGGTGACTCTGAGCCGTAGGTGTGGGGCTTAGGCCCTGGCAGCACTTGGTTCCTGCACTGCAGCCTCTCACCAGCCAGGAGGGGCCTGGCTGGTGGTGGGGGTCGGGGTGGGGGTTGTTCAAGAACTTTTCCCTGAGGCTGAAGGACTTGAAGGGGCAGCACCTGGAGTGTCAGAGGAAGGAAGGAGAGTAACTGCTATTGACTGTATGTTATGTGCCAACACTCTTCCAATGGTCTCCCGTTTCAATATAATCCTTATAAACAACCACACGGGTTAATAGTATCTTCTCATTTTGTAGATACAGAGAATNGGCAGCACCTGGAGTGTCAGAGGAAGGAAGGAGAGTAACTGCTATTGACTGTATGTTATGTGCCAACACTCTTCCAATGGTCTCCCGTTTCAATATAATCCTTATAAACAACCACACGGGTTAATAGTATCTTCTCATTTTGTAGATACAGAGAATAAGGTGTGACCTGAGGTCACACTGTAGAAAGGAGCAGCAAAGTACAAATGATTTTAGGTTTTGCTTCAAAAATAGTTTGTAGTATGTGTTTTTTAAAAACAAAGATGCAAATGGAGTGGATCAGGCATATTTAAGATCTTATCAAGCACAAGATACAGCAAGAGAACTCACTAGAAGTCCATCTAAAAGCAGCCTTCGACAGGCCGTGTGTGAGTCAGTTTAAGGATTGAATTCGTGTAATAAGAGAGGGTATGTTGTTCCTGTTATTTTATTTTTGGGTACGATTTTATTTACTTATGGTTGAACTCTTCTTCCTTCTCTGATTCCCTTAGCACTTTTTTTGCCTTGTGTTCGATAGTTAATAAACATCACATTGGGCTTTCCGGATAGTGCTAGTGGTAAAGAACCTATCTGCCAGTGCAGGAGACAAGAGATGTGGGTTTGATCCCTGGGTTGGGAAGATCCCCTGGAGGAGGGCATGGCAACCCACTCCAATATTCTTGCCTGGAGAATCCNGGGCTGCCGTCTATGGGGTTGCACAGAGTTGGACACGACTGAAGCGACTTAGCAGCAGCAGCAGCAATGAATAAAAGGTAAAATAGATAAAAATATGAAAAATAACCCGTTGAAGGTAAGTGTGTTTCAAGCCTCCCTTCCTTTTTCTCCCCCGTCTTTTCCAGGCACGCTTTGTGTTGACAGGCTGCCCACCCGCAGGCACTCTCCGCGACGTCACAGCTTGTTTGATAGGGTTCCTACAGCTTTCATGAGTAAATCCGTAGACTCTGGTACCATCTCCATCACAGAATTGGGACGGCCTCTCTTTGCCCTGTGTTCTGTAACCGTGGACTAACTAAAACACAGTATTTGATCATGATAATTTGCTTGAGAAGCTAAAAAAAAGTATCCTTGATTTGTATTAGTTGGGGGGGAGGGGAGGGCGGTGCTCCACAGCAAGGGATGTGCATGTGGCAAGCACCATGATTGACATCTCCAGAGCAGGGGCCACTTCAGGGACCACAGCCTTGACGTGGCCAGGGGGCTTGCGTAACTCGGTGAAGCTATGAGCCTCGCTGGGCAGCGCCAGCCAAGGCAGATGTGTCAGAGTGAAGAGCTCTGACCAAACGTGGCCCACTGGAGGGAGGAATGGCCAACTACTCCAGTATTCTTGCCAGGAGACCCCGTGAACAGTGTGAAGAGGTACAAAGGTGCCACACTGGAGGATAAGGCCCCTGAAGGTCGGAAGGTGTCGTTTGCTACTGGGGAAGAGCAGAAGGCAGCTACTGATAGCTCCAGTGAGAAGGAAGCAGCTGGGCCAAAGCGGAAACAACACTCAGTTGTGGAAGTTAGATAGCATCACCTACCTGATGGTCAGAAATCTGAGCCAGCTCAGGGAGATAATAATGAAGGACAGGGGAGCCTTGGTGTGCTGCAGTCCATGGGGTCGCAAGGGAACGACTGAGCGACTGAACAACAGCTGAGAGCAGGGGATAACATGGATGGCTAAAATGCAAGGGAAAGTGATGGGGGGATAACATCAGTTCAGTCGATCAGTCGTGTCCGACTCTTTGCGACCCCATGAATTGCAGCATGCCAGGCCTCCCTGTCCATCACCAGCTCNCGGAGGGGTGGGGAGGGAGTTGTCTGGCTGGGGCTTCAGAGGATGTGGGAACACGCCCTCGGGTAAGAAGAGCGTGCCTGGCCCAGAGCAGCGCCCCAGGACACACAGGTGTGGCCATGAGAGAGGAGGGTATCTAAGTTTTCAGAGGGTCGTGAGCAGGCTTGTTGCCACGGGGAAATGGTGGGACCAGCACAGCCAGATAGATAACTTTTCCAGAGAAGAGAAGCTGTAAATCTGGATTTTTCTATGAAATCTTCAGCTATTTCACCATTTGCAACCCACTAAATTGTTTTAAAAATACCTTGGGGCCCAAAGAAAATGACTTTAAGCCACCCTCTGTTAAACCCTCCAGTTCAGTCCACAGAGTGTCTCTCTGTGGACAGAGAGTCCAAATGATAAGGACTCGGCCTCTGGGGTGCTGTGTTCCTTAGAGCTCTCCTTCCCCAGAGGACAAAGCCGGCAGAGGAGACTGGGGTGGGAGCAAGTGCCGGGGTCCATGTGGGTCACCCGCTAACCCTCACCCCATGAGGTGCTAGCCTGCTGTGGGGTTGAGGAGTGACTGTCGCCTTCCCAGCCTCTAATGCCTGTGTCCACTGGGGCCAGACACCCTTCCTGGGCGGCCAGCGTCTGCAGTGGGCGAGGATGAAGAACCAGGTGAAGTGGGTGTCTTCTCATTCAATTCAGTTCAGTCGCTCAGTTGTGTCCGACTCTTTGCGACCCCATGAATCGCAGCACGCCAGGCCTCCCTGTCCATACCAACTCCTGGAGTTCACTCAGACTCACGTCCATCGAGTCTGTGATGCCATCCAGCCATCTCATCCTCTGTTGTCCCCTTCTCCTCCTGCCTCCAATCCCTCTCAGCGTCAGAGTCTTATCCAATGAGTCAACTCTTCGCATGAGGTGGCCAAAGTACTGGACTTTCAGCTTTAGCATCATTCCTTCCAAAGAAATCCCGGGAGTGATCTCCTTCAGAATGGATTGGTTGCATCTCCTTGCAGTCCAAGGGACTCTCAAGAGTCTTCTCCAACACAGTCCAAAAGCATCAATTCTTTGGNCAACAGAGGATGAGATGGCTGGATGGCATCACTGACTCAATGGACCTACGTCTGAGTGAACTCCGGGAGATGGTGATGGACAAGGAGGCCTGGCATGCTGCGATTCATGAGATGGCAGTCGGACACGACTGAGCGACCTAACTGAACTGTATTCAGGACATTGGACATTAGTCAAAAAGACATGTTACTTTCACAGACATGAAACCAAATAAGATAAGCTCAGCTATAGCTAGGGCATACTGCTATGAGAAAGTTTCCAACCTATCATTACAGGGGAGAGAACCCCAAAGAGAGATCAGTGGATCCTCTGCACTTCAGTTCGGTTCAGTCACTCAGTCGTGTCCAACTCTTTGTGACCTCATGAACCACAGCATGCCAGGCCTCCCTGTCCATCACCAATTCCTGAGTATACCCAAACTCACGTCCATTGAGTCAGTGATGCCATCTAACCATCTCATCCTCTATCGTCCTCTCCTCTTCCTGCCTTCAATCTTTCCCAACATCAGGGTCTTCCAATAAGTCAGCTCTTTGCATCAGGTGGCCAAAATATTGGAGTTTCAGCTTCAACATCAGTTCTTCCAATGAACACCCAGGACTGATCTTCTTCAGTATGGACTGGTTGGATCTCTTTGCAGTCCAAGGGACTCTCAAGAGTCTTCTCCAACACCACAGTTCAAAAGCATTAATTCTTTAGCGCTTCGCTTTTTTTATAGTCCAACTCTCATATCCATACATGACTATTGGAAAAAACATAGCTTTGACTAGACGGACTTTTGTTGGCAAAGTAATGTCTCTGCTTTTCAATATGCTATCTAAGTTCGTCATAACTTTCCTTCCAAGGAGTAAGTGTCTTTTAATTTCATGGCTGCAATCACCATCTGCAGTGACTTTGGAGCCCAGAAAAATAAAGTCTGACACTGTGTCCACTGTGTCCCNTCTGCTTTTCAATATGCTATCTAAGTTCGTCATAACTTTCCTTCCAAGGAGTAAGTGTCTTTTAATTTCATGGCTGCAATCACCATCTGCAGTGACTTTGGAGCCCAGAAAAATAAAGTCTGACACTGTGTCCACTGTGTCCCCATTTATTTGCCATGAAGTGATAGGACCAGATGCCATGATCTTCATTTTCTGAATGTTGAGCTTTTAGCCAACTTTTTCACTCTCCTCTTTCACTTTCATCAAGAGGCTTTTTATTTCCTCTTCACTTTCTGCCATAAGGGTGGTGTCATCTGCATATCTGAGGTTATTGATATTTTTCCAGGCAATTCCAGCTTGTGCTTCTTCCAGCCCAGAGTTTCTCATGATGTACTCTGCATAGAAGTCAAATAATCAGGGGACAATATACAGCCTTGATGTACTCCTTTTCCTATTTGGAACCAGTCTGTTGTTCCATGTCCAGTTCTAACTCATGCTTCCTGATCTGCATACAGATTTCTGAAGACGCAGGTTACATGGTCTGGTATTCCCATTTCTTTCAGAATTTTCCACAGTTTATTGTGATCAACACAGTCAAAGGCTTTGGCATAGTCAGTAAAGCAGAAATATATGTTTTTCTCTAAGTCTCTTGCTTTTTCGATCATCCAGCGGATGTTGGCAATTTGATCTCTGGTTCCTCTGCCTTTTCTGAAAACAAACATCTGGAAGTTCACAGTTCACGATTGCTGAAGCCTGGCTTGTAGAATTTTGAGCATTACTTTAGTAGCTTGTGAGCTCCGTGTTTATTGACACAGAACTTATAGATCAGGGAGACAATGGCAGCTGTGGTGAGCAGGGATTACTTAGAAGTTTATAGTTAAACAGAGAAAGAACTCTGAAAATATGCAGTGGATCCTTCTATAATACTAATCAGAAAGGTATTCAATGTGTGTTGTGAGAAACTAGTAGAGGTCATGTAAAGAACCACCCAGTGTTTCAGAAAGAAGAGCACTTCAAGTTCACACGGCACAGGGACAGTGCTTACTGACCAGTCAGACTAGGAAAGCAAGCAGTTCATGCAGAATAGGGCAGTACAAAAAAAGAACCTTTTGTCAGCTGTGGGGAGAAATGAGTACCGGACTAATTACTGCTCTTGTCCTTCCAAGTCTGATCCTCAGTTTTCTTTTTCCCATGGATCCAATTATCATAGTCACCTATTGTCTAATTTTTCCAACCTTTAAATCAGTCAGTTTAGATTCCTTTCTCCTTTTAATTTCATGTTGTTATTCAAATTCTGTCTATTTATACCTTGTTTCTAGTTCTTCTTTTATATCTCTTTACAATAACATTGTCTAACTGAGATTCCTTATTATCGCTAATGGTTGCCCAGAGAGGCAATATTCTTGGCCTCCAATCAGTCCTTCCAACCTACTTTGCAACCTGTTTCCTCTACCTTCTTTCTCTCAGTCTCCTATTTGAAAACTTGTCCTACCTGCTCATTTACATTAGGACCCTTAGCTGGAGGTCCAAGTCCTCTACAACTTATCCTAATTTACTTTTCCAACCTGCCTCTCAATACTTACCATCATAATCCCCTTATTTCAGTTCGGGTGCTTTTCTCATTTTTCAGTACGCCTTCTTAGATCTTACCTCTAAGCCTAAGCTCAACCATTTTCCAGACTTTATGCTCCTTCAGTCATGCAATTTCATCCATCTCTCAGTTTCAATCGCAGCAGCATAGACAATTTTATATATAGCATTAAAAAAGAAATTCAAGTCTCTGGCCATTTTCTAATCATGATCAAGTAGGTCTTCCTAGGTGATGATAGAAAATGAAAAATGTTCTTTTTGTTTAGGACTGATATTTGCTCCCCAATGAAGATTTTATTAGAATAAAAAGTAGTTTATACTTTTTATTGGTAATAAAATCCATATAGATGTTACCTGCTTAGGTCATAGATGATATAATTTTGTAAAAAGACCCAGGATTCAAATGGTATTCATTTTTACAGCAAATGTTATATTCTACTTATCTGAATGAAGTGTAGGATGGCCGAGAGTAACTGAAGAGGGCCTAAAGGGAATTAAAATTTCAATTGATGTATATTTTGTGGATATTATTCAATCACCTACTTCAGTATAAAAAAAAAGTTTGTATTCAGGAATAATTGTTAAAATGCAAATTTCTTTATTCATTCATTTGGTTAAAAACAACTCTGCTCATCTACAGTTAAAAATAATCTTTCACATAGATTCCAGTTTGTTGAATGGTGCACCTTCTTAATGATGCTTCTAGACGTTGAAGGATTTAACCAGGTGATGTGATCTATTAGAAAACATTGGAAACAAAAAATAGGACCAACTCAATTATATCAAAGTAAAACTTTTCCTGGAAATTTTAATAATTTCAAGGTCTGTTCCTTCTAGAAAGCAATAAGATATGTAGAAACTCAAGTCAGAGTACTGATAGTTTATATTATTTATATGAGAATAGAATTAACATTAAATTAATGTTAGGACTGGTTCAGCNAAGTAAAACTTTTCCTGGAAATTTTAATAATTTCAAGGTCTGTTCCTTCTAGAAAGCAATAAGATATGTAGAAACTCAAGTCAGAGTACTGATAGTTTATATTATTTATATGAGAATAGAATTAACATTAAATTAATGTTAGGACTGGTTCAGCATGGGGATGGGAAGAAAATGAAGATTGGTTATTAACAAATGATATATGGTAATTTGTATCATATCTCAAAGTATGTCCTACCCTAGAGAGATTTATAGTTGCTTTGGCCATTAATTTAGGTTTGGCTATACTCCTGAGATGCTTCCCTCTTGACAGGAAGATTATACATCCTGTTTTGGTGAATTCAGTACCAGTCATATGACTTTTATTGACTAATTAAATGTTTCTGTTAAGTATTATGTTTCACTTTTAAGAAAGCTTTAAGGGTTTAAGATTCACTCTTATTCTTTTTTTTTTTTTTCCTGATATGTGACTCCCAGGTAGGAGAATTTCTATCAGTGTTAATCTGGAACACAGAAGATATGGATAGGGACAGAAGTAGATCCTCAAAAGTAATGTAGCATGATAAGGAAAATTGTTTTGCAAAACACTAAGGTTTTGTGATGGTTTGTTGCTGTAATATAACCTAACCTATCTTGACTGAACCTTGACTAATGCAATTGTTCTTTGAACACTTCTTTTTCTCTACTGTAAACAACAATGTACAATTAAGTCAGTGGGAATGGTGTCTGTTTACATTATGTACAGATGCAAAAGTTAAATGCTTCCACATTTCCAATTTTATCCTAGTGATACTTGATAAAAGCTTTATGCATATGACTTTTGGATAGATGAATATATCTTTAAGTGTAAACTGGTTCATAGTCAAAAGTCTGCCTCATTTCCTGCTTGTTCCTATATCCATGCCACCCCAGCCATGAAAATTATTTCTATTATATTTTTATGCATCTTTCAGATTTCCCTTATATATGCCAAATAAACACAAATACAGATTCTTACTTTGTCTATTTTCACACCAAACATAGTATATTATGCTCATTGCTCTGAACATGTTTTTTTTACTTACAATTTATCTTGGAGGACTTTCCAAATCAATGCAGTTAGATGAACATTGGTCTTTAGCCACATATTATCCATTATATGGATGTATCATAATTTATTTAAGCCCACTCTTTTTGGTGGTCAATGGGTGGTTTGATTCTTTTGCTATTGCAAACAATGCTGTAACCAACAAACATAATAAGTTAATAAAAAAGTAAATTAAAATGGCATAAAGTATTTTGCATATGGACAACCACATTTGTAAACTAAATTCCCAGAGCAGAATTGCTTGATCAAAGTCCTTGTGTTTAAAATTTTGATAGGTATTGCTACATTTATGATTACATGGCTTATATGAATTCACACTCCCGCCAGCAATGTATTAAGTCCCTAATTGCTTTGCCAAGAGTATGTTACCAAACTTAGGAATATTTAGGAGTCTGATAAGTGAATAATGGCATCTCAGTGTAGCTTTAATTTGCATCATTCTTAACATAAAAGAGGTTCCATGTAACTCCCAACAGTGTAGTTAATCCTATTTATTTGTTGGCACTCTGGATACCTGCTTAGCAAATCAGCCCTGAGCCATCTTTGCTCCAATTCAGCTTCTCCTTTCTTTCATTTTCTGCTATTATTCTAAACAGTGCTCTCTGGTTCTGATTTCTCATTTCCATTTCTCCAGCTTTCTCTCATTGGCTTAGGGCTTTGTTGACTACCTAGGATTTAAATATCCTTATGGGTTTCTTTGCAAAAAATAAGTAAATAAATCCATTGATATGTTTTCTAATAAGATTTCTAAATATGAAAAGCCAAGAGTATCAGGCATATACCCGGAGAGAAGATGAAATGAGAGCATAGAAAAGATGCTTAATGGCATCAAGAGATATCTTGCCTAAGAAACTTGACTTGAAATCTCTCTTTCAATTTTCTCNGTAGCATATTGGACACCTACCAACCCGAGGAGTTCCCATTTCAGTATCCTATCATTTTGCCTTTTCATACTGTTCATGCGGTTTTCAAGGCAAGAAAACTGAAGTAGTTTGCCATTCCCTTCTCCAGTGGAGCACATTCTGTCAGACCTCTCCACCATGACCCGTCCATCTTGGGTGGCCCCACAGGGCATGGCTTAGACAAGGCTGTGGTCCGTGTGATTAGATTGGCTAGTTTTCTGTGATTATGGTTTCAGTGTGTCTGCTCTCTGATGCCCTCTCGCAACACCTACCGTCTTACTTGGGTTTCTCTTACCCTGGATGTGGGGTATCTCTTCATGGCTGCTCCAGCAAAGAGCAGCCACTGCTGCTTACCTTGGACTTGGGGTTGCTCCTTCTCAGCTGCCTCCCCTGAACTCGGGTGTGGTGTAGCTCCTCTCACCGCCACCCTGACCTCACTAACCATGCCCAAATCAAGAATCAGTGTCTATTTGCTTGCCGGTCCAGTAATCTTTTCACTCCCATCCATTTTTTTAATATGGATTTTGATGATATAAGGTTATCTTTATTTTGATGGATTAAATGATTAACATTATTATTTATATTTTGGAGATTGACTTTCAATAGCTGTTAACCATATAATGCTACACTATTATGGCTGATGACCATAGGTATCAAGAGTGTCAGTCAGGTCGGTGTGAGGAGTCTCATTATTTCTAATATAATTAATTTCTTAAGGTCTCTAATAAAAGAAAGAGCCTTGGGGGTCACAGACCTTATTGGAAGATGTCAGTCATTGTCTGGTTTGACCCTTTCTATTTGTTGTCCTTCTGGAGTCTACTTCTCTATGAGGTATGTGAATGTCAACACCTTATCTAATCTTATATTTGGAAAATAGTTAACTATTCTTTCTTTTCATCTTTAGATTACTCTTTATTCTTAAAGCAACCAAGGCATTTAGTTAAATAAAAATTCATGTAGGAGGAAATATTTTTTTTTTTTAAGTCACAAGTTTACATTTCAAAAAATGTATCCCACTTGGCTTCATTTTTCTCTCTCCCACCTGTAACATCTAAATATCCCAAGCTATGACTATGCCCTTGAATCTAAAGTCAGTTTCATATAAACAGGCTATTTTTTGTTTTTATTCTGATAGATTGCTTTTTAATTAAAATGTTCAGTATTTTACATTCAGTGAAATTACTATTAATAATGAACAGTCTACTACATTACTCTTTGTTTTCTTTTGAATTATATTTTCTTTGTTCATTTTATTTTCCTTTTCTGCCAAGAACAGTGTGTGACCAAAAAAAAAAAAAGTTGCCTGCCATTTCAGTAGACAAAGAACACTACCAAACATTCTGGTAAACAATATCTGTTTCCCACCATCAGCCATCAGCCATAGCAGCTGCCTCTGATGGTGCACCCTGAGGGGAATTCTGAATGGAGAAATACAGGATATTGGTTCTAGATAGTTAAGATGCATATCAAAGGAATAATTTCAATGAGCCAAGGATCTTGCACCTACCCAGAAAAGCACTAAAATCATTAACATGACGTCTGTTTTTTGTGAATAGTGGTAATCATTTGATATTTGACTATATATATATATTTTTTTTTTTTTTTTCAGGAAAAACTACTATATATTCCGGTTCTTCCCTTACCTCTTTGCAACTGTTCTGAACTATCTGAAAGTTTACTTTCCCAGGATATAGTCAGTCCTCAGTAACATCTCTGGATAAAACTTAATTTTAAACTTTTTAAGTTGTACTTTCTTTTTCAATGGATAAGTGCATGGCACTTAGTTGGCATTCAACTCTTGTTGATTCCCATTTCTAAACAATCACTGTGTGTGTGTTTGTCACTCAGTCGTGTCCAGCTCTTTGCAATCCCATGAACTATAATCCTCCAAGCTCCTCTGTCCATGGGATTCTCCAGGCAAGAATACTGGGGTGGGTTGCCATTCTCTTCTCCAGGGCATCTTCCTGGCCCAGGGATTGAATCTGGGTCTCCCATACTGCAGGCAGATTCTTTACTGTCTGAGCCACCAGGGAAGACCCAAACAATCACTAATTTCTTCAAGTATAACTCTTTAAATTTACTTTAAAGTTTTCAAAGCTGATTTGGATGTCACATGAAGAAACAAATAAAGTTTTAGGTTACTTAGGTTATTACTGTTTGTTCAGACAATTTCCAGTTCATGGCTGGCTATAACAGTAGATTTGTATTTATAACAGTAGATTAATTTCATGCACCTGTTTTTGCCTAAGTTCACCATATTACAAACAAAATAATCTATCTAAAATGCCATACAAAAGTGTCTTCCTATGCAGTCATATGCAATGGCTAAACCTTGCCACATCAGTTTTGAAAAAACCCAAATTACTTAAGTAGAACTCAAAAGTTTTATTTTTCCTCTATAACTTGATCATGTTTTATGCAAAAAATATACTAAACTACATGCTGTTCTTCAAAGACACCCTTATTTCTCTGTTTTGAGCTTGAGAATGCTCCCATTTTCATAACAAGTAAAAAAAAAAAGAAAGAAAAGAAAAAACACCTCTCCAAATCAGCTTCCAAAAGAGGGCTAATCACTCCTTTGTTGCAAAACCTTTCCCTCCATGAATATCTATTTTAACATGACATGTTGAATCACAATGTCTTGCCTGTTTTTTTTTTTTTTTTCCTAAACAATGGAATTCTTCAGGGTTTAGAAATGAATTTTTTATATGTAATTCTTGAAACATAATAAGCAAAGTATAATGTTAGTTGTTGTTCTTATTTACTATTTATAACAAAGGAACAGTACCTAGTAGACAAGAGAGCCTCATGAATATGTCAAACAAAATTTCTATGCATGCATGAATCAGTAAAGGGTGAATAAACTAAATTATGAATATATGCACTTACAAAAGTTATAACAGATGGTAACAAATGCTTCACTTCATCTTTTAGGAGATCAGAGGTAATATCAATGTCAGTGTGTACTCAGGTGACTCTTATTTTTCTTAGTTTATGTTGAAAATGTCTCTCTTTTAACCAATATCTAGAGTTGGAAAGCACTGTGATGGTTTTAAAGGGGCAATGATAGTTATAGTGGCACAACACTTGAGGCTTGTTGAGAATAGTTATAAGTTAAATATAAATAAGTATAAGAGAGAAAAAGAAATGTTTTTCCTATCTTTCTAAGTCCTCAGTTGGGACCCCTATAACATAAGACATTTTAACAAGGGAAAAGCAAATGGAAGTTTATTAGCATGTATAATTCACGTTCATATGAAAGATTCAGGAGAAAAATGAATAACTCAAAAGTTTGGTTAGAACTTGAATTTACAATATCTTAAGTATAGTATCTTAGCAAAATAATAATAAATATTTTTAGAGAAGTGAAAAGAAAAAGGAAAAGACCCTCAGTTCTCTAGGGTCAGTGAATTGTGATAAAGCAAACATAAGCATTTTGTGGACAAACCTCAGTTAGTAAAGTTTCTTATGTAGATTCTTCTGGTTGGTGTCCTCTCCAAGTTGCTGAGGTCTTAATTGTCTCTGGCAATTAAGTTTTGTCCATGCCAGGAGAGAAGGGAGGAGGAATGTCTTTGAAAAATATATGTTTTTATTTTGGAGAAAGGCAAATAGGATGAAAGCAGGGAGATTTTCATTTATCTGCTTTTTCTCAATTTCCTTAAATGCCAAATAATCTTCATGTCTAATTAGCATATTTGGTGTTGACATATTCTGCCACCCTTCAAAAGAAGTATGTTTGACTCAGTTGCGTGTAGTCAAGGTAAGACATGTTTTTATTAACAAAAATGATTTAAAAATTAAAATAACTGCAAGTTATTTTGGTACATTTTTTCATACATACACATTCATATGTAGTTTCCTTCAAGGTATAGTTTTAGATTTATTTTTGGTTGATATTGTTGGTCTTTGAAGATTCATGAACAGGTAAAATTACAGCCTATATGTTAAAATTCACTTGTTGAATGAGAGCACAATTTAGAATTTATAAGCTAAAACAGCAAACGTGTCACTTTCTTGAATTTATGTAAGTCTGTCTTTTTCTTCAGAGGCTATCGTTTATAGTCTATGGTTATAATTTTTCAGTGAAGGTTAATACTGATCTAAAACTCAGTTTCTCCTTCCCATTTTTATTTATCTAGTACTGACTAGTAAGTTTCCTATTTTTAAGGGTAAAATACTCATGGAAAATCATAAAGATATACTTTTTCTAATCTAAAATCAAAAAGAAAGACAAAAAGGGAAATGATGCTGAGGTAGAAATCTCAAACTAAGGGAAAAAAATGAAAGCACTGGACTCTGTACCCCCATCCAAAGTGAGTCTAAATACCACCACTGATACTTGCATTCAATAGCTGTGTTACATCAGGAAAATGTCAATACTCTTCTGAGCCCTAGTGGCCTTATTGAAAAGTGAGGGCAATGGTTTAAATTTGTTTTACTTGTATTTGTCATCATGGTACAACTGAGGCTATAAACCTAGAACCTAACAGATACCATGCCTTTCTCACATTGCTGTGAGTCCAACACAGTATATAAATGGTGTTCAATAAATATTTAATAAACAATACATTTGGAGAATTGTAATGAAGATTGGTTTGTAAATTAAATGGCACATTTGTAGGCATTCGATGTTAGTATTCAACATGAATATTAGTTCGAAGGACTGATACTGAAGCTCCAAACACTGTGATCACTTGATACAAAGAGACAATTCATTGGAAAAGACTCTGATGCTGGGAAACATTGAAGGCAAAAAAGATGGAAGGGGATGACAGAGGATGAGATGGTTGGACTGCATCACCAGTTCAATGAACATGAGTTTGAGCAAACTCCAGGAGATGGAGAAACACAGGGAAGTCTGGCATGCTGCAGTCAATGGAGTCACAGAGTCGGACATGACTGAGTGACTGAACAACAACCAATATTTGTACACATTTTGCTCATTAAATTGATCCTTTCATGTTTTTCACTTTTATTATTTTGTTATAAATGCTTTCTCTTTTTGAGGGGTGATGAAATTTCTAAACTTTTCTGGATATAACTGACTGTTTTCATGGATAAGCAAATTATATTTTATATTTTAAATTTATTTCACAGTTGTCTATTGTCCCTAGATCTTACATTGTACAAAATTCAATAGAAAAAGTAAAATGCATTAACAATAGGAGAAATTTTCATGGACTTTCTTTAGAATGACTGGAGGGGTTCAAACATAAACCTGCTTTTATTATCTTTCTGTGTCTGCAGCCCATGGGAAGCCTAGGAGTCTCCAAGCAGATTATGGCTCTATGTAAATGAAGAAAAGAAAATTAAAACCAAGAGTTTTCCCGGCTCTGTTTAAAGAAAAATCAAATGACTTTCCTTACTCGCATGTCACAGAGAAACAGGTTTAAATCACTAGGGCTGTGTAATGTGAGACGTTTAAAAATTCAGCAAAGCATAAGAGGAAACACTTTTAGTGTTAAGAAACAGCATCTGATTGACATAGCTGTCCTCCTAGTGTCTAAGTGCTTAGTTTACCTTAAAGGATAGCTGAGATCACTCAAAAAGTTCAAAGAAACAGATGAACGCTTGCTTTGACATCAATGCTCAAGAATTAATTTTCAATTCAATTCCTTTGTTAAACATGATTATTTGCCCTATCCTTAACTTTGCTTTTTTCAAAGGTATAACTTGTTTAAATTTGGAAAGAATGAACTTACATTATCATAAATATTTTAAGATAGGAAAGAATGAAAAACAGTTATTGAACCATTCTCCAAGAGTTTTTGAATGGATCTCACAATAATAACCATGCAAAATTTAGTTCATGTTTGCATACCTCTACAGAGGGCAAACTTACTGTTTGTGAAGGAAATCCATAGCATCACTGAATATTGAGGTTAAAAGAAAAAATCCCACTAGATCTAGTATTTTTCTGTATTAGAGATACACTCATTTCACATTGCAAAATAATGTCTTGATTTTTAATCTAAATTATTTTACCATTTTCCCACCTGATCTCAATGATATACAATAGAAACATTACAGTTTAGGATTCTTAATAGTGCACATAAAATAACAAAAACAGTGTCTATAATTAAGTTTCCCAAATACTTAGTATATTTTAAAGAGGTTGTTTCCATTTAAAATATTCAATGTACATAATCTGTGATGAATGGAAGCAAATGTGTATTAATCATTTTCAAGCAATATAGTATATATGTATGCCAAGCACTCTTGTAAACACTTTATTAATATCAATTTATTACCATAACGACCTACAGAGTAGATAACTTTTATTATCCCTATTTATGGAAGAAAAACTAAACATTTTAGAATAAACTGTGTGAGATCATATAGTTAGTAGATAATAGAGATCTGAAAGCAGTGGTCTGCCTACAAAATACTTTTGCTTAACGAGGCACTCTTGTGAGATAAGCATTATTAGTTTCATTTTACAAATCTGGAAACTGAAATAGAAATATTAAATAATTTTTTCATGAGTATAAATAAATGGAGATCTGGAATCTAAACACTATAAGAAGAAAAATATGGAAGATAATTTGAAATGCAAGTTAGAATAGATGTTAAAAAAATGAAAGCTAAGCCTTTGATAAGTTTCATCAGATTAAATTGATGAATTGCATTTGGTGATATTAAAAGTATAGGTAAGTTTATTTAACAGTTTATAACTAACAATAGTTTTAATCTTCCACATAATTTAAGCTGATTTACTTTTTTTCAAAAAATTTGAAAATCAGTGATATCTTCTAAATATATAATTCATACTGGTGACATTGCCTCTACACCTGTTTCAACTGCTTCTTTCAATGCTCTCTTGACTGTTGGCAGATGTTTCTCTTCTCTTATCTTCAATGCACCAATCTATTGGGCCTCCACACTCTTATTCAACCATGCACACAAAAATAATGATCTGCCCTAATTCTGATTCACCTAGAAGTGTCATTTCATTTTTTCACCAATTACAGCTCTGTCACTAGCTGCTTTTTTATCAGAAGCTGTTTGGACTAGGAAAATGCTTTTCCTATCTCTTATAGCATTTTGCAACAGAATAACATGTGTCCTGTGTAGAGAACAAAGCATTGACTTTGCAGCATCTACTCACAAACAAAGTTTAATTTTCCTCTAGGAAAAACCATTCATCCACTCTCAAGCCAGTAAGGAGCAAGTGAAGCTGATACAACTTTTAACTCACAGAATGAGAATAAGACTGAAAAAATCTAATATTACAAAAGTGTATGGTTTTGTGATTGAAATGTTACTCAATAAGGACAATAAAAGCCAAAAGTTTTTGGAAGAAAATTATGTGAAAGGGCTTGATTTTTCTTAGAAACCTGGAGCTTAAAAATCAAAGAAACTTGATCATTCTGTTGCACATTACACTTTAGGAACTGCAAAACAGAATCAAGAATCAGAAAGAAATCTTGTCTGATGATAATGTTTGAGCCTGGAATTGAGTCTTTTCTGAAGCCTACCCACCACCAGATAGCTTAGCTTCGGTAATATGTAACTTGTGACAAAAAGTACTTCTGAGCACCTTAACCTGTGATATTTAGAAAGCCAACTCTAAGGTAAATGCTTATTTGCCACCATCTGGTAGAAGTGCAATCCAAGAAAACAAGTGCCCAGAACAAAGAAGTGAAATTCAGTGCAAGTCGTTCAGTTGTATCCAACTTTTTGCGACCCCATGGGCTATACAGTCCATGGAATTCTCCAGGCCAGAATACTGGAGTAGGCAGCTGTTCCCTTCTCCAGGGGATTTTCCCAACCCGGGGATTGAACTGGGGGCTTCTGCATTGCAGATGGATTCTTTACCAACTGAGCTGTCAGAGAGGCTCTAAGAAAAAAGAAAATGACAGACAAAAAGAGAAACCAACCTGCGGCCACTTGGGTGACTGATTCTAATAACTTGGTATCTTTTTCTTAGAGGTTATTCACATGAACTATATCTTAGAACAGTCCACAGTGATGGAGGGTGTGAATGGTAAACCGGACCATCAGATCTTACCTTCCATTGGTCAGAGTTTCAGCCCACAGAGAGTTATTCAGGGTTGAAAAACATGGGATCCAGACAGGGTCCCCTTGTATCCCCAGCCTTTACATTGATAAAAACACTTTCCTTAGGCAAACTTTAGTCAGGCACCTCTAAGCCCTTTGTGAACTAGGTTTTATACTTGGGACTTGACCTCAAGAGCAAGAATCCTGCCAAGTCAGTTTGGGATGAATTTTCCACTCTCAATATTTGGTCACCCTTAATGACCTGATGATCAAATTCTTAATTCTCAAATGCCTCAGGTGATATCTGATATCATTCCTTACCCTTGGTGTTTCCCCTTAGCAATTTTCTATCCATTGGCCTCAACCCCTTCTCCTTCGGTATAAATTGATTTCAGAATTAAGCCCAGTTCAGTACTAATGTCTCTTTCCCCCTTTAGCAATAGTTCCTGAGTAAACTTGGTTTTCATCACTTTTTGTCAGGCTCTGGTTTTTCTTTAACAACAGGGGAAGTCTTTTAAATCAGGAGGTAAACGTTTTTGGTGATCTATCATCAGGTGACCCTTTAGGACACTGATCAATGCCTTCATTTAGCTGGTTATATAAAAAAAGGGAAAGCTCCAGAGGATATGATGTTTTTTGGAACAGATATCTAGAACATCTTTTCACTCTAGTAATTTAGCACTTACTAAATTCATTACATGGAACTAGGAGAGTTCCACCATAGAATTTCCTGGACAACTAAAGTCACTGTTTTTTCGATTTTACTTCATAAACATCTCTTTTATAGAGTATATAGGAACACTTGTTGACAGAAGATTGAGTTGGGATTGATTTAAGTAAATGTCTGTACTGTTATTTCAACCCCTGGTCAACTATAACAAAAGCATACGAAAACTAAGGCACACCTTTCTCATCTTGGCAGCTTTTGTGTTATGAATTCCGTTGCTCAGTAATCTACTTTCTTTTAGGATTTATCTTCTGCTTTTCAATTCCATTAAATGTAACTTATTCCAAGAAACTGATTTTTGAACAAGACTAATTTTTCCCCCTAAGGAACACTGGCACCCAAGAAAATCAATAGGCTCGTTTCCTATCTACACACACTAAACAATTCAAAACTTTGACAAGTTTCCCCTGACTGAATAATTTAAGACAGATAAACATTAAAATATAAAAACAAACATTTACAAAAATGAAAATAAGCCACAGAAACAACAGAACAAATACAGTGTGATTAAAATATTTGACAGTAGACAAAAATGTAAGCACTAATAATTTTAAATTTTTAAATGAATTAGAAAAATAAAGATAAGTATTTATTAATAGTCATATATAAAACAATGTAGAGTTGTTTCTCATTATTTATGCTAGCTATGTTCTATATAATCACCATGAACGCTGAATTAGTAAATACTGACCCACAGTTCCTAGGGGAAATACATAGTTAGGTTCTGAGAGGCTTTAGTCACACTTTTGTCAATCAATATATAATTTTGTTTTGTGTGTATTTCTGTTTAAAGACATCTTATTTAATATATATTTCTAATTTATTGACTCACAGTCAGCAGCAAGGCAGCTCAAACCCAAAATGAAGCTTATCTAACAAACATGTTTTCTCTGGAAGTCTTGTCATAGACTTCTTAAACTTTTAGATAGTACTTCAGCATTGTGCTTGCAGGCCATTTTAAGCAACACTGTCAGCCAAGAAGCACAAAAACATGTAAATTACAGCATTAAATAGACCACAAAAAGAGTTTTCTTTCTCAGAGTTAAAAACAAAGCAAAGTATTGCCTTGNGATGTACTCCTTTTCCTATTTGGAACCAGTCTGTTGTTCCATGTCCAGTTCTAACTGTTGCTTCCTGGGTCCTATAACTCCTTGTAAAAGCCAATAGTCAATTATCTGGCTCATCTCACTCAAACACTCTTCAACATTTGACACAGATGATAATTCCCTGGTTTAAACATTTTCTTCTCTGGAATTCCAAGATATCACATTCTTATGAAATGTCTTTTTTTTCCATTGGGTTCCTTCTTATACATGGCTTTTACTATTGTCTCCTTGTCTCTACTTGGGCTCTAAATATTATGATAACCAGGATATTATCTTTAATGTTCTACCTATGTATTGAATCTGCTTTTTATTTCATTTTGTGCGTTCTAAATTATCTTATCCCATTCACCAGTTTCAAATATGATTCTAAGATTTTATCTCCATTCTAACCTCTACCCTGAGTCTTAAGCTCCTACAGCATGTATACTATAATTATGTATTTTAGTTATTTTATTTAATTTAAATTAATTTTTATGCTTAATGTCTTGCTTAATAATCATCTTTAATTACACATGATGGATACAGAAGTCTTAACCTTTTCTCATTGAAATAATTTTCACTTAATTCTTCTGTGACTCAGAAGATGATACCATTATTCATTTAGATGATTTATCTTTGATTTTTATACTTTTCTCACAATGGTTTCTCTATTGTTTCCAGTATATCAGCAAATCATACTATTTATATCTTCAAAATGCATTCATGTCTCAAAATTTCATTTACTAATTTTATAGTTCAAGTCACCATCCTCTTTGACATCTAACATAAAAATAGCCTCTCATTTGATCTCCTTGTCTCTTCAAGTGTGAGCCAGCATGATGGTTTTAAAATATAAATCAGAGCTTGACAATTTCACTGAACATCCTCACAAGTTTTCCTATTACTCTTTAAATAAAATCCAGCTCCATAACAATGGCCTGAGCTGTATCTGGCCTCTGATAGCTTCTCTAANCAGCATGATGGTTTTAAAATATAAATCAGAGCTTGACAATTTCACTGAACATCCTCACAAGTTTTCCTATTACTCTTTAAATAAAATCCAGCTCCATAACAATGGCCTGAGCTGTATCTGGCCTCTGATAGCTTCTCTAAATACTTCCTCCTTTCCTCCCATCAACCATTATGCATTAGTAACTTTATTGGATTTTAATTTTTTTTTTCTGTTTTCCTCTATTTTGTAATGAAAAGCATATTGCCATCTCAGGATCTATGAATTTGAGTTTCCTGTTTTTCAAGCTCTTTCTAGAAAATGCCTCCGTTTCCTAATCCAGACTCAATTTAAATGATTCCTTCTCACAAAGCCTTCCCTGGCTACCTATTTGAAGCATTACTGTCAACACTGTATTTAATCTTCTTCTTAACAATCATTATCTGTCAATATCTTACACTTATATTTGTTTTTACGTCCATTAACTATATCTCACTCTATATTATAAATGTCTTGTGAGAATTCTTACTTCTTTTTCTGCATTCTAGCAACAAAGAAAGAGTCTAGCACATTAAAGGCAATCAAGATTTAATCATTTTCTGATTTCAGAATATCTACTGCAATTTTTAGTATTAGTTTGTTTGCCAGAGAGAGAGAGAAAGGGGTATAGATAGATAGACATTAAAGATCATCATAGGTTATACTACTCCTTCCTTTCCCAAAGAAAAAGGAGTTGTCTAAGTGTCCCATCAAGAAGACTTCATGTTTGATCATTTTTCCATGATTATTTTAAAGTCCATCCCATTGTTAAGTGGTGGTTTGGAAGTACTCCTTTAGGAATTTCTAATAAAACTTAACCTATGAAGAGGTATACATTAAACTTTGAAAGTGAAAGTGAAGGCACTCAGTCTTGTCTGACTCTTTGTGAACCCCATGAACTGTAGCCTACCGGGCTCCTTACCATGGAAATTTTCAAGAGTACTGGAGTGGGTTGCCATTTCCTCCTCCAGGGGATCTTCCCAACCCAGGCATTGAACCCGGGTCTCCTGCATTGCAAGCAGATGCTTTACCTTCTGAGCCACCATGGAAGCCCCATACATTAAATTTTAGAATTCAATAGATATTTGTACAGTGCTTGATATGCACCAGGAGCTGTGTCAAGTGTAATGATCAAGAAAGACTAAGTTTTCTATCTTCACAGGGCTTGATATTAGTGAGATAAATGTAATTTAAAAGTCTGATGTCAAAGAATACAAGGAAATATAATATTTGAAGAATGAAAAAAATGGGAAGCTATGTGTTCAGTGAATGTTGAGTAAGGTAAGTACTGAAATATGTATTTTGAATTCAATAGCAAGGAAATTAATATGCTGAGTAGGAGCAGATTTAGTAGAGATATTAATGAAAGAAGTATGAAATTCTTATTATATTATGATTACAGTGAGTATAGCTCCTTAAAAATGGTAGATAAAAGCATATACATAAAGAAAAAAATTGTTCTATTTCAAATAAAGAGAACCTAAAAAAATGAAAATACTGCTGGAATAAGCTAGTTGGGAGAGACAAACTGAAGATAAAATAGAGAAATGAGAAAAGTTTTAAGTATCAGTGTCCTAATAAGGGAGAAAGATATGAAAATTCAAAACAAATAGACATTAAGAGGAGCTCCAATTAGAAGGAGATGCTGGCTATGAATTCACTGAGGTTTGTAGGTTTGGGATAAGATGATAAAGTTTACAAGTGATGGTTTGCATTTTGTTCCCTGTGCTGTGCTGTGCTTAGCTGCTCAGTTATGTCCGATTCTTTGTGACCCCGTGGACTGTAGCTACCAGGCTCCTCTCTCCATGGGGATTCTCCAGGAGTGGGTTGTCATACCTTCCTCCAGGGGATCTTCCCAAACCAGGGATCAAACCCAAGTCTCCTGCATTGCAGGCGGCTTCTTTACTGTCTGAGCCACCAGGGAAACCCAAGAATACTGGAATGGGTGGCCTATCCCTTCTCCAGGGGATCTCCCAGGAATTGAACTGGGATCTCCTGCATTGCAGGTAGATTCTTTACCAGCTGAGCTGGAGGGAAGCCCAAAAGCTGCCCCTCAGTTCAGTTCAGTTCAGTTTAGTCACTCAGTCATATCCGACTCTTTGCGACCCCATGAATCGCAGCACGCCAGGCCTCCCTGTTCATCACCATCTCCTGGAGTTCACTCAGACTCACGTCCACCGAGTCAGGGATGCCATCCAGCCATCTCATCCTCTGTCGTCCCCTTCTCCTCCTGTCCCCAGTCCCTCCCAGCATCAGAGTCTTTTCCAGCATCAGAGTCAAATCTTTGCATGAGATGGCCAAAGTACTTGAGTTTCAGCTTTTGCATCATTCCTTCCAAAGAAATCCCAAGGCTGATCTCCTTCAGAATGGACTGGTTGGATTTCCTTGCATTTCAAGGGACTCTCAAGAGTCTTCTCCAACACCACACTTCAAAAGCATCAATTCTTCGGCGCTCACCCTTCTTCACAGTCCAACTCTCAAATCCATACATGACCCCTGGAAAAACCATAGCCTTGACTAGACAGACCTTTGTTGGCAAAGTAATGTCTCTGCTTTTGAATATGTTGTCCAGGTTGGTCATAACTTTTCTTCCAAGGAGTAAGCATCTTTTAATTTCATGGCTGCAGTCACCATCTGCAGTGATTTTGGAGCCCAGAAAAATAAAGTCTGATACTGTTTCCCCATCTAGTTCCCATGAAGTGATGGGACCAGATGCCATGATCTTTGTTTTCTGAATGTTGAGCTTTGAGCCAACTTTTTTGCTCTCCTCTTTCACTTTTATCAAGAGGCTTTTTAGTTCCTCTTCACTTTCTGCCATAAGGGTGGTGTCATCTGCATATCTGAGATTATTGATGTTTCTCCCAGCAATCTAGGAAATATTTAAAAAATCTGTCCAGTAGATATGGCATAAAGAAGAAATATCAGGTCTGGGAAGGACAGAGAAAATTTTAAATAAATACAAGAAATAGGAGAAGATTTGAGACAGAGAAAAGAACTGCTGAATTACATGAAAGAGTGTTGTCAAACAGAACTTTCTACAGTAATGAGAAGTTTCTATACCTGTGTTGTCCAAAACTAAACCCACTAAACTTGAGGCCACTGGGCACTTGAAATGTGTCCAGAGCAACTGAGAAAATTTTAAATTGCATTTCAACTCAATTAATTTAAATATAAATAGTCATATTTGCTTAAGTGGCCATAATATATGGGCAAGTATGGAACATCTAATTGGAGATTATAACCATTAATTTATAAAAAGGAAGGAATTTCTTTTCCTGACAACTTAAATCTGAGATAAAACAGAAAAATATACTGAGATTCAACTATATTTGATTGGATTTAAGACAAGGTCTTTAATCAAGAGTCTTGGAAACAATGAGTCAGTTCTTCACGTCAGGTGAAGCTTCAGCTTCAGCATCAGTCCTTCCAGTGATATTCTGGACTAATTTCCTTTAGTTGGACTGGTTGGATCTCCTTGCAGTCCAAGGGACTCTCAAGAGTCTTCTCTAACACCGCAGTTCAAAAAGCATCAGTTCTTCAGTGCTCAGCTTTCTTTAAGGTAAACTCTTACATCCATACATGACTACTGGAAAAACCATACTTTGACTTGATGGATGTTTGTCAGCAAAGTGATGTCTCTGCTTTTTAATATGCTGTCTAGTTTGGCCATATATTTCCTTCCAAAGAGCAAGCATCTTTTAATTTCATAGCTGCAGTCACCATCTGCAGTGATTTTGGAGCCCCCCCACCAAAAAAAAAAAAAAGTCTGCCACTGTTTCCATCATTTCCCCATCTATTTGCCATGAAGTGATGGGACCAGATGCCATGAATCTTAGTTTTTTTAATGTTCTGTTTTAAGCCATCTTTTTCACTCTCTTCTTTCACTTTCATCAAGTGTATCTTTAGTTCCTCTTTGCTTCCTGCCATAAGGGTGGTGTCATCTTCATACCTGAGGTTATTGACATTTCTCCTGGCAGGCTTGATTCCAACTTGCGCTTCATCCAGGCAGGCATTTCTCATTATGTACTCTGCATATAAGTTAAATAAGCAGGGTGACAATATACAGCCTTCACGTACTCCTTTTCCAATTTGGAATCAGTCCATTGTTTCATGTCCAGTTCTAACTGTTGCCTATTGATTTGCATACAGGTTTCTCAGGTAAGGTGGTCTGGTATTCCCATCTCTTNTAGCAGTCTGCAGAAACAAGCCCTGTCCTTCATGAGGTCAGCCTTTGACATGAAGAAGCAGACCTCTTAGCATTTCTTCAGAATCACGTGTCTCTGGATGACTCCATTCCCATAGCATGGGAGGTTCTTACTTAATCTTTATATGAATAAACTCACCCACCAAGTGGCCCCTCCCAAAGTGGGAGTTACCCTGAAGGACAAGCCCAGCATCTACCATTGAAACTACCAAGAGTTCAGAAATATTGGGCTCCAGTCTCAGACCTTCCTGCTAAGATTTCCTAATTCTCAACCTACAGAGTGGCCAGTCTATAACTGAAGGGAGATATCAACGAGATCATTAGACTGAATCCCAAAGAACATTTCAACTCAATGTCCATTGGCATTCATTGGAAAACTACCCAGAGCTGCACTTCCTGCCAGATCCTGTCGGGGAGTCAAGACTCTGGCCCAGGATACCCTGGTGGTCCAGTGGCCGAGGATCCACCCACTAATACGAGAGACACAGCCTTGATCCCTGGTCCGGGAGGGTCTCGAATGCCATGGGACAGTGAAGCCCATGCACCACAATTATTGAGCGCCTGTGCCAAACTACTGCACCCCACAAGCCTAGAGCCCGTGCTCTGGAACAAAAGAAGCCCCCGCAAAGAAGAACAGCTTCCGCTTGCCATGGGGGCTTGCTGCAGCTAGAGAAAGCCCACGTGCAGCAAAGAAGACTCAGGGCAGCCAAAAAAATAACTCTGACCTGGACAAACCTCCAGCCTAGTTTCAGTAGGAAAAAAGAGATAGGGTGGAAATAGCATAATATGGTTCGTGATCAAAGACTGATTCAGAAAATNAAATCTGCCAAATATGTGTAAAATATACAATGAAAACTACAAATCCTTATTGGGAGAAATTAAAGAAATCTTAAATGGAGAAATATACCTTGTTCAATGAGTCAGAAGACTCAATATCATTATCATATAAATTCCCCCCAAACTGATGTATAGATTCAACACATACCAATCAAAATTCCTGTAAACTTAAAAAAAAAAAGAAACCAACAAGCTGAATTTTAAATTTCAGTATGTTTAGAGCCTGGAATAGCTAAAATAAAAATATCTTTTTCTTCAAAAATAACAACAAACTTGGAGGACTAAGACTCCTGATCCCATGAATTGTGGTATGATTATTATAAAGCTGCCATGATCAAAAGAATCCAATATTGGTGCAAAAGTAGTGAAACAGATCAAAAGAACAGAATAGAGAATCCAAATATAGACATACATTTATTTATGGACAACTAATTTCTGACAAAGGTTCAAAGGCAATTTATTCAGTATAGAAAGGCTCTTCAGCAAATGGTGTTGAATTAATTGGATATTTCTATTCAAAACAAAATATGAATCTTCATGCATCTTTGTATCATGAACAAATATAACTCAACATGAATCATAGATCTAAATATAAAACTCAAAACTATATAATTCCTAAATTAAATAAAATTTTTTTGCTTGGATTAGGGAAAGATTTCTTCACAATAGCTGTACAGGGTAATCTATAAATAAATAATTTGTTAAGCTGGGCTTCTTCAAAATTAAAAAGTTGCTGCCCTTAAAAAAACAATATTAAGAGAAGGGAAAGGCAAATCACAGACTCAGAAAAGTATTTGTCAACATATGCCTGAAATAATTTTATTTGTCTGTTCATTGCTATAAACTACTAGAGGGCTAGTATCTTGTTTATACTTTTAAATGCTGTATTTCTAACGTTTAGGATAGTGCTATGAACATAATAGATCCTTAAAAATATTTCTCTAAAGAAAGAGTGATTGGATAAACTTAGAAACAAACAAATCAGCATATGGGTGGAAGTTAAAGCTTTGGAAGACTTAAAAGAACCTAAGGGTTCAGCAAGTTCTGAGATAAGACTTGAAGTTCTGAATTTCTAATAAGCTCAGGAGATGTCAAGGCTACTGGTCCTGGGACTACCCATGAAAGACAATGGCATAGAGTATTTAACTCAAAGATATATAGATGAAACTTAAATTGTAAGTGTAGAAATTAACTGTTTCTAGCTCTGACGGTAGGTGATGGAAAGGGCAGCCTGGCGTGCTGCAGTCCATAGGGTCACAAAGAGTGAGACACGACTGGGAGACTGAACTGAACTTATGAAAGAATCGACAATATTCTCATTAAATTATTTTAATATGTGAGGTCACCTGCTGATGAATAATGGCATGGAAAAACAGAAGAGTATTCAAAGGAGGGAAAGATGAAAGGAAGGGAGAGTTCTTTTAAAGAGGAAGATGGGTAAAATAATTGCAATGATTTTTGCAAATATCTATGGTGGCACTAGTGATAAAGAACCTGCCTGCCAATGCAGGAGACATAAGAGATGCAATTTTGATCTCTGGGTCAGGAAGATCCCCTGAAGAAGGGCATGGCAACCCAATCCAGTATTCTTGCCCAGAGAATCCCATGGACAGAGCAACCTTGCAGGCCACAGTACATAGGAATGCTAAGAATCAGACAGGAGTGAAGCAACCGAGCACCCTCGCCTGCACTAGTAGAGAAAATATGAAAATGTAGACTCTGCTTTGGGAGTCAATGTGCAAACAAATTAACCCTTAACAAGTATCATCTAAAAACTTGAGGTACCTGTTTCTCTCTGCTTATTTATTCTTAATTTCCCTCCATCCCTGCTGAAATCAGAAAATGAAGAAGCTCTAAAATGTAAATCAACTTGGTAGGCTTGCTTGTTAACAACTCCAGGAAGGTTTTGATAAAGGAAGGAGGTTAGAATTTAATTGTTCAAATGAGATTTGGGGATTTGCTTTAGATTTCATTAATGTGCTATACCTACCTTCCATTTCTATTGGGAGTTAACAGTTGAGAGTAATGAACACATATTTGATGTTCAGGATGAAAAAAATCAAACTGTCATCTAAGCATACATTTTACTATTAAATCTTACATAACTTCAACATATTTTATTGAGAAGACAAAACATTTTAACGATGAGACCCTCCTAATCATATAAGCAACTCATTACATTGCTAAATAGCTCAGCTAGGCAACTCTTCGTTATACTGAAATCAAAGTATGTCTCCAGTCAATTGTTCTAACTCATTCCTGTAGCTTCAGGGAATGTCAGTTCCAATTCCTCTTCCATGTTTCAGATTTTCCAATACATGAAAGAAGAAATCATTCTGCCAACTCCTCTGAAGCTGAATGTCTTCAGCACTTGCCAACATTCTTCAGAGACAAGAGCTGCAAACATTTCATTTTATTGTTCACACTGCTCTTAATTTGTCTGTCTGTATCCTACTGAAATTGTACCAACAGCAGTAAATAGTATCCTTAGGACACTGCAACAAAGGACTTCCTTAACCCACACATTATATATGTTTCAATACAGTCCAAATTAACAGTGATGCTTTACAACAAGATTTGTTGTTCAGTTGCTAAGTCATGTTCAGTTGCTAGTTCTTTGCAACCCCATGGATTAGAGCACACCAGGCTCCTCTGTCCTTCACTGTCTCCAAGAGTTTGCTCAAATTCATGTCCACCGAGTCTGTAATGCAACCTAACCATCTCATCCTCTGCCACCCCCTTCTCCTTTTGCCTTCCATCTTTCCCAGCATCAGTGTCTTTTCCAGTGAGTTGCCTCTTCACATCAGGTGGACAAAGTATTAGAGCTTTAGTTTCAGCAATACTCCTTGCAGTGACTATTCAGAATTGATTTCTTATAGGACTGACTGGCTTGATTTCCTTGCAGTTGAAGGGACTCTCAAGAGTCTTCTGCAGCACCACAGCTAGAAAGCATCAGTTTTTTGGTGGTCAGCCTTCATTATTGTTCAACTGTCACATCCATACATAACTACTGGAAAAACCATAGCTTTGACTAACAGATCTTTATCAGCAAAGTGATGTCTCTGCTTTTTAATACTCTGTCTAGGCTTGTCACAGTTTTCCTTTTAAAGAATGTCTTTGAACTTCATGGCTGCAGTCATCATCCACAGTGATTTTGGGTCCCAAGAAAATAAATTTTTCCACTTTTTCACCTTCTATTTGTCATGAAGTAATGAGACCAGATGTCATAATCTTAGTTTTTTGGAATGTTGAGTTTTAAGCCAGCTTTTTCACTCTTCTCTACATCCTCAAGAGACTCTTCAGTTCCTCTTCATTTTCTGCCATCAGAGTGGTACCATCTGCATATCTGGAGTTGTTGATATTTCTCCTAGCAATCTTGATTTCAGCTTGTGTTTCATCTAGCCCTGAATTTCATATAATATACTCTGCATATAAGTTAAATAAGCAGGGTGATGATATACAGCCTTGTAATACTCTTCTCCTAATTTTGAGCCAGTCCCTTGTTCTATGTCCAGTTCTGTTGCCTCTTGACAACAGGTTTCTCAGGAGACAGGTAAGGTTGTCAGGTATTCTCATCTCTCCAAGAATTTTTCACAGTTTGCTGTGATGCACACAGTCAAAGATTTCCATGTAGTCAATGAAACAGAAGTAGATGTTTTTCTGGAACTCCCTGTCTTTCTCCATGATCCAGTGAATGTTTGCAATTTGATCTCTGGTTCCTCTGCCTTTTCTAAACCCAGCTTATACATCTAGAAGTTCTTGGTTCATGTACTGCTGAAGCTTGGCTTGAAGGATTTTGAACAGAATATTTCTAGCATGTAAAATGAGCACAATCATGTGGTAGTTTGAACATTCTATGGCATTGTGCTTCTTTGGGATTGGAATGAAACCTGACATTTTCCAGTCCTTTGGCCACTGCTGATTTTTCCAAGTTTGCAAACATTTTAGTGCAGCATTTTAACATCATCTTTTAGGATTTGAAATTGTGCAGCTGGAATTCTGTCTCCTCCACTAGCTTTGCTCTTAGTAATTCTTCCTAAAGCCCATTGTGTTTACTCCAAAATGCCTGGCTGTAGATGAGTTATCATCATTGAAGTCCAGAAGAGTTAACTTTTCTGACCTTCGTTTATGTTGCCTATTAGTGTATTATCAGTATCTGGCTTATATGTTTTTGAGGATGATTGAATGAGTAAATCTGTGCTAAGTGTTTTGTATAAGGCATGGCATATTGTAAGTAGCTACTAAAGATACCCATAAATTTTACTCCTCATAAAAGATTTCATCATTAAAAACAATTATAATTATTTTATTGCATATGCTGTTTGACTCAGAAAAGAATAAAATATATATCACATGTTAGAAAGATAAAGATCAATTCATTTTCTTAGAGTTTCAGATGTTAGTGTACACTTTGTTTGGAGATATCTCTCAAATAATCCTCCTCCAAAACCTGATGTTAAAAGCAACAGTATGTATTTTATAGAATACTTACTTGACATTGTGCTAGATGATTTATGAACTTTCATGTGAGACATATTAACCCTGTGAGGCAATTATTTACATTTATTTTACAGGGGAAGAAACTGGAACATAGAGATAGAGTCAGACTCTGAAAAAAAATAAGGAAAAAAACAAAACATCATAAAATAAGGGCCTTTAAAATATACCTTGTTGAAAAAAATGATGAATATATATTTTCTTTAATATCTAAAGATCACCCCAGGAGATGGATAAGAATTTTCAGAAGCAAAAGGGCAGTGATAATTCACTGTAGTAAAAATGCTGATTTTATACACTTGGAAGTAAAGGAATAAAGGTCTTGAGATTCAGAGACCAAAACATATATGAATAAATAAGTAAATAACCAACCCAGTAAATAAGGGCTAGGGTTATATCAAATTCTGATATGGGAATAGAAGTTCAAAAGAATTAAGCATAACTCCAGTGACATCATACCACACATAAAGGTAACAATATTTTAAAATGTTTCACAGACTTTCTCTCTTTTTTTTTACTCAGTACAATAAAACTATATTATACCATGAAAATAGTCTTTTTTTTTTTTTAAGTAAAGTCATNTCCTCAAGAGACTCTTCAGTTCCTCTTCATTTTCTGCCATCAGAGTGGTACCATCTGCATATCTGGAGTTGTTGATATTTCTCCTAGCAATCTTGATTTCAGCTTGTGTTTCATCTAGCCCTGAATTTCATATAATATACTCTGCATATAAGTTAAATAAGCAGGGTGATGATATACAGCCTTGTAATACTCTTCTCCTAATTTTGAGCCAGTCCCTTGTTCTATGTCCAGTTCTGTTGCCTCTTGACAACAGGTTTCTCAGGAGACAGGTAAGGTTGTCAGGTATTCTCATCTCTCCAAGAATTTTTCACAGTTTGCTGTGATGCACACAGTCAAAGATTTCCATGTAGTCAATGAAACAGAAGTAGATGTTTTTCTGGAACTCCCTGTCTTTCTCCATGATCCAGTGAATGTTTGCAATTTGATCTCTGGTTCCTCTGCCTTTTCTAAACCCAGCTTATACATCTAGAAGTTCTTGGTTCATGTACTGCTGAAGCTTGGCTTGAAGGATTTTGAACAGAATATTTCTAGCATGTAAAATGAGCACAATCATGTGGTAGTTTGAACATTCTATGGCATTGTGCTTCTTTGGGATTGGAATGAAACCTGACATTTTCCAGTCCTTTGGCCACTGCTGATTTTTCCAAGTTTGCAAACATTTTAGTGCAGCATTTTAACATCATCTTTTAGGATTTGAAATTGTGCAGCTGGAATTCTGTCTCCTCCACTAGCTTTGCTCTTAGTAATTCTTCCTAAAGCCCATTGTGTTCACTCCAAAATGCCTGGCTGTAGATGAGTTATCATCATTGAAGTCCAGAAGAGTTAACTTTTCTGACCTTCGTTTATGTTGCCTATTAGTGTATTATCAGTATCTGGCTTATATGTTTTTGAGGATGATTGAATGAGTAAATCTGTGCTAAGTGTTTTGTATAAGGCATGGCATATTGTAAGTAGCTACTAAAGATACCCATAAATTTTACTCCTCATAAAAGATTTCATCATTAAAAACAATTATAATTATTTTATTGCATATGCTGTTTGACTCAGAAAAGAATAAAATATATATCACATGTTAGAAAGATAAAGATCAATTCATTTTCTTAGAGTTTCAGATGTTAGTGTACACTTTGTTTGGAGATATCTCTCAAATAATCCTCCTCCAAAACCTGATGTTAAAAGCAACAGTATGTATTTTATAGAATACTTACTTGACATTGTGCTAGATGATTTATGAACTTTCATGTGAGACATATTAACCCTGTGAGGCAATTATTTACATTTATTTTACAGGGGAAGAAACTGGAATATAGAGATAGAGTCAGACTCTGAAAAAAAATAAGGAAAAAAACAAAACATCATAAAATAAGGGCCTTTAAAATATACCTTGTTGAAAAAAATGATGAATATATATTTTCTTTAATATCTAAAGATCACCCCAGGAGATGGATAAGAATTTTCAGAAGCAAAAGGGCAGTGATAATTCACTGTAGTAAAAATGCTGATTTTATACACTTGGAAGTAAAGGAATAAAGGTCTTGAGATTCAGAGACCAAAACATATATGAATAAATAAGTAAATAACCAACCCAGTAAATAAGGGCTAGGGTTATATCAAATTCTGATATGGGAATAGAAGTTCAAAAGAATTAAGCATAACTCCAGTGACATCATACCACACATAAAGGTAACAATATTTTAAAATGTTTCACAGACTTTCTCTCTTTTTTTTTACTCAGTACAATAAAACTATATTATACCATGAAAATAGTCTTTTTTTTTTTTTAAGTAAAGTCATTTCTAAGAGAGGACTTCACCAAACTTTAAATTGATTAACTTTTCAAACCATCATATATAAAGTTTTTTGCCCTTAGTTTTTTTTTTTTTTTTAAGATAAAATGATTGTTTCCATAGTTTCTTTAGGAATTAAGAAGACAAAAAAGAACAGAAAGGACGTAAGAGGACCAGGCTTCAAGTCTATCCTTGTTATTCACAAAAGATGTCCGCTACTCAGCAAATAATATTCAAATTTCAGAACAAAAGGAAGTAAAATTAAAATACTAATCACCTTTCAGGGAAGTATCATTTTAACCGTCTTTCCCTTCTATATCATTCCACATTCTTTTGAAAGATTAGATTTTTATTACTGATACATTTTTGTGTCCTTATGCTCTAAGGTTTAATTTTAAAAATGCAGAAACTTCTCTGCATTAATGGTATCTTTCCAGGGTTGGAAATCATGCTCTCTTTGCTTTCTTTCATGTATGAAAATGGGAGCATTTAAAAGCTCCTTTGGCAGAAAGCCAGATTCTACTCCATTATCCTACTACACTGAAATTCTGAGAATTATTTGAGTGTTTGTGCTTTAGAAAATTCATTTTCTGATTGTGTGGATGTATTTCTGAGTTTTCTGTTCCTGTTGAGCCTCATCTTGTGGCTCTGAAGTTTTAAATTCTGTGGTTTGTGCTGTGCTGTAATCAGTAATGTCTAACTTTTTGCAACCCCATGAATTGCAGCCTGCCAGGCTCCTCTGTCCATGGGATTCTCAAGAATAGTGGAGTGCATTGCCATGCTCTCCTTCAGGGGATCTTCCCAACCCAGTGAACAAACCAAGGTATCCCACCTTGCAGGTGGATTCTTTACCATCTGAGCCACTAGGGAAACCCACTGTGGTTTACTTAAATTTCAATTATGTATCTTTTAATGAGATATGCACAATGTCAATGGTATATTCAATTTTCCTCTACTGAAAATTTTGTAGCATGGGTAGAATTTAAAGATACAAAGAAGTCTGTTCAAGAAGTCTGTTTCCTTAAGGCCATGGAACATTTTCTTTTACCAGTTAATCAGCTTGAAACTTTACAATGAATTCTTCAAATCAAGAATGATACTAATTTCTGTGAGGAAATCTGCTCTAGTTACAAGCAAGGTTTTCTTTTGAAACTTGTGATTGTATAAACTACATGGAGAAGAGTAATAGCAAAGTAGGATTGCCCTTAACTGAAGCAAAAATGTGATAATATGATTTGTACAATACTCTCTTAAAAGGCATCAAATCATATTAGAAGCATAATTGATATTTAGTCTCTTGAAAGAAATGAATTTTTTATCCGTGAATTTTACTGCCAGTGAATATTAAAACAGGTTGAAATTCTTTCTGAGAATAAAAATTTAGATGCCATTGACAGTAAAAAATGAAATGTTAATTCATCAATGATTGCCTGTATGCTGAGGGACAATTGGGACAATTTCAAAAGATGTAAATTTTGTAATAAGTATATTAATCTGCTATTTTTTTTCAAGTTTTCTAAATGTATTTACAGAAAGAGAGAAAATTTAAACACTATACTTTTAGTTCATTAAAAGCTAAATTTAAGGGCTTACTTTCCTATTAAATGCCTTTAAAATATTCTTTTCTAGTTTCATTGATTCTTTGGAGTAAATTTTTATTCCACAAAACTTTCAAAGGAAATGTTATGCATTGGCTGAAAATATGCTTGAGAAAATTTCATCTAAATATTTTAATATAGCATAGTATTAACTAACAACAGCAATATCTAATAACCCTGGATAGAGAAAACTTTTAGTCCCATTTATTATTATATTTTGTACTAGTTCAGATTCTAAAAGTAGTTAGAAATAGTTGTAGAATTCTCAGAAATAATACTGACTTTGAACCAATGCTTTTATACTTTTGGCTCGTCTGCCTTAGCATAGGATCCAGACTCATCAAATATAATATCTTCATTTTTGGACCCATGAGTGTTGTCGATGACTCCTAGCATAAATTCTTCTTCATTCTTGTCTCAGAGAAAGAGCATACTTTTGCCACCAATTTTTGAGTTGAAGTCCTGAAATTTAGTCTGATTAGATTGGTTTAGACTTTCATGTTTTTCTTTGCATTTATTTCTGTGCTTTAAGACAGAAATTATCCCATTAGTAGAAGCCAGTTTCTCATACTCACTCCAAGATGAAGCTAAGTTTCTGAAAACTCATAGTGACATGAATGATTTTTATAAATGAAAGTGTAAATCAGTGTCAAAAGAAATATACATTTGAGTATTGCTTTTTTGATGGATGTATTTTTCCCCATTTGCAAAAATAGCTTATTTTCAGTATCTCTCTGCTCTTTGAATTCTCTTTTGAACAAACTGTAATACACTGTGTCCTCATTTTGTAATAAATTACATAAAATTTTTGACATGTGTCCATTTTGTATTTTATGGGAAACTTAAATATGCCTTTTGAAAACAACTCATCCTTTAACAATGTGCACATAAACAGGCATTCATAGAGTTTATATTAATACATACACTTATTTCCCTGTACTGTCAACTGAATGGGCAAATTCTTGCAGCATAATGAGCAAATTTAACACTCAGATCTATGTCTCTAATATCATTTCCAACAAAGAAGGAATGCAGGCTTTTTGAATTTGCTGTTTGGAGATTTATGAAAGGCTAAGTACAAAATAAGCTTGTTGTATTTTGTTTTACTAGAAATAAGGGAAGTGCTCAAAAAAAATATTGACAAATGTCACAGGGATGCAGGAGCGAGCTTAAAGGAGTTCCTATGAGACAGCTAATTTTAAATCATGAGTTAGAGAAATAAATTATAAGCAATTGGAAAAATACTATGTCATGAGTTTATAGAGATGATAGATGATTGCTACAAGAGGTAGATAAATGATAAGTAGATAGATAGATAGAGGGAAGTGGAAGATCCCCTTGATTATAGAATGCTGAGTGCTAATTCATTAACAAGGAAGAAATTGGACTGTCAAATTATCATCTTCCAATTATCATTTTAAAATTTTATTTAGAAAGGAATCAGTGATAGATGGTAAATCTAGGGTAAAATTCTGATAAGGAGAAGGTTATTTCTGTCCCAAATGGATTGCTTAGTATTTATGAGGGCAAAAAATAGTACTTATGATAAATCAGATAACACCTTGACCAATTAATATCACTAGCAGTACCAGATGGACATAGTGTGTCCCAGATGTAATACCCACAAAAGGCACAGTTTTGTCTTTTAATACCTCAGTCAGGAACAAATAAACTGAATTTAAACACCAGACAAGTGAAAGTGAGGAAAGAAAGCATAATTAAAATCAAATGGCATTGAATCTGTAGATTGCTATGGGTAGTATACTCATTTTCACTATATTGATTCTTTTGATCCATGAACATGGTATATTTCTCCATCTATTAGTATCCTCTTTGATTTCTTTCATCAGTGTTTTATAATTTTATATATATAGGTCTTTAGTTTCTTTAGGTAGTTATATTACTAAGTATTTTATTCTTTACATTGCAATGGTGAATGGAATTGTTTATTTAATTTCTTTTTCTACTTTCTCATTACTAGTGTATAGGAATGCAAGGGATTTCTGACTGTTGATTTTATATCCTGAAACTTTACTATATTCATTGACTAGCTCTAGTAATTTTCTGGTGGAGTCTTTAGGGTTTTCTATGTAGAGGATCATGTCAGCTGCAAACAGTGAGAGTTTTACTTCTTCTTTTCCAATTTAGATTCCTTTTTTTTTCTTTTTCTGCTCTGATTGCTGTGGCCAAAACTTCCAGAACTATGTTGAATAGTAGCAGTGAAAGTGGGCACCCTTGTCTTGTTCCTGACTTTAGGGGAAATGCTTTCAATTTTTCACCATTGAGGATAAGGTTTGCTGTGGTTTTGTCATATATAGCTTTTACTATGTTGAGGTATATTCCTTCTATTGCTGCTTTCTGGAGAGGTTTTTATCATAAATGGATGTTGAATTTTGTCAAAGGCCTTCTCTGCATCTATCCCTATCAAGCTACCAGTGGTATTTTTCACAGAGCTAGAACAAATAATTTCATAATTTGTATGGAAACACAAAAAAAACCTCAAATAGCCAAAGCAATCTTGAGAAAGAAGAATGGAACTGGAGGAATCAACCTGCCTGACTTCAGGCCCTACTACAAAGCCAAGATAACTTTCAATCTAGCTAACATGTTGGTTTAGATCATGGATAAGCATGTATCTTCTGTCATCCATTAGCAGAATATTGCTATGAAAATTGAGCATATATGTTCTGTTAAACAAAGATGTCCTTGATATTCTTTCTGTTTGCATGTGAAAAAGGTTAATCAACAAAAGCAAAGGTTTGCAGTTTTGTCTCCATGGTTGATAACTCATTCTCTGAGCAATTTTGATGTAGATTAGAATTTTGTTGGTAGATATTTATGATTAAAACATTGCCCATATAATGTTTCATCCCACTCCAGTACTCTTGCCTGGAAAATCCCATGGGCAAAGAAGCCTGGTGGGCTGTAGACCATGGGTCGCTAAGAGTCAGACATGACTGAGCAACTTCACTTTCAATTTTCACTTTCATGCATTGGAGAAGGAAATGGCAACCCACTCCAGTGTTCTTGCCTGGAGATTCCCAAGGACGAAGGAGCCTGGTGGGCTGCCGTTTATGGGACTGCACAGCATCAGACACGACTGAAGCAACTTAGCAGCAGCAGCAGCATATAATGTTGTTATATTCACAATTCTCAATCTGTATTACTGTCTCAAGACATTTGGGATTTTGGTATGTGCATTGTCATTGATTAAGAAATCAGAACATATATTCAAGTTTAAAGCCTCATCTTTTATATGTTTTGTTTGTTTAATAATGAAATTTTAAAGTCTATTCTTAACATTAAGTGATATGACATGCTTAAATTGAAAGCTGGATTCCTACTTTTTTGTAAAGAAAACATAATTTGTGTTGTTAATTTGGTATATTAGTATTATAGTTCATATTAAGGGTATCATACATCTCCTAGAAGAAATACTTTATCTATGCACTTTTGAACAAGTTTTGTCCAAAAATAAATAATTCCATTTTAGTTTTTAGTTTTAAAAGTAATGTTTCAGTCTGTTCCTTCTTTATTACCACATAGCTCTCAAAGCTCTCTTTAAGTGTTGGGCTTTATGTGTTTCAATTTATATTTTATTTCTATTCTTCACATGCTCATATGTAGTGAGTCAGTATCTTCACATCAATATTTGATATATTCATCTATATCTCAAATACTCTAGTATAAAACCATCCTTGTAATAGCTACCTATCTATCTATTATTATAATGATGTGTAGCAGACAATCATAAAGTCTTAGTGCCATATAACAATAAATGTTTATATTTGCTCCCTAGTCTATATATTATCTGGTCAGTTGTTTCTATCTGGTTTGGGCTAAGTTTGACTCACTCATGAAATTGCTCTAAGTTGTGGTTTGACTGAGTAGTTTTGAAGATCTTGGTTAGAGTTTGTAACATGTCTGGAGTCTTAAGCTGGGACTTTGGGGTTGACTTGACTCTCCTCTCTGTGTCTCACCCTCCAATGGACTGGACTGAGGTTGTTCTGGTAGAGAAGGCAGTGGAGCAAGTAGAAGATAAAAGCATGCAAGTACTTTTCTAGTATCTGCTTATATCAGGTGGGCTGCCATCCCATCAGCCATAGCTATGCAAATGGCCAAGCAGAGAGTCAATTTGAGATGACAACAACCAAAGGGAAGTTGCTGGTTCTTCTTATTATTTTCCAATAGGATTTTTATTTCTTGTTATTTGCCTTAACAGTACCTTTTTACTGGAAAAAATCATTGAAATTTATTTATTCAATCATCATATGTTTATTAAGCAGCTAGTATGCCAAAGCCTTTGACTGTGTTGATCACAATAAACTGTGGAAAATTCTGAAAGAGATGGTAATACCAGACCTCCTAACCTGCCTCTTAAGAAATCTGTATGCAGGTCAGAAAGCAACAGTTAGAACTGGACTGGTTCCAAATAGGAAAAGGAATACGTTAAGGCTGTATATTGTCACCCTGCTTATTTAACTTATATGCAGAGTACATCATGAGAAACGCTGGACTGGAAGAAGCACAAGCTGGAATCAAGATTGCTGGGAGAGATATCAATAACCTCAGATATGCAGATGACACCACTCTTATGGCAGAAAGTGAAGAAGAACTAAAGAGCCTCTTGATGAAAGTGAAAGAGGAAAGCGAAAAAGTTGGCTCAAAGCTCAACATTCAGAAAACAAAGATCATGGCATCCAGTCCCATCACTCCATGGGGAATAGATGGGGAAACAGTGGAAACAGTGCCAGACTTTATTTGGGGGGGCTCCAAAATCACTGCAGATGGTGACTGCAGCCATGAAATTAGAAGACACTTACTCCTTGGAAGANAAGATCATGGCATCCAGTCCCATCACTCCATGGGGAATAGATGGGGAAACAGTGGAAACAGTGCCAGACTTTATTTGGGGGGGCTCCAAAATCACTGCAGATGGTGACTGCAGCCATGAAATTAGAAGACACTTACTCCTTGGAAGAAAAATTATGACCAACCTAGATAGTATATTCAAAAGCAGAGACATTACTTTGCCGACTAAGGTCCATCTAGTCAAGGCTATGGTTTTTCCTGTGGTCATGTATGGATGTGAGAGTTGGACTGTGAAGAAGGCTGAGTGCTGAAGAACTGATATTTTTGAACTGTGGTGTTGGAGAAGACTCTTGAGAGTCCCTTGGACTGCAAGGAGATCCAACCAGTCCATTCTGAAGGAGATCAGCCCTGGGATTTCTTTGGAAGGAATGATGCTGAAGCTGAAACTCCAGTACTTTGGCCACCACGTGAGAAGAGTTGACTCTTTGGAAAAGACTCTGATGCTGGGAAGAATTGGGGGTAGGAGGAGAAGGGAACGACAGAGGGTGAGATGGCTGCATGGCATCACGGACTCGATGAACGAGTCTGAGTGAACTCCGGGAGATGGTGATGGATAGGGAGGCCTGGCATGCTGCGATTCATGGGGTCGTGAAGAGTCAGGCACGACTGAGCGACTGAACTGAACTGAATATATACTTTCAGAGAGTACATTCTAGTGGTGGGACAGGAAAAACTGACAAGACAAAAGTAAGTAAAATATACTGTTTGTTAGCTGTTCTAAGTGCTAAGGAGAAAAAGTAAGAAGCTGATAATGGAATATTTAAAAATATAGATTCAGTGAAATTCTGATAGATAAGGAAGGATTAAGCCATGAGAATATATTTATGAATTTTCTCCCAAAAAGAGGATATAGCCAATAGAAAGGTGTATGCAGAAACAAAGTTTTTCAAAACTGGCAAGAAGGCTATGGTGGCTTTTCTAGATGCTCAAAGAGGCCACAAAGAGGAGATGGGAACATAGCTATAATATCAGGTCACATCAGATAGGGCAAAATAGGTCATCTTGAGGGTTTTAACTTTTACTCTGTGTGAAATGATAAAGCATTGGAGGAATTTATGTAGAAGAATAAAGAGATTAGATTTAAAAAGGAGATTTTTCTAATTATTGCATTAAGAATAAACGTAAAATAAAACAAAAATTGAAATTTAATTCATTGCAGATTGTGAAAAAAGTAGTTACTGGGACAAGAGGAAGAAAAGCCCGGGTTGGAAGGGTTTCAAGAGAAAAAAAGAAAGGGAAAAAATGGAAGAAATAGTTTAGACATTTTTTTGGAAGACTTTCATGTGTGGTCAGAACTATAGATGGACAAAATGTGTCAACGGAGGGCTTTCTGCTTGTTTCCTTTTGAAGACTGGGGAAATTACATCATGTTTTTGTGCTTGTGAGAATGATCCACTAATAGGCAATTAAAAAGTGACATAATACTGATGCATATTTCAACATAGATGAACCTCAAAAACAATATGCTAAGGGAAAAAAGCCAGATATGAAAGAGCCCATTTATAAGGACTATCTAGAAAAATACAAATTGATGAATATAGAAAAAATAAAATCATCAATTGCCAGGGTCTAGGTTGGGAGTGGGGATTAATTATAAAAGTCCTCATAGAAATTTTACAGGGTGATGGAAATGTTATATAACTATTGCAATGACAGTGGCGTAACTCTCCTTACATTTACTGAAAAACAGTCAATCATATACTTAAAATGGGTGAATTTTTTGGTATGTAAATATTTTAATAAAGTTATAATAAACCAACAGCTAAGATGACTTTCAATTGTACTTTAACAAAAGAACATTAATTGATACATCCCTTTTCTAGTGAGTCTACCTAACTTAGTTTGCATGATTTCCATGGTTGCTCACTGGTAAGCATTCTTCCTGCCAATGCAGGAGACACAAGAGACACAGGTTTGATCCCCTGGAGGAGGAAATGGCAACTCATTCCAGCATTTTTGCCTGGGAAACCCCATGGACAGAGAAGCTTGGCTGGCTACAATCTATGAGGTCACAAAACAAATCAGATACGACTTAGTGAGTAAAGAGCAAACTTAGTCTGCATATGGGAAATAAGGACTTCTAAATGGGCTCTTGTATTTGCTAAAGTCAATGTGTGCTATGCAAAGGATCAATTCCCTATATTTAAACTGTAACTATTTTTAAAACTCAGTTTTAGTAGGAATAAAAACAGATATCATGAACTAATACCAAACACACTTCCCAGGTGGCACTTGTGGTAAAGAACCCACCTGCCAATGCAGGAGACAAAACAGACTCAGGTTAGTTCCCTGGGTGGGGAAGATTCCCGAAAGGAGGGTATGGCAACCACACCAGTATTCTTGCCTGGAGAATCCCATGGACAGAGGAACCTGGTGGGCTACAGAGCACAGGGTCTCAAAGAGTCAGACCCAGACTGAAGTGACTTAGCATACAAACAATACCAAATATGGCTTCCCTGGTGTCTCAGACGGTAAAGAATCTGCCTACAATGCAGGAGATCATTGTTCTATCCTAGGTAACAAAGATCACCTGGAGAAGAAAATGGCTTTCCACTTCAGTATTCCTTCCTAGGAAATCCCATGGACAGAGGAGCCTGGCAGGCTAGTCCATAGGGTAGCAAAGAATGGGACAGAACTGAGTGACCACACAATACTCAATATTAAAAGAAATGGTTAAAGACTCTGTATTCTCTATCCAGACACTTCCCCTGAATAATTCCCCATTGAAGTGATACACTGAGGAAAACAAGATAATACAACTGGCAGCTGGTGATGGTGTATGTTTTAGAACAAGTCCTCCTCTACTACTGCATTAAGGGAAAGCTGATCCATCCACTCCCACACATCACCTCATCTGTGTATTGAACACATGAGATATTACAACTGTGGGGCCCTAAATGGGAAACCTTAAAAAGAAACGGGCTAGCTTTGTGTTCGGAAACTAAGATGGCGCCTGGCGGAAGAGATGGGGGCGTGATCCATGTTGTCTGTCAAAGTTTTTGACTGGCTCTCTTGATTTCCATGCACGTAAACAGTGAGTGATCACCATAGACTCCTGTTATAATGAAGGTGCATGATTTGATCTTTAACGTGATTGGTGTAACTATGGAAAGTCCCTCCTAAAACCCCCCTGTTTGTCTATATAAGCTGGGAGCATGCAACAATAAAGTGGAACTGCTCAGACAGAACCCCTCTCGCGTCTGATTGTCTCTCGCTGGCAGAGGGGCTGCGTTGGCGGACAGCAGACTCACCTTTCCTCGGGACCCATCGGCTTTGCTGAGGGAAGTTCCACTGCCTCTCTCTTTCTGCGGAGTGCCCCCCCCCACAACAACTAGCAAAAATTAGTCAGAGGAACACGAGGAAATAACTATAAGTCTGTGATTTTATTGTGTTCTGCTCAAATTGGATAGCATCATATTTGTTATGACCCTAGCTGTTCTTGCCTGCTTGCTCACTCCGTTGTATCCAACTCTTTTGCAACCCCGTGGTGCAAGCCCACCAGGTTCCTCTGTCCATGGAATTTTCCAGGCAAGACTACTGGAGTGTTTTGCCATTTTCTACTCCAGGAGATCTTCCCAACCCAGTGTTCCCAACCTAGGGATCAAACCCACATCTCTTGTGTCTCTTGTATTGGCAGGCATATTCTTTACCACTGTGCCACCTGAGAAGTCATGACTCTGGTTATATTAATCTAAAAAGAACTTTAAAACTTTAAATTTTGTTTTTCCATTATCAGTAAGGTTATTTTAGTATATTCTCAAAAATTAAAAAGAAATAAAAATTCAAATCTCAATAGCTCTAAAATCAAGTATAAATATTTTTAAGAAACTGTCGGGGAATGTTTAACAGGAGGATTCCTACATGCTGTTTCTCACAAGTCCTTTGTTTCTTTTCAAGCAGAGCAGAACACTGCTCCCAGGAACCAGGGTCATTGTGTGAGACAGTCTTGAGACTCCTTTAGTAAATATTCTCTTTATGACAAAACTGCTTAGTCTCAATCCCCTTTCTTGAGATATGGATGATCTTCTGATCTTGTGGCAATTATTAATCCCTTTTTCCCTTGGTAACAGTTGTTATACACTTGGTTTTCTGATCTTTATCATAGTCATAAGAAACTTCTTATACCACAGCTTATATATACTCACAGAAAATTCATTAAAGCACCTTTGCTCCATCAGAGCTTGGGTCCCCATGTCTTTCTTTCTTTCTTTCTTTCACTCTNACATTCTCGAATCTTTTATTGGCTTAACTGTGTCTTTGTGATGCAAAGAATTAGAAAGTGAGAGATTCCATCTTTACAGAATTTTTCTATCTCCTGGTCTTTTTTTTTTTTTAACTCATCTAATGAGTTGTTTAACTGAAATAATGTACCAGCCTTGCTTGATAGTTCATTAACTATACACTTAGCCCTGAAGACCTAGACCCAGTCAATCCTAAAGGAAATCAGTCCTGAATAATCACTGGAAGGACTGATGCTGAAACTCCAATATTTGGCTACCAGCTGCGAAGAACTGACTCTGGAAAAGCCCCTGATGGTGGGAAAGGTTGAAGGCAGAAGAAGAAGGGGACGACAGAGGATGAGATGGTTTGATGGCATCACTGACTCGATGGACATGAGTTTGAGCGAGCTCCAGGAGTTGGTGATGGACAGGGAAGCCTGGCATGGTGCAGCCCATGGGGTCCGCAGAGAGTCAGATGCAACTGACAGACTGACCTGAATTGAATTGAAGGACTAGCAATAGGCATAGTTACTGTTATAGATTAGAGATGACTCAAAGCTTCTCTGGATTCCTCCCACTCATTTGCCTATAAGGGTTAACTGTCTCTTTAACTTTCTCTTACATAGGTTCTCCAGGTCACGCACAGGGCAGTTACCAACTCTCAGGCTCTGCCAAAAAAAATAGCTCTTCTTTGGCCTTAGAGACAAAAACTTGTTTATTATACTCATTGACTGGTTTCATCTCATTTGAAGTGACCTTACCTCACAATTTGGGTAAAGATAACAGAATACTGAGGACTCTACATGAGTTTAGATGGAAAAAAGCAAGAAAACCAATTAGTTAAATTTGTGCTCAGGTCTCAGACTTGCTACTTTCAAAGAAAAAAAAGAGGAGGCGGGGGACAGAGTTATGAGGAGAGATGAGAATCTGTGTGATCTGCCCTAACTTCTTAGGATTTGGGGCCTAAGCACTACTTTACAAAAAGTCATTTATTTGTTTGTCATCTTTTCTGCATGCTCATAACTAACAAGCCTTATATAATGGGGCATCTGGTTTAGTACATAAAATCTTATTCATTTTTAGTTAAAATGAATTGTGTAATAATTATTATAAGTAAACAAATCAAGACATCTCAGGAATGTTGCATGTGAACAATCCTAAGTCCCATAAAAGAATATAATTTACCTCAGATGGTTTAAATGAAAAGATTTAATAACTTGCATCAGCTTGCATTCCATTCGTTGTATAATCTTACATGAAAGAGCCTGAAATCAATAGTGTGGGAAATATACCCTACCCTGAAGGGATGTGGCAAGGGCAAGAAGGAAAACAACTATAAATGAAAGATATAAATAACTAGCATCAGTTTCAATTTAACTTTTCAGGTTTGTTGTCATAAGCAATGCAATGACTTCTAAATATGCCCTGGTTTCCACAGCCAAGAGTTCCTTCTGGGCATATACACCTAGAATTAGACTGTCAGGTGTACACCCCAACATCACAACATAAAGTTTTTTGGTTTCTATTTCAAAATACATTTATATCAGCTATTTTTCTGCCTTTGGTTATTAATCAATAATGGGGATAAAAATGGTATTCCATTTATTTTTTATTCGAATTTCCATGATTAAATATCTGGTTGATCATCTTTCAAATATTTACTGTCTTTGAGACAAATTAATTTAAATTAAAAATATTAGAAAGGATGCATTTTTTTCTTAAGTGAAAGAATAAGAAAATGGTAAGACATTTTAAGTGATCAAATGATGAAACTTTTAATATTCATTTTTATAAAGTAATCAAATCATGCTTAATGTAGTAAAAAGATGAAGTCTCCTCAAATTATTTGGCTACATTATTTTTAGAAAAAACTGTGGCACTGAGCTTATCACTTAGTAGTTGCTGACAAATATCATCCCTCATTAATTTATCCAAAGAATATTTATTGAGTTCCCACTATGTGCCAATCAGATTCTAGTTGCTTAAGAAAAAGCACCTTGTCCCATCACTTCATGACAGTTAGATAGGGAAACAGTGACAGACTTTATTTTGGGGGGGCTCCAAAATCACTGCAGATGGTGACTGCAGCCGTTAAATTAAAAGACACTTACTCCTTGGAAGAAAAGTTATGACCAACCTAGACAGCATATTAAAAAGAAAAGACATCACTTTGCCAACAAAAGTCTGTCTAGTCAAGGCTATAGTTTTTCTACTAGTCATGTATGGATGTGAGAGTTGGACCATAAAGAGAACTGAGTGCTAAAGAATTGATACTTTTGATACTGTGGTGTTGGAGAAGACTCTTGAGAGTCCCTTGGACTGCAAGGAGAGCCAACCAGTCCATCTTTTTTTTTTTTCAGAGATAGTAAGGATTATCATTTTTATTTTATTTTATTTTTTACTTTGGTGAAGCATTGTTTTATTTTATTTAATTTTAATTAATT
>SJYV01041792.1:144323-174053 GCA_006410875.1 Neotragus pygmaeus
AGGAAATCCATCCTGGAAGATCATTGGAAGGACTGATGTTGAAGCTGAAACTCCAATATTCTGGCCACCTGATGCTAAGAACTGACTCACTTGAAAAGACCCTGATGCTGGGAAAGTTAGAAGGTGGGAGGAAAAGGGGACAACAAAGGATGAGATGGTTGAATGGCACCAATGATGGACACGAGCTGAGTATGTTGAGGGAGTTGGTGATGGACAGGGAGGCCTGGTGTGCTGCAGTCCATGGAGTCTCAAAGAACTGGACATGACTGAGTGACTGAACTGAACTAAGAAAAAGCAGGAAACAAAGAAATATCACAGCCAAGTAGCTTACTTTAAAACAAAGTAAATAATAGAATATATAATGTGCAGAGGGTGGCAAGCATTCTGGGGAAAACGTTTAAAAAGTAAGATAATGCTCTGAGCATAGAGGTGGATTTTTTTTTTTTTCAGTTGCTCAGTTATGTTCAACTCTTTGTGACCCTATGGACTGTAGCCCACCAGGCTCCTCTGGACATAGAATTCTCCAGGCAAGAATACTTAGTGGGTTGCCATTTTCCTCCTCCAGGGTATCTTTCCCACCAAGGGATCAAACCTGTTCCTAATGTGTCTCCTGCAGAGCAGGCAGATTGTTTTTACCCACTGAGTCACTGCAGAAGCCCAGAGGTGGGAATAGGGACTCACAAATTGACTCTCAAGGACAGACTGACTGATTCAGTGAAATCCCTGAAGAAGGTAAAAGGGTGAATGATTTGAGGACCTGAAGAAAGAACTTCCAAAAGTGGAGACAGTACTGGTGGAAGCCCTGAGGTAGGGATATTCCTGGTGGGGTCTAGAAATACCAATGCTGGAACAGAGTGAGAGAAAGGAAGAACAGCAGATGATGAAGTCAAAGAAATAGTGGTGGCCAGATTCCCATAAAGAGTTGAAAAGTGTTTCCGTCATACTCTGAGTGAAGTAAGGAAACTTTGGAATATTTTGAGCAGAGAAGTGTCCTGAGCCTTGCACAGTTTTGTTTTGCCTTACCTTATGGCAGGTGGGATCATAGTTTACTGACTAAGGATCCCCTGCAGTAGAAGTAAAGACTCCAAACTACTAGACTAGCACGGAAATCCCCATAAAAGACTTTTAATCTACCAGTTTAGGTTTCCTAAAGACAATTTTGCATCTAACGTTAATCAAATAGATCACCACCACTGTACTTTGCCTCAAGAAATCTTAGTAACATTACTTAGGATTTAATGAAACCTCATTGCCTCACTGCCCACCTATATAGCCTGTATATGAGATTCGCAAGTCTAATTTTAGTGGCTGGGCTTTCCACTTTTTATCATATAGAGAAATGACCTTGCCTTCCTGTTAATTATTACCTTTTAATCCTGAGAACTTACAAGAAGATAATCATTACCAGCTTTTTTCACCCGCCTTTCCCATTTTTCATCCACCCTGAAGTTCTGCTCTTTTATTTACTGTTAAAACATATTTCCCATTAGTGATATTCCCTTATTAAAGCCTGAAATTAAGTATTAATAAAATAGAGGAGAAAGTATATATGCAATAATTTTATATGTTTTAAAATTTCTAAAAATACATCATAGTGAATATGATAAATTGTACCAAGACTTCTCAATTATCTAGCCAGAGTTATTAAAAAATACACCCACTTATTTATTTCTATCATTTATTATAAAATCCTGTTAAGACTAGAGTTCTTTATTGGAACATAATTTGTACTTGAATTTGAGAGAATTGTGATCGGTTGCCTTGTCTTCAATATTGACCCAAGTTTTAATTTAAGGATAAGAATCAAAGTGCAAGTAGTTTCCTGGAGATGAATGATCATTCAGGAGGCATCCTTGTCCCAGGAAGGATATCTAATCATTAATCCTATACAGATGTAACGCACAGAAGTTATTATCATTACCATCAAATGGCATTTCTTTTCTTTCAAGTAGGTGCTTACTTTATTTCATGTTGATAAAAGGCCAGATTTTACTAATCAAGGAAATATCAGATAAGAAAAAAAAATTCTGGGCAGGTAGTGGTATAAATTTGATTCAGTGTAAAGGAGTTTTAAATTCAGTAGAATATACAGCTGAACAAGGGTAAGTTAAATGTTCTCCACTCACTGTCATTCTTAGTGTTTGTATCACTCCTTATTTTTCTAATCAATGTGTTATTAATCAACATATGCTTTAATTATTTATTAGATTTTTATCATATTCAATATGTCTTATCCATAATATCTTCAAATGGTCAATGTAAACTTTGGAAATAGGTTTTAGTGAATTCTTCAATAACGGTCCCACTTCCTCCCTCTCCCCTTAAAAGTCTCAGTCACCGCTACACAAATTAAAGTTGAGTTCTGTTCATGCTGAACCTCCTACCCTATTGCAATTGTTATTACCAAATGCATCTGTTCTTACCACTTTAACTAATATCTAGCTTTGTTTATCTTTGACACTACTTGAAGAATAAAATATTTATAGTGTAATAAGAATTGAAATAGTGAAACAAATCAAAAGGTTAATGAAATAGTGTAAGAAGATACTGTATTGATAGATTATAATAATATAAGTAGTGAGAAGTAGATAGATCCTAGTGTATTTTGAAGACAAATCGTGTTTACCAAGGATGAAAGATTGAATCAAAAATGTTAGCACTTTTATTTCTTTACCTAGTTATTTTCATTGTCTGTAGAAAATTTTCACTAAATGGGTCATGCTTTAAATTTTTGAATTATATTGTAATTTACATATAATTGAATGAACAAATCTTAATATGAGTTTTGTCAAATAAATAGGTTCATAACTCATCCTCTTATCAATATTTCCAGAACATTTCTGTCACGCTTAAATTTTCAAATAAATAGGCTCATAACTCACGCATTTATCAATATTTCTAGAATATTTCCATCATCCTTAAATTTTCCTTTGTGCTCATTTCCTTCCCAGGCCCCCCAAACCACTAGACAGTGTTCTAATTTATTTCACCATAGAATAGCTTTGCCTGTCTTATAACTTAATCATAAAATATATACTCTTTGTTTATGTTTCCTTTTATTCAGTATAACATTTTTGAGATTCATACAAGTTATTTCCTATTTTAAGAGCATATTTTGTTCACTAAGAGCATAACTCAGTGTTTGTGTTCATTCAAAATTCATGTGTTGGAGCTCTAAATCCCAATGGGGATTTTGGAGGTAATTAGGTGAGGTCTTGAGACTGATGACCCATGATGTGATTACTACCTTTGTATGAGACGACACCAGAGCTTCCTTCCTCTACCATGACAGGACATGGCAAGAAGGTGGCCATCCAGAAGCCAGAAAGAGGCCCTCACCAAGAACTGAATCTGCTGGCACATTGATCATGGTCTTCCCAAACTTCAGAACTATGAGAAATAAATATCTGTTGTTTAAGCCACTTAGTCTATGGTAGCTTATTATAGCAAGTGTAGCTGACTAAGAAGACATTAAATACTGTATGGAATTAATAAAATGTGCTTATCCTTTTCTTCCTTGACAAATATTTGGGTGGTTTTCAGTTTTCGGTTATTATGCATGAGTATGTTATAAACATCTTACAAAAGCCTTTTCTTGCATAAAGTTTAGATTCTTTTGGCAAATACCTATATATGAAATTGGTAAGTCATAGGGTTGATGTATTTCATCACTTCTACAATTTAACTACCTGAGAATCTACCAGAATGATTCACCAAGTGGTTGTATTGATACAACCTATCATTCATGAGTAATGTATAAAAGTTCTAGTTGTGCCATATGCATGGAAACCTAGTGCTGTCAGGACTTAAATCTCAGCCATTTTTATGGGTGGAGAGAATTATCTCATTGTGGTTTTAATTTACATTCTCTGATGACTAATCATCTTTTGTATGTCTTTATTTTTGTAGTGCCTGTTTACATCTATTGTTTTTTTTTTTCAGTTGCTTCCTTTTTTATCATTGTGTTGTAGGACTTATTTATACATTTAGAATAGAAGCCTTTAACTGATATATATACTGCAGCCATGTTCCATCAAAAANGCTTAAATTTTCAAATAAATAGGCTCATAACTCACGCATTTATCAATATTTCTAGAATATTTCCATCATCCTTAAATTTTCCTTTGTGCTCATTTCCTTCCCAGGCCCCCCAAACCACTAGACAGTGTTCTAATTTATTTCACCATAGAATAGCTTTGCCTGTCTTATAACTTAATCATAAAATATATACTCTTTGTTTATGTTTCCTTTTATTCAGTATAACATTTTTGAGATTCATACAAGTTATTTCCTATTTTAAGAGCATATTTTGTTCACTAAAAGCATAACTCAGTGTTTGTGTTCATTCAAAATTCATGTGTTGGAGCCCTAAATCCCAATGGGGATTTTGGAGGTAATTAGGTGAGGTCTTGAGACTGATGACCCATGATGTGATTACTGCCTTTGTATGAGACGACACCAGAGCTTCCTTCCTCTACCATGACAGGACATGGCAAGAAGGTGGCCATCCAGAAGCCAGGAAGAGGCCCTCACCAAGAACTGAATCTGCTGGCACATTGATCATGGTCTTCCCAACCTTCAGAACTATGAGAAATAAATATCTGTTGTTTAAGCCACTTAGTCTATGGTAGCTTATTATAGCAAGTGTAGCTGACTAAGAAGACATTAAATACTGTATGGAATTAATGAAATGTGCTTATCCTTTTCTTCCTTGACAAATATTTGGGTGGTTTTCAGTTTTCAGTTATTATGCATGAGTATGTTATAAACATCTTACAAAAGCCTTTTCTTGCATAAAGTTTAGGTTCTTTTGGCAAATACCTATATATGAAATTGGTAAGTCATAGGGTTGATGTATTTCATCACTTCTACAATTTAACTACCTGAGAATCTACCAGAATGATTCACCAAGTGGTTGTATTGATACAACCTATCATTCATGAGTAATGTATAAAAGTTCTAGTTGTGCCATATGCATGGAAACCTAGTGCTGTCAGGACTTAAATCTCAGCCATTTTTATGGGTGGAGAGAATTATCTCATTGTGGTTTTAATTTACATTCTCTGATGACTAATCATCTTTTGTATGTCTTTATTTTTGTAGTGCCTGTTTACATCTATTGTTTTTTTTTTTCAGTTGCTTCCTTTTTTATCATTGTGTTGTAGGACTTATTTATACATTTAGAATAGAAGCCTTTAACTGATATATATACTGCAGCCATGTTCCATCAAAAAAAAAACAAAAAAACCCAAAACTTTGCTTGCTCCAAGATCATGATGGGACTTCCTTCTCCCCTTCTGGAAGCTTGTTTCCTTTAACTTATTCTTTAAGGTCTGTCAGTTTAGTTGCTCAGTCATGTCTGACTCTTCACAACCCCATGGACTGCAGCATGCCAGGATTCCCTGTCCATCACCTACTCCCAGAGTTTATTCAAACTCATATCCATCAAGTTGGTGATGCCATCCAACCATCTCATCCAATCTACCTCAATTAATGGCTGTATTTGATATAAAATGTGATCATTTTATTTTTTACACAGATATTAAATTTTTCTATACTATATATTTTAAAGATCCTATTATTCTTATTAAATCATATTAGCAACTTTGATAAAAAAAATCAGTTGACCATGTAATTGAGGTCTATTTTTTAATTCCTATCATTTTTCACTGATCTACTTGTCTACATTTAAGACAATTCACTACTGCTATAGTAAGTCTTAAAAGCAGGTATTATAAGGCCCTTCAAGTTAATTTTTTGCAAGTTTGTCTTCTGGTTAATTCTGTACACTTCTGGCTTGACAAGAAGAGTTTGTACTCTTCTGCACAAGTTCTGGCTCAACACAACTGACTCTCTTGAACTTCTGTTTTCCCTGAGTGAAGGAAAAGCATGATTTCACACTTCCTAGCAGAAGCCACAGAAGCATTCTCTGACTTGTAAATAAGAATATACATCAGGTTTGCAATCCTCCCCCATGTCACTACTTGGATAACAGAAAACCATATCTGGTCTCTGTCATATTTCAGCAGACACATCTAAATATAATATGGCCTCAAGATTTAGATGCATAGCTTATATCTATTCTCCACTTTAACCAGTAATTTTCACCAATATATTACAAAGGTTAGAACACTATAAGGAAGAAAGGTAAATTACATTATCCCTTTATTTCTCCTGAAACCCCTGCAGAGTATAACAGTACTTTCTGAGTTGGAACATAATTTTTAGAACTGTATTATAGCAAGCTTATCCTAGAAATCAACATAAAAAAGAAATAATAGCTTTTATATAAATATCATGTATTTTTTAATGTTTTGTGGTTTCTTGCACAGTTCTATCTAGCATTAACTGAAAATCTAAATTCAGCTAATTAGTTTTCACTAGAAACAATAAGGAACTCCTGATGAGAATGCTATAAAACTTCATCTATTTATTCATTTATTTGCAAATGCATATATAGAGGAGAATGGCTTTGTTGTTAGTAAGATGAGCCATCTTCAAAACATATTTAGAGGGGGGATTAAAGCAAAAAAGCTAGATCTAACACAGTTTTTCTTCCATTCCAAACAGACTGATCCTCAATAAACAGAGTACTGAAACTCTAAAGAAGCAGCAGCATCCTCTGGAACATGGCAGATTATAACCATCAACAAAATAATATATTTCTAGACCTTTTAGTCATCACAGCACTTTTCAAATGCACAATAAGCTAGGGGAAATTAATATTCTTTAGCTACTGGAAAGAACTGCCATTGAAAAAATGAAAGCCTATAAAACAGACTGAAAGATCAGTGTTTTCTGAGCTTCTAAAACATTTAGATAGGTTTGGTTATTTTTCTATTCTCTGAATCTGAATTTTCTACTCATAAAATCATCAAAATAATATATTTTTGACAGGTTATATTTCAAGTTGCTGAAAATAATAAAGCGGAATAGAGACAGAGATTCTGTTATACTAATCCTTGAAGGAAGCAGATCATAAGAGAAATCAAAACCTTAAGCTCCTAAGCCTAATTTTCAACAGGATGTCATGTTCATGGCCTCCTTGTCTTAAATCCATATCTTTCATTTAAGTTTATGTATGTGCTCAGTCACATCCAAACCTTTGTGACCCCATGGTAACCCAAAGGCCCCTCAGGCTCCTTTGTCCATGGGATTCTTCAGGCAAGAATACTAGAGTGAGTTGCCATTTCCCTCTCCAGAAGATCTTCCTGACCCAGGGATGGAACTTATATCTCTTTAGTTCAGTTCAGTCACTCAGTCGTGTCCAACTCTTTGCGATCTCATGAACCATAGCACGCCAGGCCTCCCTGTCTATCACCAACTCCCAGAGTCTACCCAAACCCATGTCCATTAAGTTGGTAATGCCATCCAACCATCTCATCCTCTGTCATCCGCTTCTCCTCCTGCCCTCAATCTTTCCCAGCATCAGGGTCTTTTAAAATTAGTTAGCTCTTCGCATCAGGTGGCCAAAGTATTGGAGTTTCAGCTTCAACATCAGTCCTTCTTAGGTCTCCTGAATTGGCAGGTGGATTTTTTTTTATCACTGCACCACCTAGGAAGCTCATATCTTTCCTAAGTGCTGCCAAATTAAATATCAGCTTGCACAAAGGTGTCCTGACTTAGCTCACCCTCTCATGAAAATGTCAATGAAGAGTGCAATTGTGACAGAAAAGCCAGCAGTGGAAATAAAAAAAAAATCCACTGGGAAAAAAGATCACTTTAAATCATTGATTATTGCCACTCTTATACAGAAAGCTGAGACATGTAGTGCATCTGGTCCTATATGGTTTTCAACTGGCTTTCAATGATGCATAAGACCTAGTGAGATTACCGAGATTACCTTAGTATATAACAATAATAATTAATCCTTGTATGATCCCTGGGTCAGGAAGATCCCCTGGAAAAGGAAATGGCAGCCCACTCCAGTATTCTTGCCTGGGAAATCCCAAGGACAGAGTGTGATAGTCTACAGTCCATGGGGTCTCAAAGAATCAGACATGACTGAATGACTAAACAATAACATTCCTTGTGCAGCTCTCACAATGAGACATGTGTTGTGCTTTCACATACATATTCTCAGTCTATCTTTAAGTGGTAGAACTATGCAATGTAAGAAAGATAGAATAGATGTAATAGTAAAAAACCTATCTTCCACACTTATACCCAGATCTTACATGTATTCACTGGGTGATTTTGAATAGATTGATTAAACTAGTTTCTCCTCAGTAGTCTCAACCGCAAAGCAGATGTAAAAATACTCATCATGATGGGCAATTATAGGATTAAATAAATTTTTACATAAAACATACTTGATTTATAACAGATCCTCAGTAAATTATGTACAGACCCATAATAATCTATTTAACAGAATGAATTCTAATTATCAAGTTTTGTATAGATAATTGAGGTTGGAAATAGACCTAAAACCTAGATCTGATTTAAACATGAAAGCCCACCTTGATTTAATGTCCAATATCATCATCCTCTCTTTATATAGTTAAGCACCTAAAATAATGCCTGACACAATTTTATTTGTTGAATGCATTTATAGAATAATGTTTCAGAAAAATGAATGATTCTGTCACATGAATTGATAAATGACTTTTAAGCAAGGCAGCTCCCAGAAGGGAGTCTTTGATATTTTCAATAGTCCCAAGCCACCTTTTAATTCCTAGATGCTAACTGTTTTTGTCCATAGAAATTCTGTCAAGGAAATCATTATTATCATTTTTAAAGGCCAATTAATGTCTTCCTGTCCATTGTCTGATGAGAAAGAGGACATTTAGAGAGAATCCTTGAACTGGTTGACAGGACCAGGGCTTAATCTTCATTCTGCCTCTAATCAAATTTGCTGAAAGAAACTTTATTTTTGGCAGAAAGCAAAGAATGAGAGCCTCTTAATAAAAGTGAAAAAGAAGAGTGAAAAAGCCAGCTTAAAACTTAACGTTTAAAAAACACAGATTATGGCATCCGGTCCCATCATTTCATGGCAAATATATGTGGAAACAGTGACAAACTTTATTTTCTTGGGCTCCAAAACCACTGCAGAAGGTGACTGCAGCCATGAAATTAAAAGACACTTGCTTCTTGAAAGAAAAGCTATGACCAACCTAGACAGCATATTAAAAAGCAGAGACATAACTTTGCCAACAAAGGTCCATCTAGTCAAAAGTATGTTTTTTCCAGTAGTCACGTAGGGATGTGAGAGCTGGACTATAAAGCTGAGTGTCCAAGAATTGATGTTTTTGAACTGTGGTATTGGAGAAGACTCATAACAGTCCCTTGGACTGCAAGGAAATCAAACCAGTCAATGCTAAAGAAAATCAGTCATGATTATTCACTGGAAAGTCTGACACTGAAGCTGAAGCTCCAATGCTTTGGCCATCTGATGCAATGAACTGACTCATTGGAAAAGACCCTGATGCTAGGAAAGATTGAAGGTGGGAAAAGGGGATGACAGAGAATGGTGGGATGGCGTCATTGACTCAATGGACGTGAGTCTGAGCAAGCTTCAGAAATTGGTGATGGACAGGGAAGCCTTGCTGCTGCAGTCTATGGGGTCGCAAAGAGTCGGACACAATTGAGCAACTGAATTGAACTGAACTGAACTTTATTTCCCAAGATCTATTTCTTTATCTGTTAAAGAGGGTTTAGACTACATTTTCACAAAAATTTGTTCCAAGTTCTTCGATATGCACATCACTAATACGAGGGGACACAGGAAGGGATGACAGCAGAGCATGAAGTTGTTCTGGCAAAATCACCCAGATCACATTCTAATCCAACATGCACATCATGTAAGTGTCCATGTGTAGTAGGAAGACAGGGAAGATATGTCAAGCCAATTGTCTAGTATCAGTTTTAGATAAGACACAGATAACATAGAACAATGGTTATGTTTTTTTTTAATTTAAATTTATTTAATTGGAGGCTAATTACAATATTTTATTGGTTTTCCCATACATCAACATGAATCCACAAAGGCATCATGGTATTTTCACATTTATAAAAAACATCATTTAAAATATATATTGAATATGGTATTTACAAAAACCCATAATGTAAAAATCATTACCCCCTTCTTTACAAAAAAAGAAACAGAACTCTAAGAAATTTCAAAATGTCTTAAAATAAGGGTTATAGTAAATATTTAAATTTAGTTTTTCAACTCTAAGTCTGGTATTCAGTTACTAGGTCATAGCTGGCTGTTTTTAACATTAGCATGCTTCTGCACATAATATTTTTATCTCTTTTATTAATTTTTCCTTTTAAAAAAGCAATAAAAATTTGGAGTCTAGGTATTCCTGTTCTATAAAATAACAAGACATACCAAAATTTAAAAAAAATCAAGTAGGAAGAACATTCTATAAGGGTTAGAATGTAAGAATGGGTCCTTTACAATATTGTAAACCAAGTATATTTCAATTATAAGAACAGAATGGGTCCAGATTTGCTTCATGGTTCTACCACTTGCTGAGTCCATTGGATCATATCATTGAACTTCTGTCTTAATAACTTCATCTGTGAAACTGAGGTCATAATTGCATTTTGATTTTGTAGGGCTGTGAAAACTAAATGCAAGTGTTCGTTATGAACTTAGTACTATTACTAGTAATCCCTCAATAAATGCTGGTTGACATTGATATTGCTGCTGTTGTTGTCCAAATATATCCAAACCAAACTGTCTATTCCAATCTTACAGAATTTTCACCATGATCAAATTCTTCTTCAAAGTGCTGGTCTATGTACCCAAATTGGATACAAAATGTATAACCAATAAATAAACAGAATTTGCCCACCCCCCAAATGGTGATATATCTGAAGACAGAAAAACAGAGAAATTATATGTCCTTTTAATTTTCATGCATTTTTGTGACAAACTCATTTTCCTCATCTATAATGTAAAAACTAGCCCCAAATTGTCCAATTTTTTCTGACAAAAATTATTTTAAAGGGTCAATATTTTAAAGAAACATTACACTGGGAAATGTCTATAGCTAACAATACTGTATTACATACCTACAATCTGCTCAGCTTTATGTTTGTGTTCTTACCACAAAACAACAACAAGAATAAGAAAAACAGGAGCAGAGGAAAAGCTGGAAGTGTTCGGAATTTTATAGCTTTGATGGTGGTGATATCTATACGGGTGTATCCTGTCCCAAACTCATCTAGTTATATGCATTAAATATGTACAAGCTTTTTGTATGTCAACCACACCTCAATAACATGGTTTAAAAGAAGAATTCATATTACTAAATGAAGATTTGATTGATAGTGTGGAGGTTGGTAAATAGGAAGGGGTTTTGAAATTCATTTGTTGGTAGTTATATGACCCTATTTCAGGAGGAAAATTATACTTTATACAGAAATATGTGGTGAAACTATTTAATGATTTTTAAATAATTCCAAGAATTAAAAGGGGAGTTCAAACTTACACACAAAACATACACACAAAAAATACAAAATTGACTAACACTTGGAAAACCAACTTATTTGAATGAATCACTAATATTTTTCTAGTCTCCGCTATATATTGGTTAAAATGAGAACTTAGGTACTGTCTTCTGTTCAAAGCTTTGTGACAGAAGCATTGAACCTAGAACTGAGAGACTGCCAAATGAAACCTCCAAATCTTTTCACTAACAGTAAAATATAAATATAAAGAAACATAACTATCTTGAATCTGATATACAACAGAGCATTATAATATACAAAAATATTTTAAGTTGTGATACATGATTTCATTTCAATTTGTTCTATGTGTAATCATCATACCTTCTATGTAAAGGTTAAAAACTAGGAGCAAAATATATTATTGCATCAATTTATGTCACACACACACAGACACACATGCCTAACACAGAATATTGCATATTAGAAGTGTTTCCTACCACAATTTTGAACAAGAATCCTACAGAAAATAAGTAATCATGGATTCTATTTGAGTTTTCCAATATAAAAACTTGATTGCACTCTTCATTTTTCCCCTAAAGATTGATTTTTTGTGCCCACCAAGAAAGCATATCATAAAAATGATTATGTAACTATTCAAAAAGTGCCCCTTTTATATGATTCATTCACATATTTCAACATAAACTGGATGATAGGAGTGGATTCCCTGGCAGCTCAAATGATAAAGAGTCTGCCTGCATGCTGGAGACCTGGGTTCAATCCCTGGGTTGGGAACATTCCCTGGAGAAGGAAATGGCAACCAACTCCAGTATTCTTGCCTGGAAAATCCCATGGATGGAGGAGCCTGGCAGGTTACAGTCCATGGGGTTGCAAAGAGTTGAACACGACTGAGCAACTTCACTTTCACCTTTTGATTTTTTTGGTAATAGGATATTATTACCCCAATAAAGNCTGCATTTACCTCCAAGCCTTCATCTACATCTCTCACACAACCATTGTTGTAGATGGACTCTGAGATGCTGATCGTTTGCCCTTCCTGTAGACTGTGTTCCGCCCACTCCACCGTCAGACCTGGAGGGTCACAGAGGAAACAGAATCCTCCCCAAAACAGCCTAGACACGACCCAGAAACACAGTGCCTCTTCCCACCACAGCGGCTCTAGACCTGGCCTCTGGGCGAACGGAACTCAGACACAGTCCTTCAGTTTCCCACCGTGCATTTTCATTTCCTTAAGGACCAACTCGACCCTGAATGGGAAACCAAGCTTAAGACAATTCAGACTGAGTCTACCAAGAACAGCCATATTGATCTGAATTTTTTTTAAAAAACCCAACTCTATCTTATGGAGTCATTTGTATGTCAATCACTACTGTCTAAAATCCTATGAAGATTTCAAAAATAAACAACAACAAACAAAACAAAAACAAACTTTTCACTCCAAATTTAAAATTCAATCTTTGTAGGAAAAAATCAAATTGTTTAGAAACTCTTGAAATGTTTTCCTGTTTTTTTTAACTTATTCTAAAAATTCCACTTTTAGGAATTTACCCTAAAGAAATGATTAAAATGTACATAGAGAATTAGCTACAGGATTATCAAGGCTTTAAATAGTTTCATATTTAGAAAAAAATTAATTGGAAACAACCAAAGGTATAACTACAGGGGCCTGTTAGTAAATTAAGGTACATCTGTATAATACAATCCTATGCAGGCACCTGAAATGTTGTGAAGTATATTTACTGACACAGACAGACTAGTGAGGAAAAAAACACATCACAAACTATTAACTGTAAGAGCTCTGGCTTTTAAACGGATGTGCCTAGAGAAAAGGCTGGAATAATAAAACACATGATCAAAACCAGGTCACTGGATTATAAACAATTTCTATTTCTTTTTCTTACACTTCTCCTATTTTCTAAGATGTCTACAATGATATCATACCACTTTCTTGATAATTTAAAATTTTAAATGAAAGAATTAGAGAAGCATGTTCCTGTCACCCCTTCTGCTCTCAAGATCGGGCCCAGGCGTCCTCCCCAATTGAAGTTCAGGGCCCCTTACCACTTCCGCTCCAGGGCAGCGTTGGGATCTGCAGAGTCTGGGCCACGATGGTGGAGGCGATCTTGTCTCCCAGTGCCCACATGGCCTCACTGGGAGGGCCTGAGGGGTGGGGCAAGGGGGAAGGCAGATTCAGGCCCTCGAAACTGGGGGCTGATCAGGTACACAAAAGAAAAGTCCCCAGGTCCCAGCTTTCAAGGAGTGAACGTCAAGATGGGGAAGAAAAAAGATCTATTAGTCTGCTACTTCGTCAGCCAACTTTCAATACATGTGGACTGTAAATATGATTTATAGCTTGAGCTAAGTGGCCTATACAAAGTTCACCAGCAAAAACTAGACCAAGGGGGAGCAAGCCAGCACCTCAGAACACTAGACCATGGGTTAGCAAACTTTTTCTACAATGAGCCATAGGCAATACATAAATGAGCCATAGGCAATACATAAATGAATGGGGAGAGCCGTGTTTCAATAAAACTTTATTTACAAAAGCAGGCAGCCCGCTGGATTTGGCCTGTAGGCTGTAGTTGGCTGGCACTAGGGCTGGACCATCAACTTCCAGAACTAAAAATGAGAGATAATGAGAGTCCCATGTGCCAGCCAATGAGAGGCCACGGAAAAGAGCGCATCAGTGAGCACAGGTCACCAGGCAGACCCTCAGGTGAGTATCAGGTACTGACTCAGCACCAAGCTGCTGGATACACGAGTCTATGTTGTGGGCCCAGAGGTTAAGCAGCAGCAACAGGGATTACTGAGAATGGTAAATGATTCCAATTTACACACAAGGATGACAGACAACCTAACTGAGTAAAGTTTACAAATTATACATCTGAATTCTGAAACAAACAGATGCCATGAACAATAAGTATCATTTTACCTAATAAGTAGCAGAGGTGAGGGCTTCTGGTCCCAGGGGGTGAGGGCATTCCAAACGCCTAAGAACAGCCCAAGCAAAGGTGTGGCCTGAAGATTTCCAACCTGAGTTAGAAATCTGAACGTGGCTGGTATCTCAGCACCAACAGGAACACCTGCAGAGGGTTCTGCTTGCCCCAGCATCATTCTGCTGTGGTAACCATGGTAACAGCTATTTCCCTGGGCTGGCCAACCTTTCCATGTGACCTCCCACTGCTGGACTCAGTTGCTCTTGACCATGAACGTGTGATGTGGGAACATCGAACAGGCCCCCTCCTTCCAGGGCTGTATTAGCGAGGATTCCACCAAGACCCCCATGCCCGCATATCTGGTGGAGGTGCACCCTACCTAGGAAAGCAATCTTGTGCTTGCGCAGGAGCTCCGGAAGTTTGGGGTTTTCAGAAGCATGGCCCCAACCAGCCCACACCGCCTGCAAACACACAGAGGCATGAATAGAGGTTTTCTTCAAGAATCCGCCTCCCATCACACCCCAAAAGCTCCTTGCTGGGTCCTACCGGACCTGGATTTCAGAGTCTCCTAGGACCCAGCGCCTCCACCCCTTCCAGACTGTGGAATCGGGCTGCTCCAGAGCTCAGGGCATCGTCCCCATCACAGGCAGACTGGGGCACCCGTCTGACTTACCTGCACGGGGATCCTCTTGGCGATGTCCACAATCAGCTCCACATTGGCATAATTGTGGTTGTTGGGCCCTCCTGGGACGGGGACATACTGATCTGCCATCTTGATATACTCTGGAATTAAACAAGAGAGAGGTGATCAGAAGGACTGACAGACCCAAGATGAGGACCGGACACAACGACGCGTGGCCACTGAAAGGATAACCATGATGATTCTAGGATCACAATGGAGGAACGTATATGACAGTTTGAAGAAAAAACTGAGTTTGACTTTAATTGTGTGAAAATATATGTGTGTCTGGTCATGGCCTGGAAGGCAACAAAAAGAGGGAAGCAAGCTATCAATATAGTTGGATTAGAAGTGGGTTTTAAAAAATTATATATTTTTTTAATTTTTGGCAGGGCCATGTGGCCTGTGGGATCTCAGTTCCTGACCAGGGACTGAACCCATGCCATGGTAGTGAAAGCCTGAAACCCTAATCACTAGGCCACCAGGGAACTCCCTAAAAATTCTTATGTATGTTAACACTGTTTTGCCACTAAACAATACAATGTTTGCTTCTAACCAGGGTAAAAAAAAAAAAAGCCATGTAAAATTCCCCATCGTAATCACTTTTTTAAGTATGTAGCTCAGTAGTGTCAAGTATATTCACACTGTTGTGAAACAGATCTCCGGAACTTTCTCGTCTCGTGCAACTCAAACTCAATACCCACGAAGTGACGCCTCCCCATCCTGCTGCCCAGCGCCCTGGCACCCACCCTCTGCCTTCTGTCTCTATGAACCTGACTGCTCAGGACCTCATGTCAGTGGAAACATCCAGTATTTGTCTTTGTGTGACTGGCTATTTCACTGAGCTTGGAAAAAAAACTCGAGAGCAGCGCTCCCTTCTGGCCCGCCAGCCTCTGATGCTGACCCAACGTGGTGTGTTGGTGACGGAAGAGGTCCCAGAGATTACAAATCAAGGCATCAGGCCATGACCCACTCCTTGCTGAATTTTATTTTCATGTTGGAGAAGATAAACAAGAAAACAAGCAGGGTAACCACAGGCTGTGGGCAGTGCCAGGGCTCTGACAGGGATGACCAGGAGAGCTGTGACATTCAAACTGTGTGGGGCAGTGGAGGCCTGCTGTGCCAAGAGCTTCCAGAAAGGACAGGTAGCAAATGGTCCAGAACTTTCCAAGCCTCTATAACAGAAAAGAGCGAGGCCAACACTGATGAGGCCAGTGGGACTGGGACCCAGGGATGGAGGCTGAGGGGCAGGAGATAGGCGTTTGGGAGGCCAGCAGGGGCCAAGTCATGTGAGGTCTTAACTGGCCTTGGTGAGGTTCTTAAATTTTAGCCCGAGTGTGAGGAGTGACCCCACAGCATCAGGCTGTGGACTCAGCCCATGGTTCCAATCCCCAGGACCCTGGGCAACTGAGTCACACCTTTGTGCCTCAATTATCTCATCTGTAAAATGTGGCTAACGAGCAAACCTGTCCTCACTGTAGTAAATAAAATGGAGACTCCATCAGTCCAGAGCAGAGCCCAGGACCTTCACTATGGGGAGGTTCGGCGGGTGAGGGAGCTGATGCTGGACATGGGGTGGGGGGCAGGGCATGCTGATGGAACCGGTGTTTTAAAACATTTGTTTGGCTGCTGTGTGCAGAATCTATAAAGGGACACAATTGTTTAGGGGAAAAATCAAACTGCTGCTGCTGCTGCCAAGTCGCTTCAGTCGTGTCTGACTCTGTGCAACTCCATAGACGGCAGCCCACCAGGCTCCCCCGTCCCTGGGATTCTCCAGGCAAGAACACTGGAGTGAGTTGCCATTTCCTTCTCCAATGCATGACAGTGAAAAGTGAAGTGAAGTCGCTCAGTCATGTCCGACTCTTAGCAACTCCATGGACTGTAGAAAAATCAACTGCCCAATAGTTTTTAACAGAATGATCTATGCTGATAGACATGGAGCGGTAAATAAGTAGAAAAATGAAGGAATGATTGAAAAAACAGCACATACCCGTGCAAGAAAAAAGCATCTGGCGGAAAAGATGCCAAGCTACTGTAACATGGATGTTCCTCAAAGGTGAGATTTCCACTTTGCATATTAACCATTTGCATTTTTATAAGGTATATGGGTCACTCTTGTTAGCAGCAGACATTTTAATTAAATAGAGAAGATTGGGAAATAAATATGGAACCGGGAGAGGTACCCTGCAATGCTCTCTGGGGTACAGGATGGACTTGGCCCAGGCTGAGTGGAGGAGGTGAGGATGGGGTGTGGCAGAGAGGGAGGGAGTCAGGGTCGGAGTACCTGCATTGGCCTTGAGGTCCTCTGGCGTAACCATGACTACGAACCGGATGGCCCGCTCATTTCGGAACATCTCATAAGCCCACCTGCGGATGGAGCGCATGCATTTCACGGCAGCAATACCGTTGTTGGCGATGAGCACCTGGACAGGAAAAGGGCAGGGGGCCTGTGCTGGAGGCTACGCGCTACCCCAGGGTTCATCTCACCTCTGAGAGCCTCCGAGGGTACCTCCTGCTTCTGCAAGTGCTCACCAATGGGCAGGCCTTTCTCTACAGCCTGAGGCAGGTTGGCCTACTCCACCCCACCCCAAGTGCCGGGACCCCACCTGTACCTTCTCGATGACCAGATGTCCCCCAAAGCGCGCGACGAACTCGGCAGGGGAAGCCACGGTGAAGTCTCTGTGCAGGTCCACCTTCCTCTGCTCTCGGCCCCTTCTTGCCAGGTGGAGCCCCGACATGCTGGGCCTGCGAGGGAGCAGGGCAGACCCGTGAGCAAGCAAGCTGGGGCCGCGCAGGCCCCTAGGAAATTCACTTCCACAGAGAAGCCGAACTCCATCAGACTGCTGCAGCTTTGCAGTCCCTCTCTGGGGACGCTGAAACACTTTACGAGGAGACTTCAAGAGGTTAGATCACAAAAGAAACAGAAGAGAACCCTTGATCTGTCCTAAGCTGGTTTTTCATCTTCAATTCACTCTTTATATAAATTCTCACAATTTAGGAACTCAAATAATACCAAAAAAACAAAAAAAAAAANATCGTCTGAGCCACCAGGGAAGCCCAGCATATATTGCTGAGACTGCCCTGGTGGTCGATGGTTAAGAACACACCTTGCAATGCAGGCAACACGGGTTTGGTCACTGGTCAGGGAACTAAGGGGCTTCCCGAAAGTTAGTGGATAAGGAAAGAATCCTTCTGCAGTGCAGGAGGCAGAGGAGACACAGGTCGATTCTTGGGTCAGGAAGATTCCCTGGAGGAGGGCATGGCAACCCACTCCAGTAGTCTTGACTGGGAAATCCCATGGTCAGGGGAGCCTTGTGGGCTACCGTGCATGGGGTCACAAAAGAGTCAGACACGACTTAGCACCTAAACAACAACAAGAAAGGTGAACTGTTCCTGAGCCCAAGTTTGCTGTGCTCCCTGCACGATGGGCCAATGAATCAGAGATAAGGTCTTGAGGCAAGGAATACAATTTTACTAGGAAAGCCGTCTGACTTATCAGATGGCTGACTATTGTCTCGAAATAACCATCTTATCAGGGTCTGGACGCCAGGTTCCTTTATAGATTAGCTGGTAGGAGGTGAGGAAACAAAGGGAAAAGCCCATAAATCTTCTAAATATCTTTTAGAATGGCAAGCTGTAGGCAGGGGATGTTTAACTTCTTCATTCCTGTCATTCATAGGTGAACAGGGTCCTGAAAAAGGCACATTAGTTTAACAGTTAAGCAGAGGAGCAGGAGTCTCAGAGGCAGGCATTATGTGTAATTATAATAATAAAAGCAAGGAAAAGCAAGTCAAATTTCAGTGCTTTCCATGAATTAGCTCAATATATCATTCAAGGAAGACTTATTACTATCTTACTCTTGAGATGAGGAAACTGAGGCAAAGCAGAGCTGTGTAAGTTGCTTAAGATTCCACAGGTAGTGAGTGGCACAGGTGAAATTCAAACCCAGCCAGTCTCGCTTCAGGGTCGAAGCTCTGACTTCTACTACATCATCTCCCTTCCTGGATGGAAAATGTGAGGAATCATACCTATCTTAGAGAGCTAAAGTGAGAATTAAATGATTACTATTAATTCTGTGGAGGAGGGGGGCAACTTTCTGATCAGTGGGCTGGGACAGAGAGTATATTTTGTAATTAAGATCCACACATAATCTTCAGATGAAAATCACCGTTTTTGTTTATTTTTAATAAATATAAAGTGAAGTTCTACATAAGCAAGGTATCATATTAATTCATTTCATTGGAAAGAAGCTCTCTGATCTTCGAATATGTTTGCATCAAGTGGNGGAGGCCTGGTGTGCTGCGATTCATGGGGTCGCAAAGAGTCGGACACGACTGAGCGACTGAACTGAACCCCAATAAAAGAAAGCTGTAAATCACTACTACTTCTCATAAAATAATAGTTACCAGCAGAACTGCAAGTTGGTGATGCTAGTGGTAAAGGATCTACCTGCCAAAGCAGAAGACATAAAAGACATGAATTTGATCCTTAGATCAGGAAGATCCCCTGGAGTGGGCAATGGCCACCCACTCCAGTATTCCTGCCTGGAAAATTCCATGGACAGAGGAGCATAGAGGGCTATAGTCCATGGGGTCAGAGTCGGAAACAGCTGAGCACTCAAACACACACAAAGATATTATTGCTAAATCTTCACAGTCATCATAAAGTTGAAAGAGATCTTTTGTGGTTTTCCAGTTTACACAGTGTCTTCAGGCATGTTCTCTAAATTATCCTGCATGGGTAAAATGTAAATGGTCGTTCCTGAGACCTGATTTATTCAGAGGAATTGATTTGACTATATAAGTTTCTAGTTCAATGTTGCACAGAGATAGCAGAGACTTTTATAAATCAAGATGATCCTCAATTAACATTTAGGAAAACAGCTTGCTGTCACTTAACTATTTTATGGCATAAATCTATAATGAATAACTGCTTACTGGCTCTAACAATGTTAGGAACCAATCCTCTGCCAACCTTTTCAAAACAATAATGTATAATACTAATAAGAACATAACTATAACCTTATTAATCATCTTCCCATGGTTAGTGTATAACTGACAAATATCCATTTCTAAATCCCAGACAACATTTGTCAGTGGTGACAAAACGGTAGCTGAATCTCTTTTATTTCTTTAAAACTCTAGGGAAATGACTACAATTTTAACAAAATTATTATAAGCAATCCTGTTGGGTTAAGTGGCAAGTTATTTATTTTTACAAGGTTGAAATGAACTGTGAAATCAACGCAGTCTCTGTCTGGGGCTTGGTGGCTTATGTATGGTGAAGTGTTAACATGGAAGAATATGTTTATAATCTCTTTTTTGTCATTTAAAATCAGGAAGAAGAACACGGGTGATTTTCTTAAGCTTCTAAGAGCATGCTGTGACCTGTTTTTATTCACCTAGCTTTAGTGAACACATGCATTCAGAAATTAGTTGATTAGTTTAGTAAAGATTTTGCAACATATTTTTGCAACTATTTGATGTCAATCTTGGCTTTTAATTAGAAGAAAAGCCTACGGAGAAAAAGATGATAAAGGCCTAGTAAAATTAGTATGCAGTTTTTCCTCTGATTTGTGACTCTTAGGGCTACAGGTCAAGTGTGTATCTAAGCTAAACGTATTTTCATGTTTGCACTAAAGACCTCATTTTGAGAAAAGTCATTCATTTTTGCTTATTTAGAGTAGGAATGGAAAGAACTTATAAGAGCTTTTAGGAATGGCTCTCCAGTGTCAACTAGAGATTTGGGCATCTGACTTTTGCAGAGAAATGCAAAGAACTGAACCTCTGCAGACCACCTGGGGACTGGAACCTCATTAGGCAGAGATGTGTTTACAGAGGGAAATGTGATCAGGTTGGATCCAGTTCTGGTGCTTTTGAAAATAATACCGAGCCAAGTGAATAGTTGTAGTAGAAGGTCAAACTTTTCTATGTTTAGCCAATCTGGCTTGTGTTAATTAATAAGAAATGTTCTGTAAATACACATTCTTAATTGCAACTAAATTAAATATTCATTTGTAACATTTGCTCTAAAAAATTGATTTCTTAATGAGAATGAGATGAATAGGTCATACATTTAGTACACATGGAACTCTTTGTAAAAGGAACTTACCAAAAATAGCAGTGATAATTTTTGAACTTTATAAGGACACACAGAAGTACTCACTATAAATATGAAAGTTTTCTGATATCATTAATATCCTCCTAAAATATACATTTATAAAAATCAAGAACTCTTTTGTTATTAAATATTACATGCAGATTGTTTAGTTGTATATGCTGATTTTGGTTAAGCTTTTTATGGGATTGAAGTACATATATACCAATCATTGTGCCTGAATCATACACAGCCTCTTTAAGGAAAAATTCTCTATTTCATTCCTGCCACTTTATTAGACATTGAACAGCTAGCCATGATAATGTTTCAAAAGAAATCATAAATAAACTGATGCCACTTCTTTGCCCAAGTGAGTTTACATCTAAAAAAGTAAGAATAAAGTATTTTCCAAGGCCAAATGAAATCTTACTAGAGAGTTTGCATAGAGTAATCTTATATTTATCCAAATATATTGTTGGAATATTGGTGGACTTCTTGGAATATTGGTGACTCTTTTAATAGCCTCAACCTTATCACTCCTGTGATCTCAGGTCTATCCACCAGTGGATTCATTTCTGCCCATTGACATTTATAGATGGGTGTCTTAGCTCAAGCTACTATAACAAAATACCTTAGTTTCAAATGACTGACGTCTATTTTTCATAGTTCTGTATGCTGAGGCATCCAAGACCAAGGTGTCAGAAGATTTAGTTATCCGTACGGGCTCTTTTTCTGGCTTACAGATGGCTATCTTCTTGAATCCACACATGGCAGAGAAAACTCTGATATCTCCTCTTCTTTTTATAAGAACACCACTCTCATCATGTGCGCTCTACCCTCTTGACTTCATCCAGCCCTAACTACATCCCAAAGGCTTCCATTTCAATATATATGAATCTGATGGGACATGGTCCATAACATTCTACCCTTGAATCCTGAAATCCATGTCCTTCTCATATGAAGAATAGATTCCATTTCAACAATCCCCCAATACTTAACTCATTCCAGCATTAACTTTAAAGTTTAAAGTCCAAAATTTCATTGAAATACCATCTAAATCAAATATGAGTGAGACGGAGGTATGATTCATCCTGAGGGAAATTTCTCTCCAGCTGTAAACCTGTAAAACCATTCGAATTATGTGCACATACACACAGCAGTTGTACAGGCATAAGAGACATTGCAACTCCAAAAGGGAGAAATAGAAATAAAGGAAGGAGTGATGAAATCCAAACAAGTCCAAAACGTGACAAAACAAATATCATTCTATCTTAAGGCTGGTGAATAGTCCTCTTTGGACCAATGCTCTGCCCTCCAAGCCATAGCTACTGGGGTAGATATTTTACTCCTACAGGCTGCCTGGGTATTCTCACCCCTTTGGATTTGTGGAATAGTCTAATGCATATAGATCTCTGCAAAGGATCAGACTTCTGAAACTGAGTAAGAGAGAGCCTTTTCTGCTGCATTTATGATGGGAATGACAGTCAATGATCTCCGAACAGACTTCAGGGCCATTCCTGAGAGAGAATGCAGGTTCACAGCTTTTCTTCATTCCCCACCATTTTCTCTGTTTCCTTTAGTGCCAGCTGACAGAGATGATGTAATTCCATCTCTGCTCTTGGCCTCTGCTGAAGTGGCTGGTTGAATCCCTGAGTTGAAATTGCTGTTCAACACACTTTTCTTCTCTTCAGAATAAGTGTGTGTGTATTTTTTTTTAACTTTTTTGCAATATGGATAAGTTGAGGATGTTTTAGTCTTCAAGTCTTGTTCCTTTTGACTTAGCAATGCCTTCTTTAACTCATCTGTATCCTTTACCATATTGTTACAAGTAGTAAGGAGGACACAAACCACTCTTTCCATAATTTGCTTAAAAATATCCCCCACTAAACGTTATTATTCACAGGTTCTACCTTCCATAGAACGTACAGCATAAATGCAATTCAGCCAAGTTCTCTACCACTTTATAACAAAGATCACCTTTCCTCCAGCTTCCAAAATCTGTTCATTTCCGTCTGAAACTTAACCAGATTGGACTTTAACATCCATATTTCTATGAACATTTTGTTTATGATAATTTTTGTACTCTCTAAGAAAAAGAATATCTCTCCAGATCTCTCTCTGAGCCTTCAGCAAAATTGCTTTTAACATCCCTATTTCTACCCACAGTCTTTTTACAACAATCTTGGCTTGTCTACCATCATGAATTTCAAGGCCCATCTGTAAAACCTCATTTAACCTTCATCAGTTCCAAATATGATTACATTGGAAATTACAGCTTCAACATATGAACTGATGAGGAATACAAACATTCAATATATAACACCACCCTATGTGGCCCAATACAGTAGCAGGACAAACTATTGCAATTCTTTCTTGGTACTTGGATTTNTGAATCCTGAAATCCATGTCCTTCTCATATGAAGAATAGATTCCATTTCAACAATCCCCCAATACTTAACTCATTCCAGCATTAACTTTAAAGTTTAAAGTCCAAAATTTCATTGAAATACCATCTAAATCAAATATGAGTGAGACGGAGGTATGATTCATCCTGAGGGAAATTTCTCTCCAGCTGTAAACCTGTAAAACCATTCGAATTATGTGCACATACACACAGCAGTTGTACAGGCATAAGAGACATTGCAACTCCAAAAGGGAGAAATAGAAATAAAGGAAGGAGTGATGAAATCCAAACAAGTCCAAAACGTGACAAAACAAATATCATTCTATCTTAAGGCTGGNCCATTCGAATTATGTGCACATACACACAGCAGTTGTACAGGCATAAGAGACATTGCAACTCCAAAAGGGAGAAATAGAAATAAAGGAAGGAGTGATGAAATCCAAACAAGTCCAAAACGTGACAAAACAAATATCATTCTATCTTAAGGCTGGTGAATAGTCCTCTTTGGACCAATGCTCTGCCCTCCAAGCCATAGCTACTGGGGTAGATATTTTACCCCTACAGGCTGCCTGGGTATTCTCACCCCTTTGGATCTGTGGAATAGTCTAATGCATATAGATCTCTGCAAAGGATCAGACTTCTGAAACTGAGTAAGAGAGAGCCTTTTCTGCTGCATTTATGATGGGAATGACAGTCAATGATCTCCGAACAGACTTCAGGGCCATTCCTGAGAGAGAATGCAGGTTCACAGCTTTTCTTCATTCCCCACCATTTTCTCTGTTTCCTTTAGTGCCAGCTGACAGAGATGATGTAATTCCATCTCTGCTCTTGGCCTCTGCTGAAGTGGCTGGTTGAATCCCTGAGTTGAAATTGCTGTTCAACACACTTTTCTTCTCTTCAGAATAAGTGTGTGTGTGTTTTTTTTTAACTTTTTTGCAATATGGATAAGTTGAGGATGTTTTAGTCTTCAAGTCTTGTTCCTTTTGACTTAGCAATGCCTTCTTTAACTCATCTGTATCCTTTACCATATTGTTACAAGTAGTAAGGAGGACACAAACCACTCTTTCCATAATTTGCTTAAAAATATCCCCCACTAAACGTTATTATTCACAGGTTCTACCTTCCATAGAACGTACAGCATAAATGCAATTCAGCCAAGTTCTCTACCACTTTATAACAAAGATCACCTTTCCTCCAGCTTCCAAAATCTGTTCATTTCCGTCTGAAACTTAACCAGATTGGACTTTAACATCCATATTTCTATGAACATTTTGTTTATGATAATTTTTGTACTCTCTAAGAAAAAGAATATCTCTCCAGATCTCTCTCTGAGCCTTCAGCAAAATTGCTTTTAACATCCCTATTTCTACCCACAGTCTTTTTACAACAATCTTGGCTTGTCTACCATCATGAATTTCAAGGCCCATCTGTAAAACCTCATTTAACCTTCATCAGTTCCAAATATGATTACATTGGAAATTACAGCTTCAACATATGAACTGATGAGGAATACAAACATTCAATATATAACACCACCCTATGTGGCCCAATACAGTAGCAGGACAAACTATTGCAATTCTTTCTTGGTACTTGGATTTCTTTTCATGGTTCCCAGGCTGTCTCTTATCTGGAGTTGAATTGGATTGCTAAAATACACACACATGCGCGCACACACACACACACACACACACACACACACACACATGTATGTGTGCACATAGTTTTTACTTTAGAAGTTAAGAGTTTTCTGTTATCTCATAAATTGCTCTTTGCCTGAAAGTGATGGGGAAAAATATTGCTCAGAATAGCACTGGATTGAAATACACAAAGGGAAAAAGAGAAGAGAGAATAGATTAGGTATCTTCAGTCTATTCACTCCTACCTGTGTCACAGACAGGAAACAAAATGGAGAAATTTTACTCAGGAGCAGTGAAATTTAATTGAAACTATTCCAAGAATAACTAGGTTGCCCTTGCCTACTCACAGCCAGGAAAGTGAAGATATAGAAAACTTTATTTGAACTTAGATTCAGAGAAATTTACAGTGTTTCAAAATAATTACAAGATAAAAATATATTTCCTGATTCCAAATACTTTACTATAAGGTTTAACAGTATCGGGATAAGAGCAGAATGCAGAATTTGGTGAACTGTTTTCACATATAAGAACAAATAGGAGACACTATCACAGGAATGTCAGAGAAAGGAAAACAGTATCATAAACACCTATGAAAAAAAGAGAGAGAGATTCAATTAAATGCCAAATTTCATGTGCACTCTCCACTGTTGGTTTAACTAGTTCATTCATATGTCCCTTTAAATTTCATGGTACCCTCCTGCAGAAAGCTTGCTCTAACAGTTGAAATACGATGTGAATTCTCATATCTTTGCTTACCATTGTCTGTGGTAATTGCTAGCATACTGACTTTGATAAAATCACCCACTCTGTTACTAAACAAAGGTTAAATTTAATTTGATGTCTTTTGGAGTTCTTAGGAATAAAATAACTTTATCTCTACATAATATAGTTATCTTTCCTTTTCCCATTATTTATTACTATTGATTTTTTTCTTACTTATATCATTGACAGTACCAAAATTTCCAAATTATACTAAGCAGTAATGGTAAAACAGAAATCATTTTTTCTAAAAATAAGGAGAATTTTTTACATTTTTGTTTAAAATGTGTTATTAAATAAGAATCTTTCTCTAAAGTATTTAAATTCAAATTTAAAATTTGAAATGAGTCATTTAGGTTATCCGTTTGGGCATATGCTAAACTGATACAATAAATTTTTGACCTAGTAATTAATATACTTTGTTATCTCACCTTTATTTGCATTCTTGGGTCCAGTCCTTTTTGGTAAAGTGAAAAATTGTTACTCCCTCAGTAATGTCCAAATCTTTGTGACCCCATGGACTATAACCTGCCAAATTGCTCAGCAGGTAATGAGCAATGCAGGAGATACAGGAGACGTGGGTTCGATCTTTTGAGTCAGGAAGATCCCCTGGAGGAGGAAAATGGCAACTCACTCCAGTATTCTTGCCTAAAAAATCCCATGCACAGAGAAGCTTGGTGGACTACAGTCCAAAGGGTCGCAAGAATCAACATGACTGAATGACTATGCACGCATGTGCATGTGTGAAACTGATAATTTTTAATTATCACCAAGTTTGGGACTAAGAAAACATTAACATTATATGGTAATATCACATTGCTTTTGTGGCCTAGAACAGATAATGTAACTTGACCCACTGTATTTTTCATCAAATTTTCATCACCAGTGAACTTGTGAGCACCTTGTGGATTTTGATGTAGTATTTTTACATTTTTGAAAATTTTTCCAATAGTTATTGTTTGCTACTTTTTATAATTATGTTATATCAGTGTGGTATTGAACTTTTTCATAGAAAACAAGCAATCTTAATTAATGTATCTGATTGTAGCATTTACTACAAATGTTTACAGCCTTAAAAAAAAATTGTTTGGCTTCTTTTCTCTTATTTCCTGGACCTTGTTCTCAGATTTACCAATTCCTGCATTTTGCAATGTTTTATAAATCAGACAAGGTTTGTAACAAGAGACTTGCGTAGAGTATTTTCACAAGTTTTTCCAAGCTGAGCATTCATTCCTTCAAAATAAATCATTCTGCACTTTCAGGTGTCAAGTGATCCCGAAAAGCAGCACAGCACGGAATCTAACCATATGGATTCTGTAGCCAAACTTCCTAGGCATGAATCTCAGCTCTGCCACTTACCAACTGTGTGATGTTGAGCAAATTATGTTACTCTGTGCTTATTTATCTCATCTGCAAAATCAAGATAATGCTGGTACTTACCTCATAGGGTGATGTTGAGGATCAAATGCATAGATTCACATATGGCATTTAGAGAACTGTCTGCCACAGAGTGAGAACTCAATAAAAATAAGCAATTGCATTGATTTTTGTTCTACTTGATAGCTTAGCAATGTTATAAGAAAATATAATGTGTCAGGGGTTATTAATCTAACTCTTTTCTGCTGCCTGTTTTATTTGCAGGTAGGAAAAACATGCAGGGATTAAACCTAAAAGAATGAACTCTCCTAGCTGTTTGTTTTTCTGTCTAGGATTACGGCCCATAATCATCTCTCTGAGCAATAGATGAATGTAGTGACTCGTCAGCATTTCTCTGCATATGTGTACCAAATTCCTGATCATAAAATGAAAATACCTGAAGGTAAAGAATATGTGTATACATATCCACTCAAGTGAACAAAAATAATGTAACACCTTATAAACCATCACCATGGGCTCAAGGGGACAAATATAAACAATCATTTGTTGAAAATTAAGCAGAGCTTTAAGCCAATATAATAGAACCAGATGCATTTAGAATCAGCCATAAGGTATAGAGTTTATTGGATGCAACTGCATGCCTAGTCCTTCTGTAACCCCAGAGTAAGACCTTCTGAAACTAAGCAGATGAAATTCAAATACTAAGTAGGATCACATCTTTTTTTATGATCTGCAAAGGTAGTTACTTAGTGCTGTGAGTGCTTTCAGGTTTTGATGATGATGTCTGCAGACTATATCAAGCAGGGGAAATCTTTTCAGATGCAGGGCCAGATGAATGCTTCCAGTATGTGATTCTGAGGCATCCAGGACAAGGGCCATTAATAATACCAGCTTTCACCTTTTAATCTCTTAAATTTCCCATATTTTACTTGCAAGTATTCTCCATTTCATTTATTTCCAGGTGTCCTTTGTATGTCAAAGTTGTTTATAGCTTCATTTAACCATACATATATATGTGTATATATATGTGTGTGTGTGTGTGTGCGTGCGTGTGTGTGTGTGTGTGTGTGTGTGTGTGTGTATATATATATATATATATATTAGGGACTTCCCCGGTGGCTCAGATGGTAAAGCGTCTGTCTACAATACGGGAGACCTGGGTTCAATCCCTGGGTTGGGAAGATCCCCTGGAGAAGGCAATGGCAACCCACTCCAGTACTATTGCCTGGAAAATCCCATGGACAGAGGAGCCTTGTAGGCTACAGCCCATGGGGTGGAAAACAGTCGGGCACGACTGAGTGACTTCACTTTCACTTTCATGTATATATATTAAGGGAGAACTGACTGAAGTACACCCTGTAGGCTGCTGCTGCTAAGTCACTTCAGTCATGTCCGACTGTGTGCAACCCCATAGACGGCAGCCACCAGGGTCCCCCGTCCCTGGGATTCTCCTGGAAAGAACACTGGAGTGGGTTGCCATTTCCTTCTCCAATGCATGAAAGAGAAAAGTGAAAGTGAAGGCACTAAGTCATGTCCGACCCTCAGCGACCCCATGGACTGCAGCCTTCCCGGCGCCTCCATCCATGGGATTTTCCAGGCAAGAGTACTGGAGTCGGGTGCAATCTAATCTATACTTAAAATTGGTTGAAAATTCCTTTGAGTGTAATGACTTTCCCTGAGAAAATGAATGTGAAAGTATTCATTCTTTCCAAGAATGCTGCTGCTGCTTAACCAAGCTGCTGCTGCTGCTAAGACTCTTCAGTCATGTCTGACTCTGTGTGACCCCATAGATGGCAGCCCACCAGGCTCCCCCATCCCTGGGATTCTCCAGACAAGAGTACTGAAGTGGGGTGCCATCACCTTCTCCAATGTAACCAAGAGAAATATTTTAAAAAGCATATTCATAAAAATACTTTAAAAATTAATAGTATATTAATGTTGGCATTTTAACTACAGTTTAATTTTTAAAGTAATTAACAAAAAGAGGACCTTTAAGAAGTGTTTATCTCTTAGACAACTTTTCATGGAAAGAGAATCTGCTGACTAAATTTCTGTGCAATTAATTGGCCTATCCTCAGTGGAACATGAAATTTGTGATATAGAGAAAGTGTCTCTCAATTAATTTCACTGTTTACCTTACGAATAAAGTATGACTATTGATTTTTGCTGGTCTGTGCTGTTTTTCCAGTGTTTTTAAAGTTATAGCTACTACTGTGCCTCCTACCTTCTGAAAAACACAAATCCACCCTAAACATTTTAAAATGGCTATAATTTTCCCATAATTGGTTTCATTTTAGATAGAAGATGTCCCAAGGCCCATTCAATCTTCTCTCTAGCACTCACTTCCTGCTCCTGATTCCTATTTAAATAGGAAAGTTAGTAAATGACTTTAGTCCCTCCCCCTCCATTTAGGAAACTGGAATC
>SJYV01041793.1:0-11680 GCA_006410875.1 Neotragus pygmaeus
AGCTTTGTTTGCAGTAGTCAAAAACTGGAAACAACCTAGGTGGCTATCAGTAGGTAAACAGTGAAACAATTTGGTGCATCTGTTCTGGGGAATACTCTTTAGCCATACAAGGGAATCACCTGTAGATAAATAGATCTCATGGGTGTTGTGCTGAATGAAAAAAGTCAGTCTCGAAAGAGTACATACTGTATGATTCCATTTATATAAAACATTCTCAAAAAGAAAAGTTACTGAGTTGGAGAGCAGATTTGTGGATGCCAGGGGTTAGTGACGGGGTGAAGGTGTGAGCTGACTGTGGAGCCCGTTTGTAGTGAAGAAGCCGATCGTGGTGACACAGGTCTGTACCTGCAATAAAACTGCACAGGACTACATGCAGGAGAACGGAACTCTCAGTGAGGACTGGAGGTTGTGCCAATGTCAGTTCCCAGGTGTGTTGAGTGGGCGCAGTGTGCCTAGTATTGGGGACGCTTGGTGAAAGGTACATAAGAGCTTTTCTCTTCAGTAAACTTTTGTGATTCTTTTGTTATGTTCAAGTAAAATATTAAAAACAGCAAGAAAACAATTTATTGTAGAGAGTCGTTAGAGGAACATAATAAAAAAAAATTAGCCATGTCCTTCTTGTTTCATTTATGCCTCTTAAAATCTTACCAGATCTTATAGAAGAAAGAAAAAAATCTCTCAAGGTCCAGTGGAAACGTTGTTTTCCGTAACTTTGCCTTTGATGTCTATGGGGAAGTTACATGCTTTCTCTTTCTGTCCATAGTGTATGTTGCACTTCTGTCTTGTTAGCATGCCACGTGATGCCTCCCCTCTCCTGAAGATGGGAAGCGTGGTTTGGAAATGCTGAAGGAATGGAGAGCAGGCAGTGTTGTTTCCATTAAGCAAACATTTCTTACACTGAGTGCCTCTGTTATAATGGCCCTGCACTACTTAGCCATCGTGACTTTACCAACTTTGAATTTTTTAAGTGTTGATTTCATTTTTTTAAGTGTTACTGCCTTATTCTTTACTGGATCGGTGGACTGACCGTATGTAAAAACGTTTTCCCATCCTCAGTGGGCACTTGTCCACACTGATTGAAGAATGCTAAAGGTGGACATTTGGGTCAAAATAGTTATAGTTTATGGACACCATGTTTTGAAAGGACGGCCGGGGGCTGAAATTTCACATGAAAAGAAGTTAGTGATGGACAACCCTTTTAGTTCAAACCATCCGTTTCTAAAGTATCTGGATTTACCACATCAGTTTTGAAGGGGAACATACTTTGCCTAGGATTTGAACTCGCTGTACATATGTTCTCCCACCCGCTGTCCCCCATCGTGGATGCAGGCATTGTTACCAGCTGCTACAGACCTCGCCCAGCCTGGGGATGGTGCAGGGGAGGGCTGGATTGGAAGGCCGCAGTTTGGGTTTTCTGCTTGAACTCTAATGTCTGTCTACCATGGACTCTGGAGTGATCTTTTAACAAGTCCTCATTTGCTTTGAGTATTAATTTCCTTACTTGTAGCCTCCAAAGTTGAACTAGTAATTCTAAAGCTTTCTGTGGATTCCAGGAACTTTGGAAAATTTAATGAAAGGCAGAAACCCTCTTCCAGGCAGTGTCCTGGAAGACTTCTCTGTCCTCCTTCACAGTTACACCTTCATGATTCTGCAGTCATTGTCTGATGGGGAATTGTTAGTATTTAGTTTCTTTTTTAGACCTGCATGTTTTTCCTCCAGATTTCTGGATTTTAGAGTTTTCATGTCTGATTTAAAGGTTGCTTTTGTGTAAGACATCTCTCTTTCGGTTACGATCCAGGTGATAATCCTCATAGGGAATAAAGCAGATCTGGAGGCTCAGAGGGATGTGACGTATGAGGAAGCCAAACAGTTTGCTGAAGAAAATGGTGGGTTTCTTTTGAGACTTAATGGCTTTTTGGGGTCACACGTGGGAGAATTTCTAAGGAGAAGTGGGGTTTTGACGGTGCAGATGATTTGACAGTTTTTTCTTTTTTTAAGTGCAAACTGCTCAAATCGAAGAATGAGGAAATANAAATGGTGGGTTTCTTTGAGACTTAATGGCTTTTTGGGGTCACACGTGGGAGAATTTCTAAGGAGAAGTGGGGTTTTGACGGTGCAGATGATTTGACAGTTTTTTCTTTTTTTAAGTGCAAACTGCTCAAATCGAAGAATGAGGAAATAACAAAATGCGTTTGTATTTGGGACTCATTTCGAGGGCAGTAGAATTATTTAATGACATAAAGTTTCCCTCCATTTCAAACTTATAGTCTTTCATAAAATATTGTGGTGGTAGTACTGAAAGCTGATGGGAAAGTTTTACTCAGAAGTCGCTAAAGAGAATGTCCTTGTGAGTTAATTTGAAATGTCCTTCATAGTCTGAATTTTATTTTTAGGTTTATTGTTCCTTGAAGCAAGTGCAAAAACGTAAGTATGACTAAAATTAGTAGATCATTTTTAATTATATTCAAATTTCTCAAAATAGAGCCATATATATATATAAAAATAAATGTATAATGTATATATACATATAATGTATAATATGTAAGTGTGTAATGCTTATGGCAGGGAAAACAGCAGAAATCCATTTGCTTGTTTCACGTTTCAAGATAATGTTGTTACTTTCCCTAAAATATTATACCTTGATTATACCCGTTGGTAATACAGGTTAATAAATGAAATTGTGTTAACATAAATTGTGTAAAGGCTAAGAGTGATCTTTACAACCAAGGCTGAATTTGGCATCTGGGACTCAATACTTCTCATTTTAGTAAAAGCATGACTTTAGGAAGTATTCAATGTCTTAGAGTAATTAGAAGCATAATTAACATTTCTAATTGTTATTCCACGTTCATCATTGAAGCCCCGCACTCCTATCATAGTTCTTCATTTATTAAGTCAGATACTCCTTGCAGTGGTGAGGAGCTAGCCCCTCTTTGTTTAGCCTCGTCTATACTGTTGGTACTAGAAGGGCCAGTATCAAACGTGACCACGGCTAAGCGTGGTAACAACAGTACGGTTTCTGCTTGGCTACTCAGGCCATGCAAGTCCTGGAATACTGTTTGGAGATAATTTTATCTCTGTTTAGAACACCCCCTACTATGGCCTGCTTAATTACTGTTATATATTACTATCTAGCATTTTAATGATGAAGAGCACGTGCAGTTTGAAATTGGGTTTGCACAGAGAGCTCTTGGTATTTGTATGCTTTCCACAGAAAGTATTTCCCCATGCTGTTCTCTTAGCTCGGTCTTCCGGTAATCCCTCATTAGATGACAGTGTCTTAAGTTGAAGACATCATGGCAGTTGACTAAAGGTTAGCAAAAGGTCAGTGTGTAATGTCTTAACGTTTTGTAGAAAGCTATGGTTTGCCAATAAAGTTGTTGATTGCCTCTTAGGGGAGAGAACGTAGAAGATGCTTTCCTTGAGGCTGCTAAGAAGATCTATCAGAACATTCAGGATGGAAGCCTGGATCTGAACGCCGCGGAGTCTGGTGTACAGCACAAACCTTCGGCCCCCCAGGGGGGCCGGCTAACCAGCGAGCCCCAGCCCCAGAGGGAAGGCTGCGGCTGCTAGTGACCTCCTCGCCGTGGCTCTAACTCGACCTTTCACCTCTGTCTGTTGGAAGCAGTACTTTTTACTGCCTCACTGTCTTCTGTACATCTTACTGGGTTTAATTAAAAAGAAAAAAACAACTCTGTTGTAAAAACAGTTTAACACAATACTAAACTGCTAAACAACTAGATGTAATCAGGTTATCAAAGGCAAGTAGAGTAATAAATCTCTCCTGCATGGTGAATCGAGACTTTTTTTCCCCGATTGTCCTCCCGATAGGTATGTCACCAGTCCATGACCTAAACTGAGCACTGAAGCTGGACTTGATTTTTTTACCCCTCCCTCTTTTTGGCAAGGCTTTGTCTCATTGTACGGTTTAATTTGATGATATCTTAAGCTTTCTTCCCATCTTTAACTGTTCAGGTATGTCTGTTGTAACCCATAAATTTATTGCTGTGAAATGACTTCTGATGATAGAGAAAGGGTTCTTCAAAGCCTTTTGTTTTTGTCGGATAAATTCCCTGTTATGTGGGCGGCATTTTTCTTAAGGCGGTTTGCTTCTGTCTTAGCCTTGCGCAGGGAAAATATCCATTTATCTTTTTTCTTATGCTTAATTAATAGCTTTATCTTTTTTTTTACACCATTTTATCTTTTTCTCTTTAGCAGAAAGTAAATATGTATAAAATTTGAAGGAACCGAACTAACAATACATTCTGTGTATATTATTTTAATGAAGAAAATAAATTGATTACTGGCCTTGGAACAGTATAAAATACCAGTTTGTACAGTAGGACCTATATGTGGCCATGTTACTCCTTTCCATTTCACACGAGGAAATAGACACAATTTCTGTTCACACGATATACTGGCTCCACCCTTTGGTGCTGGCAGTGTTTGGGGACATGATGCTGGAAAGAGCTCCTGGCATCAGAGGGTTAACACTAGCAGATTCCGCTCCATCTCTGCACTGTGGCTTACCTGCTGATTTTCTTAACTGTTCTCGTGCAATCAACAATGTGCTAACCTGCTTTTCTCTTTTTGTAAACATTTTGCATTACAGGCTGCATTTCTTGCCTTACTGTATAGAAGAAGAAAAAAAGGCTGGGTTTCTTATTGCACATTTTAAGCTTTTATACCTGTATCTCGGAATGGTGAGATTCTGAACCAGACAGCCAGAACCGCAGGTCTGCTGTTAAGGGATTTTAAATAGTGCATTTTTAACACTACAGTGAAATAATTTAAGGTACCCCTTGTATTCTTAGTGTATTTATGTCATGTTGGCATAAATTGTTGTGTGAAGGGAAAGTGCTTCTCACGGTGTTGGCAGTGTTTGTACTGATAGAAAGGAAGTTACTACTTGGCACTGGGCGGTGTGGCCACCGAAGAATACTGTATTGCAAGGAAACGATCTCATTTCTGTAGACAGCAAACTTAGGTTTTACCACGATCTTTATTTCTGTTGATTGATTCCTAATTGAGTTTATGGTTCAGGCTGGGAATTGAGAAGTTATTTGAAGTAGGATAGGTAAAACCTCAGTATATTATATAAAATGCACCCTCAGCTCAACTGCTGTGTTTAAAATACACATTTAAAATTCCTATTTACAGACACTAAAGTAAAAAATACTGCTTTCTGGGTTGTAAACATGTGGTAGTACCAGAGTATTGTATAGTCAATGTTAAATAAAAGCCAAAACTGGAATGTGCAGAAAATAGGATTTGGTTAATTTGTGGGCTCATCTTTATTTTTGTCTTTAACTTTTTAAAAAAACAAGATAGCTGGAGTGTATCGGGTCTGTTCTGTTAAGGACGTACAGTGATGCGTTTCATTTATGCTGTTGCATCACAGGGACTCACCCAGGGACCATGACCTGCTGGTATGCGTGTATACATTCACCAAAACAGAACCACCCAGCCGCCCACCAGGGTGCAGGCAGCCGTCACAGACAGGCCTGTGGCGTGTTTAGGTGCATAACCTGGTTCCCACAGTTCGTCACAGTGGGTCTTAATTGTTCTGTGACAGGATTCATTCAGACTGCTGTACTCTTCATTTGATGTAACAAAATGCTATTAATCTAAATATTTGTAAATAAAGTACCTGTATCTAGATTAAATTGTTTGCCTTATTTTCTAAATTACACCAGGATTTCATGTTTTCTTCAGGCAGATAGCTATTTGGCATTAAGTTGCCAGTTTTTACTGCAGAACTGCCCTTAATTATTTAAAAAGACGTCTGCGTCATTAGTACATCACTCGGTAATGGAGCTCCGGTCTGACCCGTGCGTTCAGATCACACTCAGTGTTTTTTGGCCTTTTTCAGTGTGAGGTCAGTACATCTGGTGGCTGACACTGTTCTCCCTTGACTCTGCATAGGGCCAGATCCTGTTACTGCATGTGTAATGCCCTGTAATAAACTTGGGTGCTCCAGGAGAGGGAGGCAGACTGTTGTAAACATCTGTGTGCCAGATATTGGGCAAGTACACCTTGGGGAGAATGTTAAATTCTTTTAATTTTTAATCCATGGAGAGCTGATTACTTGTGTGTCACCTGCTTTTCTGGGTTCCTTGTGGCCCTTGCACCTGTGAGGCGCTCCTGAGTAGTAACTGGTGCTCAGTACTCTATGCGTTAGACATTCCAGTATGATGTTCAAGTATTTTTCATGGACAATAAAGTGTTTGATGCAGTGATTCTGATTTTGGGGGGGGGTGTTGGCTGGTGATTTTTACATAATCGTAGCTGGAGGGAGTAGAGTTTCTTTGGAAAGATGTCTTTTGAGACCAGGTGTTTGGTTTCATACACGAATCACCTAATAAGACTATAGTTTTGGAGGTTCTCCACATCCCTGCTGTTTTAAGTGTGCTCTTTTGGCTCAGAGGATAAAGCCTCTGCCTCCAGTGCGGGAGACCTGGGTTCAATCCCTGGGTTGGGAGGATCCCCTGGAGAAGGAAATGGCAATCCACTCCAGGATTCTTGCCTGGAAAATCCCATGGACGGAGGAGCCTGGTAGGCCACAGTCCACGGGGTCGCAGNCCTCCAGTGCGGGAGACCTGGGTTCAATCCCTGGGTTGGGAGGATCCCCTGGAGAAGGAAATGGCAATCCACTCCAGGATTCTTGCCTGGAAAATCCCATGGACGGAGGAGCCTGGTAGGCCACAGTCCACGGGGTCGCAGTTGGACACGACTGAGCGACTTCACTTTCACTTCTCTTATAAACGTGTGGCTCAGTTCACACCCTTAACAGAAGACAAATGATTCCTGTTCGTGTGGCAGTTCAGGAAGAAAATATTTTACCTTCATTCACCACATGGACAGACCAGGAAACTGTCCTTAAAGGATTTCAGTAATTATTGAATAGGCCAGGCTTTTAAGCATTTTGCCAAGACTTGTGACAATGAAACAAAGAATGTAAGTAAAAAAGACACTATCAAATCAGTTTTACATTGGAAGTAGATGTTTTCTAGAACTTCCTGGGGGTTAGTTTTATGCCATTTTCACTGTCTTTAATCATATTTATCCCATGTCAGTCCCTATCCCAGATCTTAATGGTCCAGCTCTAGGCAAACAACTTAGGAATATAAACCTCAGCAGGTGGTCAGTGCTATACTACATATAGTAACATGGTATATAATACCTGTTCTGGTTCAAAAGCTGTCTAGGAACCTAGAAAATAGTTCTTGGGAATATTTTAAAACAGTCCTAAAGTCTGAACACAGTTTGAATTTACCACTGGGTCAGATTCTCCAAGGGCTTCCCAGGCGGCTCGGTGGTAAGGATCCAGCTGCCAGTGCGGGAGACACAGGTTCGATCCCTGGGTCAGGAAGACCCCCTGGGAGAGGAAGTGGCAACCCGCTCCAGCATCCTTGTCTGAACAATCAATGGACAGAGGAGCCTGGTGGGTTGCAGACCACGGGGGTCACAGAGTCGGACATGACTGAATGACTAGAAATGCACGTGGAGTTTCCAAAGTTCTGATTTTCCACCAAAGAATGTTTCTCATTGAGGAAAGGTATCTGAAGTATGTATTATGTTTTTATGACAGGCATTTTCAAATCAGTGATGGATACAACATACTTCAACCTGCAGACAGAGATGGAAAGCCATCTCAAAGACTTGACATTCTCTTGGAATTAGGGTAAAAAATAAAAAATATATGGCTTTACTGTAGATCTGTGAAATGTAAAGTCAGATGTCAGACCCACATTTATTTTATCTTTTATTTTTGTATGAAAATAGATTTTAAACAAAATCCAAAAATAACTTACGGAACTATAAATAAAGAGGAGCCCAAGTATGTTTTTAACCTTTCTAACTATAGATTTTACCGGTTTATAGATTCAGATCAGCACTGGTTTTATAATAATGCATTTCAAAAAGAAAACCCCATTAAAAAAAAACCCTCAGCCATAGAAGACCCTGGTTTAAATAGTATACAATATTCCCACATGTACAGGTGGCTTACAAAAACGCTGACTGTCGCTGTAGAAGTGGAATAAACTGCAGTGGAGTTTTCAGCATCTGAACTGACTGGCTCTTGCTAAAAGCCAGTGACGTCCTAATGGAGCTGATGAGGCAGTGGAGGTCACCTCATACTTGGGCAGGTAGTCTTCCTCCATCTGGCTGAGCCACTCGTCCTACAAGAGGATGAGAACGCACTAAGGATGGATTCCTGCAACAGTAAAAACAGGATTTAGCGGAATTCACAGAACTAGAGGATAGCATCATGGCTAACAGGTAAAATAAATATATTTGAGTACTTCTTTGGAAACCTGTTTTTAAGATGAACCATCATACAAATTACCCAGGATGAAAGTTAGGAGGTTACTTTTCTTAAGACTGTATGATAAGCTACAATTCAATATCTGCCAACTGAAAGTGCTGGTTATTTATAAATAAAAGAACTTGTTGTAACATGTACCCTGTGAGCAGGAAGCTGAGGATAGCATCAGTGTCGGTAACTCTGCTGATTGTGATGGACCTTGTAGAACTTGACGGCAGGAGCTCTGGAAAGAAGGAAGATAAAACGTTAGGCTCGGAAGCCAGACCCCTAACTCCAACCTAGGTCAGATTTTCATCCTACATAACAAGAGACTGAGACTCCGGACCCAACATACTTCTGACAAAACCCTCTCTCCGCGCTGCGGCTCTCCCGCCGCCTCCGCTGCCCTCCTGGGCCTGGGGCGCCGCGGGTCTCCGGTGGCCACGGGAGCTGAAGGCCAGCTGGCGCCCACACCCCTGCGTGCCCGTCTCTCACTCTTCCGGGCTCACCTCCGGGGTCGCCATCTCTGCAGAGCCCTGCCTCTGACACGCGCCCTCGCGGCCTGCCCCGAGGCCCACGACGGCTGGCCTGTATCTGACCTGGGTCCTACTGTGGAAGGCTTAAGGTGATCGCGTTCACATCCTGGCTCTGCTGCTAATGAGCAAGCTGTGTGTCTACTATAGACGCAAACTGGGCTTGGATGTTCTTGGGCTCACACACAATACACTGCTCTGTGGTAAAGAGCCTCTAAATCCTGGCTTCGTGTTTCGCTGTGACTGTGACATCATTTTTTGTTTTCTACCACTTATATAGAAGGATAAATCCTAGTTGCCAGGATGTAAGTGAGGCAATGCATGCAGAGTGTTTAGTGCACACACACTGCGTGCTAAGTCGCGTCAGTCATCACTGACTCTGACCGTATGGACTGTAGCCCGCCAGGCTCCTCTGTCCCTGGGATTCTCCAGACAAGTGTACTGGAGTGGGTTGCCATGCTCTCCTCCAGGGGATCTTCCTGACCAGGGATCAAACCCACAACTCCCACATTGCAGGCAGACTCTTTACCGTTGAGCCACCCCACACACACACTCGGCGTGCAACATGGTAGCTATTATCTGTCTGACAGGAATACTGTCTTCCTACTTACGGATTCCATGAATATATTTTACGTTCCTTCTAAATAATCACTGACCTCATCTAGGTCTCACACAGGAAACATGTGAAATCCAGTGTTGTGCTTTTTTTATAGACTGAATTAAGAGTTCAAACTGCTCAAACTTCGCTTACTAACAACTGGCACATCACCTTTCCCCAGTGGAGAGACTAAGCTGGGACACAGCTGGCTTCAGAGGCCTCCACTCCTCTACTTCTGACTGTGCCACACGGCTTATGGGTTTTAGCTCCCCAGAGAGAGGCAGAGCCCGGGCCCTCGGCGGTGAGGACGCAGACTCCTTCACCAGTGGACCAGCAGGGAATCCCCTGAACTCGTCACATTTACCAACTAGACGGTAAGGAAATCCAACCAGTGGAAAGCCTTCCTAGGAGAATTAACCGTGTCCCTGTTTCCTAGCTGATTCCTAAATCATCAGCTTATCCTCTTTACACATTTACTACCAACCAATTGATTCCAGTTTTCCCAGGGACCATGGAAACTTTTGTGAGTCTTCCCTAAGACGAGGTTCCCCGAGATCTGAAGGCGACACTCGTGTCCTTCCCTGAGATCTGAAGGCGACACTCGTGTCCTTCCCCCTTCACATCTTGGGGAGACTCATGTCCTCGGGGCTTCCCTGGTGGCTCAGCTGGTAAAGAATCCGCCTGCAGTGCAGGAGACCCCGATTCGATTCCTGGGTTGGGAGGATCCACTGGAGAAGGGATAGGTTACCTGCTCCAGTATTGGGCTTCCTTGGTGGCTGAGCTGGTAAAGGATTCGCCTGCAGTGTGGGAGACCTGGCTTCAATCCCTGGGTTGGGAAGACCTCCTGGAGAAGGGAACAGCTGCCCGCTCCAGTATTCTGGCCTGGAGAATTCCGTGGACGGTATGGTCAGCAGGACCGCAGAGTTGGACAGGACTGAGCGGCTTTCACTTTCACTGTTTGTGTCCTGAGTCTACTCTAGGCTGTGGGCCTCAAAGCTGTCAGGGACGTTCCGTGTACAAGCCAGACCACTTGTGAAGAGCCTCCGCCTACCTGACTGGGTCCAAGATGGGTGTCCTCTGCAAGGGAAGACTCGAGCTGAGACGGAGTGGCTGACGACGTGGACTCCACAGACGTGCTGGTGACCAGCTCCCCCAGGGCATCGACCTGTCTCCGCAGGCTGTGCAGCGTGCCCTCGGTCTGCCGCTTGCCTTTGCTCAGCACTTCGGCCTGCTTGGACATGCAGTGTCGGAGCTGGGCCTGAAAGTGTTACGGGGAGACGCAGGGCTTTACAGAGGGGCCTGCAGGGCTGGTGCCGAGCAGCTTCCTGACGTTTAGCGCTTGAAAGGCAAATCTGACTGTCAGAACACAGGAGTGGCTGCTGAAAATCCTCTCTTCAAAAGTTAAAAAGGGGGGGAGCTGGGGCGGGCAGGCGCCGGACGCTTCCTCTGTGCGTCGTCGTTAACCGGACCGCTACCTCAGCCCGTGCGCTCCACCATCACGACCCTCGGGGTCTCCGCATCCTGGAGGGATGCCTGCGCAGACTCAGATGACAGGCTTACACTGACACCTTCTGAGCATCTCAGTGTATGGAATCCTCAACCCACGGTGCTTCCTGGCTCCCCCACGGCCCCTCCAGTCAACCCTGCCAGCAGGCGCTGTCCCGCAGAACTTCCTGCGGCGACAGCAATGTCCATGTTCTAAATCTGCTGCCCTCTCCGGTGACCTCTAACCCCGCGTGGCTGCCGAGCACGAGCACGTGAAGTGTACGGACTGAACGGGATTTTTAACCTGGCTTAATGACAGCGCATTTCCATTTAAACAGCCACACGTGGCCAGAGGCTATCTGCTGTTAAGGGCCTTTACGTCCTCGGGCCTGCACGAGGCTCCCCCGCAGCCCTGGAGGTGAGTGGCCGCTCTCCAGAGACGCACGCTGTCCTCTCTGGTTCCACCCACCTCACTCTCATCTCCCAGCTCCCCACTATACTCTTCACCCCCATATTTTTAGGTCAGGCCTTAGGAAGTATCGCTACAAACTGAGCTAGGGGAGGTGATGGAATTCCAGTTGAGTTATTTCAAATCCTGAAAGATGATGCTGTCAAAGTGCTGCACTCAATATGACAACAAATTTGGAAAATTCAGCAGTGGCCACAGGACTGGAAAAAGTCGGTTTTCATTCCAATCCCAAAGAAAGGCAATGCCAAAGACTGCTCAAACTACCACACAATTGCACTCATCTCACA
>SJYV01041793.1:15103-27123 GCA_006410875.1 Neotragus pygmaeus
TTTCAGCTGCCTACAGACAGACATCCTTCCCTGTGTGTCTCATGAAGCCTTCAAGTTCAACATATCCTGAGCCAAACAGCTTCTCATTTGACACCCAAGCCTACTTTTCTGGTTTCCGCAATCCCTCCCCCGACACTGGCCTGTGAGCTGTGCTTTTACTCAGCGCATCTCTATTTTCCGTCTGCAGGTCCTGTCAGTCTCAGCTGAGGCAAAGCAGCATCACCTAGGGCACGGAGCCCTGGGCTGAGTGCCAGGACTCATGGCTCGGCACCCCGACCCTGGTGCTGACCGTGGCGCCAGCCTCCCTGAGCTTCGAGCGTGTGGCCTATAAAACTGCTGCGGGAGCCGCGACAGAGCACGTCCCCGCCTCAGCAGGCTGAGCGAGCATCTTATACTTTTTTCTTTTACAAGGGCAACCTTGAGTCGATCTTCACGGTGACGCAGTTTCTCCCGGAGAGCTTCTCCACGCCAGTGTTCATCCTTTTTCAGAGGAAAAGGGGACCATCAGAGAGGCTCTAAGCACCACCATCACAACCAACCCGCCTTTCCCTCCTCCCACCCTCCAGTCTGTCTGAACTTATCTGGGGGAGGTGGGGACCAAAGGGCCCTTTTAGGAAGTCCAGAGAACAGCAGGATAAACAAGCCCTTACCATTATGTGAATGTGAGAAAGATGCAGCTTCTCTCCAGAAGGTGGTGGCTTCTCACTCAGGGCAAACGGAAAGTTCTCCTTCAAGCTCTCCAGCCCTCCGTCCAGGTGCTCGCTCCTTTCCAGGATGGCCTCCAGGTCTGTCGGCAGCTCCGGGAAAAACTGGTTGAGGTTCTTCAGGCTGGCTCTGATCTCATCTTTCACTTCAGACTTAAGCGTCCTCATCGCTTCACTGATTTCTACTTGTCTTCTTTCCAGATCTTTCTGGTTTACCATCTACAGAGCGAGTGAGAGTCAAATACCACCAGGTACTGGAATTGAACTGTTATTTAATGATTTAATATTTTAAATACAGGTATCATATACCGAAAGACCCACAAATGTTACTTATTATGATGAGAACTGTAAAAATTTGCCATTTTCCCAGCTACTCAAGTATCTCTAAGCTACCAAGTGAACAATTTTACTGGCCATCCGACTGGAGCAACTCCCATTTGGAAAAGCCCAGGGTGGTGCTGCGTGCAGGTGGCCCCCACCACCAAAGCCAGCCTCGCTGCCGCTGGACAGAGCTGGGCTCCAGCCTCCCCTCCAACAAACAGCACCAGGACAACTCAGGGCAGGCTAGCTAACTTCTAAACTTGCTGTATCCTGAAACGTGAGAGCTACGTGAGAGTTTATATGCAGCCAGCCTCGCTGCCGCTGGACAGAGCTGGGCTCCAGCCTCACCTCCAATAAATATCACCAGGACGACTCAGGGCAGGCTAGCTAACTTCTAAACCTCCTGTGTCCTGAAACATGAGAGCTATGTGAGAATCTGTATGCGGCAACTTAGCGGTCCTCAAACGAGAAAAGGGGCATTTACTGCAAGAAGCTGGAGGTGGTCCAGGTTATAAATGGCAGAGCTGAGCAGGGCTTAGCCAAGGTCTGCTTGGATGTCTTCACTTTACATGTGAAGAATCTGGTGGTGTAGGGAGTCCAGAGGCTTCCTCAGGGGCCAGAGACTGTGTTAAATACCCGAGACCACTCTGTGTGGCTCTCTCCATGAAGAGCACGGTGAGGAAGCTACCGTCACACTCACGGCTAGCTGCCCTCCCGAATTTACGGAGGCCGAGGGGCCTTTGAAGTAATTTTTCCTTCAGCCAAACGGGTGTGTGTGTGTCTGTGTGTTGGGGGCTGGTTATAGGAACAGATGAAACTAAAGGGCCACATGGGGTCATCCAGGGGACAAAGTGTAGCGGGGTCAGTCGAGGGGCCCGAGCGGCCTGAATGGAGAGTTCTGGGGCGGCCCAGCCCCTGACACGGGCTGAGGGACATGGTGGGGTCTAGGGTGAGACAATCCATCGAGGACGAACCGTCCTCCTCTCCTCAGCCCGGCTGCACAACAGGCGATCAGAAGTTTCCTTGGGAGTTTGTCTCTTACAGACTTGTTTCTGGCATAAAATCTAGTATTTCATTCAACACAGCACTTTGGGACTTGATAAAATTTTATGCTGAAGAACTGCCATTTTTCTTTCAAAAACTAACAAGTTTGGTGAACTTAAGCCATTTCAAAAGTGTATTTTGAACAAATACTTTCTTCTTGTGGAAAGTTCTAAATTCCAAGACTAGAAGAACAATCTGATTGCTAGTCGGACGGTCTTGCGCGAGCGCCGCGCGGGGCCGCGGGCTCACCTGCTCCTTGAGCTCCGCGTACTGCTGCTGCATCTGGCGGAGCTCCCGCATCAGGCGCCGCGCCCGCTCGTGGTTGTCCTGCGCCACCTGCTCGATGGCCGCCATCTCCTGCATGGAGCTGTTCTCCTGCCGCTTCTGCTCCTGGCACGGGGGGAGGAGAGCGACGCTGGAGGCGCGCGCTGCCGCGGGGCACGCTCACCGGCCCCGCCGGGCACGCGCACCAGCTCTGCCGGGCACGCGCACCAGCTCTGAGGCCTCGTCTCTCGCCTGGCCTCCAGCTATACAGGGGCAATGGGCCGGCCTTCGGCAGCAGGGGTGGCAGAGCTGGGAGCAGAAGGCCTGGGTCCTGGGTGTGGTGCTGCCACTGAGCTCAGGTTCCCCGCCCCTGTCTGGGAGGCGTGAATGCCAGCCACCGCCACAGGGCTCCTGGGGGGACTAAAGCCCAGACATCCGCCCGCTCTCTGCACAGTCCTGTTGCACGACACTGGCTGTGAGTGGCGCTGCCCTCTGGGAAATACATCCATGCAAAGCCACATTTACACTGCAGGGCGACATGAACCCCTCCAGAGGGTTAGAAAAACCCTTTTCTGGGACAGCCCCCATCACTGCCCGTCGGCCTTGAGGCGTCAGAAACTGTTTTCAGCTCATCTGAGCACCACCACCCACAGTCTGTCTCAGGGATGAGAGCACGACAGGTTGGGCCTCCTGGCTTTAGGGTGACGATTCAAGCCGATGCTGGCCAGAAAGAGCACGATGAGAAAGCCTGTGGGCACAGACTGCAGCTGAGGAAGAGGGTCTTCAGAAGCTTTCCTGCCCCCAAACCCCTGCACCCTCGCTGGAGAGGTGTGCAGAGGCTGGCTCGCCAAGGGTGCTGTCTGAGCCTGTGATCAGCATTCCAGCCACCCAGCCAGCTCCACTAGGGCTGAGCCCAGACGCAGGCAAAATCTGCCATTAGCTTCAGGCACGAACTATGCACAGATGTGCCCCAAACAGCAGCTGGGGTAGGGACTGGGTTGCCCAGCCTTTTATTCTCTCTACATGGAAGCCGTATGCTAGTTAACCATGGAAGGGTGTCATCACACAAGCTGCCGGGGCGGGGCAGTGGGTACTCACAAGAAGGGTCTTCTCCAGCTGGCTGCGCTGGGTCTTGAGTGCTTCCTTGAGGCTGGCTACCTGCTTCTCAGCTTTCTTCCTCTCGGTCAAGAACTGGTTTCGCAAGAGGCTGAAGTCTGCCCTCATAGAGTCCGCCTCTTTCTGAAGAGCCAGCAGCTCAGCTGACTTTTGCGACAACTGCTGCTCCCGCTCTGAGAGCTGGCGTTCTGAAACAGCATTTCAGGTAGTTTAGCCTGAGGCCCTGGGCTGGCTAAGGGCAGATTGCACAATGACATGCTGCTCACTCAGGCACTTTCTTCTGCCAGCCAGCTGTCTAACTCTCCCCTGACCCACACCGGCGGCCCAGAAAGAGGTTTAGAGAAGGTGCTTTTTAATGTAGTTTGTTCCTGAAGGACCTGATTCCAATGTGACAGGTGGCCACCGTTTCCTCTTTTGAGTCTTTGAGACCCGAGAGCACTGATCCTGTGAGGCGCATGGAGCACGGAGCACACCACCGAGGCACCAGTTACTTGTTCACTTGCTCATTTAAAGGCCTATTCACGCCCCTTCTCCACTTTCACATTTCTGGCTGCTCCACGAGGCGCTTGGGATCTCAGCTCCCCACCCGGGGCCTGGACCCGCGCCCCTGCCCTGGAAGCGCAGCGTCTCAGCCGCTGGACGGCCAAGGCAGCCTGGAAAGCTTCGCTGCGAGCCTGCTCTTAAATAAAGGGAGGTACACAGTATTTCTTCCTTCAGGGGAGGCAGTGCAGGGAAAGAACAGAGGATCTGGACGGGCACGAGTCTTATTTTCTACAGAAGGAGCCCATTTCCTGGTATTTAATGGGGATCATGAGTGCAAACACCTAGTGCATGGAGAGTATACTCAACAGATGATGCTTATACACAACAGTGATATTTAACACAGATTTTCCTAATCAACCTGTGTAAAGCAACACCCTGCCCAGATATCACTTCTCACACACCTCCGGCATGGTCGGACTCAGCATATTTAGGTTTGTTTCAAAATGAAAAAGGTTGGGTCTGAATCAACAGTTCCCAGGGCAAAAAGAGTAATAACCCTTTCAAAACCCAAGTCCTCAAAGTTTCTGCAGGGGAAAACATCATTTTCTGAGCATTATTAAAACCTGAAGTCTAAGGGAAAAAAATCCATTTACTGACGTAAGAACTACCTTTTGCCCTGGAGTCACGTTCATTTATGTAAGGCCCAAAAGAATAAACAGACCCAATGGCCAACAACTGTATCACAGAACTGTTAATATTGTTTTTTGTAACAGGTTGAGATGAAATGGATCATTGTTCCAAAGCTCAGAATTAATGTAGTTTTATAGAAAGCCTTTAGGGCACCTTTTGGCACTTCTTTGCCTTAATATTCCACTTCCTTGAAAAAGCATTCTCAGAGAAAGCGATAAGAGTCAAGGAGAAACACCTGACTGTGTTGGGACCAAATTCCATCTCCATAGAGATAGACTGTTCGCTCTGGGCCCGCCTCCTCAGCTCTCGCAGGACCCGGAGGACCGGCTGAGGGGGCTGCACGGCCCCCACACCGGTCCTGCCCCCTGTCTGGGCCACGCCGAGGCCTGGGCCTCCTCTCCTCAGCGGGTGCCCCGGCAGCGCTCCGGGATACGTACGGGTCTGGGAGAGCGTCTTCTCCAGGGCCTCGCCCCGCCTCTCCCCCTGCAGGGCCCTGGCGCGCTCCTCGGCCCCCAGCACCTGGCCGAGCACCTGGCCCAGCGCGCTCTTCTGGGCCGCGATTTCCTTTTCCAGCTGCTGCTGCTGCTCCTGCAGGGTCGCTCGACTGGCTTCTAACTTTTTTTCTTCACTTTCTCTCTCTTTCTGGAGTCTCTGAAACATCTTATTAGAGAACACCTCAGTTAGTCACCAGCTAACAATGTCCTGCGGGAATCTTCATGGACACTAGTCGGGTTCCAGTTCAAACAGAAAGTAGCGAACAGCCAGCGGTGATAGAGAGGGAGTTCTCTTTGCAAAGGGGGTCAGGTGGGGACGGAAAATGATTTGGCTAGCGTGTGAGGAGGGGATACGCAGGGACGGGCATGTGGCCACCACGGTTCTCTGGGCGCCTGTTCTACAGTCTTAGTGGTCCGAAATATTAATACCAAGGGAGTCAGAGAGTCAGGTCCCACAGGGCAGGGGCAGTGAGCGGGACCCAAGGCGGGAGCTCCTCGGCAGCGCTGCGCCAGCGGAAGTGTCTGGTCTCATGCGACACCCGGGGTGCAGTACCGTTTCCTGGCGGGCTAGTTCGGTCTTGTTTTCCTCCACCTCGTTCTGAAGCGCTTGCAGGTGCTGCTGTCTGGCCTCCTCTTCTTTCTGGCAGACTTCCAGCCTCTTCATGCGCTCCTGGAGGTCCTCCTGCAGCCTGGTCTGCTCACCGAGCAGGGCGTCCTGGCGCTTGGTGGTGCAGAGCAGGTCCTTCAGGGCAAAGAACAAACTCAACCCACGGACAGAGCCGCCTTCACTACGGGCGCCAGTGCCACAGCTGTGCTGCCTAAGCCCGGAGCGTGGTCCAGTCGCCGCCTTCCCTCTGTTTAGAACCTAAGATGACAGAACCTCGGCAAGAGACTCGGTTCCTCCGAAATGTAGCCATCTCCTCACTGAGGTGGGAGCAAACCCCACCTACCCCACAAGAGTGCTAGGATTAAGCTAGGATTAAGAAGAGCTGAGCCAGCCTCAGCTCTGGCTGCACCTGAACTTGAAGTCATGGTTTTGTTACCATCTGAAATATTTATACAGGTTAAAAAAAATTCACAAAACAATACTTCTTTCTTCAAAGAACCCTAATTAAACACTTTTCTAGTAACACAGAAAATGTTCATAAGAGCCGTATAAGACTTTTTAAAGGACAGAATGCTTTAAGTTTCATCCATCTTAGAAACACAGGACCGTAAAGGCAGAAGGAAGAGCATTTCGTGTCCACTCTCACCTGTAACTTATGGCATAGAAACTAAGGTCTAAAACTTGCTTAGAATCCCTGCAGGAAGATGCTGAGAAGCCTAAAGGCCTCATCTGTGCCACGGGGAAGAGAGGCCTGTCTGGTCCCTGAAGCCCTCAGAATGGCGGCTGACCAACTACGGGGATCTTCTAGCCACCACCCCTTACTTACTAGCTTTGAGCAAAACATTGTTTGAATGGAGAATTCTAGGGCTAAAATAAACTAGTAAATTGCTGCTCTGCATGAGAGGTTTTGCATACATTACACTTGTGTCAGATAAGGCTCTACGGGGCCTGCTCACATGAGAAGGAACCCGCCTCTGACACCTGCAGGACACCGCTGTGAGGTTACGCCCATCAGGCTCACCTGTCTCGCCAGGTTCACACGGTCTTGGACATCAGCCAGTTCCTCCTGTAATGAGCTTACTGCTTCTCGTTTCTCTGCAGAAATAACATTTACATAGAATAAGAAATACCTATGTATTCAGTTTCCAGTTTCCCATCAGTCCCCTTAAAAATGTGGACTGACAGTGAATTCATACTTCCTTCTGTTACGGTGTAACAGGTGACTTTGCCACCCTATCTTATTCAAGGCCAGGAGAGAGCCACATGCGCAAGCCAGATCTGGGCTTGGAGCCTTATGTTTTTTAAAGACTTACATGTTAAAAAAAAAAAGATTTAACACGTTCAAAACCTCATGATAAGAAAACTCACACACAATACCTATGTGCGTTGATGAGGTGCGTGGTTTAAAAACAGGCAGCTTCCACACTGCTGATAAAAATGTAAATTTGGTACAACCTTTCAGGAAGACAATCTGAAAATAAGTTTTATTATCTGTACGGGTTTTATTATCTGTACTGGTTTTGTCACTTACTAACTGGGTGAGCTTGAGCAAGTCACTTCTCGCTTAAACAAGTCCCAAGGAAACTGGGTTTGAGGTGGCTGCTTTAAATGGAGGAAATAAAAATGTCTACCTCATAAAAAATGTTTTAAGAATGATAAAATACATATGAAACATCTACAATCATGCCCAGTACACAGGAAGTGTTCAACAAGTATACTGTTGGCTGGAATTACTTAGTAACTTATAAATAAACAATCATGAGGATTTATAAAGATTTGGTCATAAATACACTATTTCCATTTTTGCTTTTAAATCTAGATACACACACTACCCCTCAAGGAAAAATCTGGAAGGATATTTACTACACTGCTAGTAGAAATTATCTCTGAAGAGTATGGTCAATAGTAATTTTTATTTTGTCACTCTGCTATGTTTTAAAATTGTTCTCTAAGGAATATGAATTCATTAAAAAAAAAACAGCTTTACTGAGATGTAATTCACATATAATGCATTTCACCCATTTAAAGTATATAATTTCATGGCTTTTGGTAAATTCAGAGTTGTTCAACCATCACCATACCTAATATTAGAACATTTTTCTCACTTGTAAAAGAAACCCCATGCCCTCCAGCCTGATCTATTTCTGTAATAAGAAAGCAAACAGTTAAACAGACTCTGGCAGAAGGAAGACGCGCGCCTCCCTGCCGTGCCGCTCACCCTGGAGCTGCTGCTGCACGGCCGCGATTTCTCTGTGCAGTGAGAGCTTGTTTCTGTTTAGCTGGTCTAGCTCCTGGTGCAGTTTTCTGATTTCCAATTCCAACTTTTCCAAGTCTGATTGCTTTGCTTTGCTACTCTCTTCTGTGGCTGCTAAAACCCTACGATACAAGCGAGACTGTCAGACTGTCACACACAGAATGTCCCGGCACAGACATCAGATAGCTAACGGACAGTGCTTTGTGTCATAACCCAGCTGTGGAGTCTGGATGATATTAATAAATTAATAACAATAATTTACTAAAATAACAAACATTAATAAGTATTAACAAACTGTAAGGCTCTTCAACTCATTCTCAAAAAACCCCTTATTTTCAGCTTTCCAAACAGAACATTTGAAAATGTTTGTCATTTCAAAAAGTGACTTGCTACAATTGAAGTTTTATAAAAATCAGGGACAACATGGATAGCACTTATAATTCCAAACATGTGATTAAAATGGACCTAACTTATAAGTGAAAAAGCAAAAAACACAACTTTATGTATAATAAGATTTGTAAAAAAAATATGTATGTATGAGCATGTGTTCCTTTACATGAATAGGAATCACACACTATGGAGTGGTTTTTGTCTGGCTTCTTTCACTGAGCATAATTACTCTGAGATGCAGCCACGTAGTTGCGTGTTATTAATACTCTGTTGCTTGCTTTTTGTTGCCTCGTAGTATTCTATGGTATGATGCTACTGTTCGGTCCCTAAGTCATGTCCGACTCTTTCGTGACCCCATGGACTGTAGCCCGCCAGGCTCCTCTGTCCATGGGTTTCCTAAGCAAGAACACTGGAGTGGGTTGTCCTTTCCTTCTCCAGGGGATCTTCCCAACCCGGAGGTCACCCCCGGGTCCCCTGCCTCGGCAGGCAGGTTCTCTGCCACTGAGGCACTAGGGACGCCCACGCGATGGTGCGCCTGTGTGTGTGCTCTCTCATGGCCAACTCTTCGTGGCCTCGTGGACTGCACCCTGCCAGGCTCCTCTGCCCATGGAATTTTCCAGGCAATAATGCTGGAGAGGTGGCCCTTCCCTACTCCAGGAACTCTTTCCAGCCCAGGGATTGGACCTGTGTCTCCCACATCGGTAGGTGGGTTCTATGCCACTGTGCCACCTGGAAGCCCAGTCGATGGTATGGATATACCATAATCTGCCAACCCGTCCATCAGCTGATGGGCATTTAGGGCGTTTTCAGTGTCTGGCTACTGCAAACAAAGCTGCTATGAACACCAGTGTACAGTTTTTGGATGGACGCAGGCTTTAACCTCTGGGCTTCCCAGGTGGCGCCAGTGGTAAAGAACCCACCTGCCAATGTAGGAGACACAGGAGACGTGGGTTTGATCCCTGGGTTGGGAACATCCCCTGGAAGAGGGCATGCCAACCCACTCTCGTCTTCTTGTCTGGAGAATCCCATGGACAGAGGAGTCTAGTGGGCTACGGTTCACAGGGTCGCGAAGAGTGGGACACAACTGAAGCGATTTAGCATGCTTGCATGCACGTGTGCACACGCACACGCTACATGCTTTCACCTCCAGATGTGGGAAAGCTAGATCTTCTGGCAGGTGTATGCTTGCATTTTTAAGTCTAACTGCCAAACTGTTTTCCAAAGTACTCTTACTGACATTTTATACTCCCATCAATTGTGTATGAAAGTTCCTTGATAGAATTTGGTATGGTCAGTGTTTAATCTATTCTAAGAGGTATGTAATGATATTTCGTTGTGGTTTTAATTTTCATTTCCTTAATTGTTAATGACACTGAGCATCTTTTCATGTGCTTATCTGCCATTCATCTATTTTCTTAAACAAAATCTTCAAATTTTTGCCTATTTGAAAATTGGGTTCATTTTCTAATTACTGAGTTTTGAGAGTTTGTTATCCATGTACATACATCCTGGGTACAAGTTATTCATCAGATACACAGTTGCAAAGATTTCTCTTCCAGTCTGAGATGTCTTTTTATTGTCTCAACAGTGTCTTTTGCAAAACAAGTTGTTTTTTTTCCCCAGCCACACTGTGCAGCTTGTGGGAGCTTAGTTCTACAATAAGGGATTGAACTTGCCCTCTTGGCAGTGAAAACATGGAACCACTGGATCACCAGGGAATTCTCAAGAAACAGAAATTTTAAACTTGAACTTTGAACTTTGAACTTTTGAACTTTGATGAAGTTCAGTTTTATCAATTTACTTTTTTACGGATCATGCTTTCAGGGTCTTATCTAAGGAATTTTTGCCTAACCCAAGGCCACGAAGATTTTTTTACCTAGTTTTTTCCCTTACAAGTTTTATATTTTGGTTTTACATTTATGTTTATGATCCATTTTGAGTTAACTTTTATACTTAGTGTGAGTATAGATCAAGGTTCATTTTTTCGCAGTTTTTAGCAACATATTTTGAAAAACATCTCTTCTCTATTTTGCATCTTTGTCAAAATCAGTTGTGCATACATTTGTGAGTTTACTTGCAGACTTTCTGTTCTGTTGCATTGACCTATCTCCCTGTCTTTATACCAATACCACAGTGGTTTTAGTTATCATGGTTGTATACTGTCTTAAATAAATCACATAGTGTTAGCTCTAAACTTTTATTCTTTGTTACAGTTGTTCTGGTGTCATATCTAACAAGTTTTATATTCTAGGTCCTCTGCATTTCAATATGAATTTCAGAATCAGATGGCCAATTTCGATTTAAAAAGTCTGTTGGGATTTTAATTGTGATTGTTTTGAATCTAAGATGTGTATAAGAGACAGGTCTGGTCCCTGAAGCCCTCAGAATGGCGGCTGACCAACTACGGGGATCTTCTAGCCACCACCCCTTACTTACTAGCTTTGAGCAAAACATTGTTTGAATGGAGAATTCTAGGGCTAAAATAAACTAGTAAATTGCTGCTCTGCATGAGAGGTTTTGCATACATTACACTTGTGTCAGATAAGGCTCTACGGGGCCTGCTCACATGAGAAGGAACCCGCCTCTGACACCTGCAGGACACCGCTGTGAGGTTACGCCCATCAGGCTCACCTGTCTCGCCAGGTTCACACGGTCTTGGACATCAGCCAGTTCCTCCTGTAATGAGCTTACTGCTTCTCGTTTCTCTGCAGAAATAACATTTACATAGAATAAGAAATACCTATGTATTCAGTTTCCAGTTTCCCATCAGTCCCCTTAAAAATGTGGACTGACAGTGAATTCATACTTCCTTCTGTTACGGTGTAACAGGTGACTTTGCCACCCTATCTTATTCAAGGCCAGGAGAGAGCCACATGCGCAAGCCAGATCTGGGCTTGGAGCCTTATGTTTTTTAAAGACTTACATGTTAAAAAAAAAAAGATTTAACACGTTCAAAACCTCATGATAAGAAAACTCACACACAATACCTATGTGCGTTGATGAGGTGCGTGGTTTAAAAACAGGCAGCTTCCACACTGCTGATAAAAATGTAAATTTGGTACAACCTTTCAGGAAGACAATCTGAAAATAAGTTTTATTATCTGCACGGGTTTTATTATCTGTACTGGTTTTGTCACTTACTAACTGGGTGAGCTTGAGCAAGTCACTTCTCGCTTAAACAAGTCCCAAGGAAACTGGGTTTGAGGTGGCTGCTTTAAATGGAGGAAATAAAAATGTCTACCTCATAAAAAATGTTTTAAGAATGATAAAATACATATGAAACATCTACAATCATGCCCAGTACACAGGAAGTGTTCAACAAGTATACTGTTGGCTGGAATTACTTAGTAACTTATAAATAAACAATCATGAGGATTTATAAAGATTTGGTCATAAATACACTATTTCCATTTTTGCTTTTAAATCTAGATACACACACTACCCCTCAAGGAAAAATCTGGAAGGATATTTACTACACTGCTAGTAGAAATTATCTCTGAAGAGTATGGTCAATAGTAATTTTTATTTTGTCACTCTGCTATGTTTTAAAATTGTTCTCTAAGGAATATGAATTCATTAAAAAAAAAACAGCTTTACTGAGATGTAATTCACATATAATGCATTTCACCCATTTAAAGTATATAATTTCATGG
>SJYV01041796.1:0-11863 GCA_006410875.1 Neotragus pygmaeus
GAGCCTGGTGGGCTTCCGTCTATGGGGTCGCACAGAGTTGGACACGACTGAAGCGACTTAGCAGCAGCAAGCAGTGTCTGATTCAGGAGCAGCAAGAGGGGTGACCTGAGAGTGAGGGTCTCGGGGCATCCTGGACGCAGCAGGCTGGGGAGAGGACGCCATGGTGGGCAAGGTGGCCAGTGTCCCTGAGTCAATCTCAGGGGAGCTAAGGAATCCGCATGTTAACTTAAGGCTTCTAACTTAGGGTGACTCTGATGTCCTGGGGTCACTCTCCAGGGAGACGGTTTTGGAGAAGTTTTGGACTCGGGTGCTTCCCTGGTAGCTCAGTGGTAAAGACTCCGCCTGCCAGTGCAGGAGACCCAGCTTTGATCCCTGGGTCAGGATGACCCCCTGGCAAAGGGAACACCCACCCACTCCAGTATTCTTGGGGCACTGCTCATGGCGCTCCTGTCTGTTTCTAGAATGGCATCATCACCGGCGTGTACCCCGCGAGTCCCTCCAGTTGGCTCATCGTGGTTGTGGGCGTGATGTCGACCATGTACGCCAAGATCGACCCCTCTTTGGGAATAATCGCTAAGATCAATCGGACCCTGGACACGACGTGAGTAAGCCTCTCAAATCCCAAAGGGTCCAGGGAGCGACCCTTGTTTGTTGCTGCCGTTTTTCTGTCTTTTCAAATGTCATGACGGTCTGTTCTGGATGTTCTCTTTGAGGCTTTTGCTACGATTCTCACGACAACTTTCTCCCCATGTCCTGGGGAGGTCCCCTGGGGAATTTGGGGTCCCTTCTCACGCTTTCTCTGAAGCCCAGAGGTGTGAAGAGCAGCCTCTGTCCTGGGGTGCCTGCCAGTCCACTTAGCCTGGCCAGGGGGCCCTCAGAATGAATTTTGTCCCAGGCACTGCTTCCGGACATGGTGTCTTCCTTATATAGGGGGCCAGCCTGGAGTTCCGGGACTCCTAGAGCTGACTGCTGTGGGGGGTTCTGGGAAGACTTCAGCTGCTTAGCTCCTTGTCTCAGTGACTTAGAATCTGGGGGCGGGGAACCCCCAACACTCTATCCTAGTGACTGTAGTTTTCTAAGAACTTGAAAATAGGCTTTTTTTTTTTTTTTTAATATTATGAGCTTTGGCCTGGAGAAGCCTTTGGTTGATACTTTTCCTTCAAGGTGTATGGCGCCTGGGGTCTCGTGCGGGAATGCTGGCCTTGCCCTCGAGGGTCTTTGTGGAGCCCCTCTGAAGTCCTTTCTTCCCTCCGGTCCTGGGGCTGACCCTGCCTCCCGAGATCATCTCCTGCCCTGTGGCCCCTGCGCTGCAGTGACCTCTCTCACTGGGCTCTCCCATGTAAAGTGAGGAAACGCTCAAACTTGCAGACTCCTGGGATTTCCCTGGGGCTCCAGCGGCTAGGACTCAATGTAGGGGGCCCAGATTCACCCCTACTCAGGGAAGTAGATCCCGCATGTCGCAACTAAGTGTTCGCATGCCACAAGTAAAGATCCCGCAGGCCACAGCAAAGGTCAAAGATCCTGATTGCCGCGACTAAGACCTGTGCAGCCAGATAAATTCACAAGTAAATACTGAGGAAAATAAAAGATGTGGATTCCTGCCAGAGTCACGGAGAGGAAGTGGGGAGGTTGGGCTCCAGACCCAGCTCTGCGCAGCACTCTGGACCCCTGTGCCCCCCTCAGCAGGCCCTGAACCTCCCCGCGGAGAACCTTCCTGCCAGACAAAGGCAGAAGCAGCACCTCTGCCTCGCTGGTGTTTGAGGGACCCAGTGATGGGACCCGCACGGGGCTGAGCCTACCCCACCCCTCCTCCATTACACTGTGATTGCAGCTCTGAAAGGCACATTTTTATTCCTTTGGCTGTGCCGTAAGGCTTGTGGGATCTTAGTTCCCCGACCAGGGACGGAACCCAGGCCCTCAGCGGTCAAAGTGCTGAGTCCTCACCGCTGGACTGTAAGGGAATTCCCGTGGGATACCGGTTCCTCTTTTCTGGTTGAAAAGGCCTAGTGCTACACCTTGGCTGCGGCTTGTCCCAAGCCAGACTTTTGATCCTGTTCATGGGTTGCTTGCTGACATCGGTGAACATTTTAGGTCTGTGACTGGAGAAATGATAATCCCCGAGTCCTCGTGCCATATTTGGGCTTTGCTTTTTGTTTTGTTTTGTTTTGTTTTTTTAATTTTCTTCATTTTTTGACCGTGCCTCAGAGCAGGTGGGATCTTAGTTTCCCGACCAGGGATCGAATCTGTACCCCCTGCAGTGGAAGGGCAGAGTGTTAACCACTGGACCACCAGGGAATTCCTGAGCTTTGCTTTCGGGGCCAGGAGTTTTGTGAGGAAGGTGGGGGACAGACTGTAGCCCAGGTGTGTCCACCGGGTCTCTGGGCCGTAGCTGCAATGTTGGGGTTGGGCCCAAGATAAACAGATGAATTTCTGGGCCCTTTACTAAGTTGGTTGTTTGGAATTCAATATTGCCTTCAGAAAAGGACAGGAAAATAAGGTGGCAAGATGCGACATAAAAGAAAGCTCGCGGTTCAAGACTGAGTTTGATTCTGATCACGGTCAGGAAAGGATTAAGCACTTTTCACGGAAAGGTCTGAATCTTCCCTTGTCTGGGCCGGTGCCCCTTGCTGCCGACAGCTGCTCCTTGTTCACCAANATGTGGGAACAGCAAAGCCTGAGATTAATTGATTTCCCAAAGCGGCGACTCGCGGGTGAGAAAATACCCACAGAAACTATAAGGCGGTAACTAAGGAATCGTGGCCGGCGTCTGAACGCCGGCGGCTCTTATTTCCTCCTTTCGTCCGGACACACCTCCCTGACTCGGAAGCGGAAGGGAGTAGGCGGGAATAACTGCTAAAAAGGGACTAGAGGGCTTGCCTCCATCCCAGCTCTTTGTTTCCACTTACTCAACAGCATTTGTTGACTTCTGGGCCGGGAGTTGGGGAACCGAGGTGAACGCAGTCCGTGCACCCCAGCCACAGGCCGATGGTGATGCAGCCGTAGCCCCACCCAGCTACAAGCCCCTTACGCCCAGCGGCCAACTCCCCTCCCCCCTGCAACAGGCCAAACCCGAAGTCTCTTCGCTGCACTTCGCTTTACAAGTCGGGACTTCGGAGAGGGCAGGGTCCAGCCTCCCGAGAGCTTGATATCTGAAGGGTCGCGCGCATTGCACAACGCGCCCAATCAGAAGCGGCCCGGGAAAAGGAATCCCACAGGCACGACCCCGCCTCTCTAGCCTCCCCTGCGGACCAACCCAGGAGGGAGGGGGGAATCCCCCTGGCTGCTTCGCCAATTGAAAAAAAAAACAAAACCCTGCAAGATCATAGAAGACCAATCCGAACTCCAGATGACGATTCAACCTGGCCAATAGGGCGAGGTCAGAGTGTGTGTTGCTGGGTAGAAGTTGAACGCTTGACAGACTAGGAGGGCTGGGGTTACTGTATTCCTTGGGTTTGGGAAGTCCTTTTGTTGACTAACCAGAAAGACAATTGCCAGCAGGAGTTCACGTTTCAAGAATCTCCTTTCTTCCTTTCTGGCTTTTTTTCACTCAAGAAGTGGCTGCATGTATAAACTAAGGGACAGAGCAGAGACGAGCTAACAAGCCCTAAGACGACAGCACGATCGGATCAGAGGGGACTGGGGATGGGGGGACAGAGTGGGAGGCGCGTGAGGTGAAGGAGCGCCAAGCGGCTGCGCAGACCCGGCTGGAAGTACGGAGAGTGGGGTACGCACACGCCTCGTTGCGACGAGGCACCTGGGCCGAAGCCAGCCTTTCCCCGACTCCGGCTCGGGTGCGGCTGCGCCGTGAAGCCGCCGGCGGCGATTGGTCCAGGGAGTGAGAGGGGCGGGAGGTAAACGGAGGGAAGTCCGTCGTCCTGGGCGCGCACTCGCCCGCAGCAAAGGAGCCGAGGGTCGGCTGGAGAGGAAGCGGCTTCCCGCTGCGTTGTTTTGGGCTCCGGGGGCCGAAAAAGGGAGAGAGGAAAGGCGAGAAATAAACACAACGTAGCGGAGACTGCGCGCGGCCCGCCGCCTCCCAGCCTGCCTGCCTGCCTGCCTGCGTGCGTGCGTGCGCTCGCTCTCGCGGGCTCCGTGCTGGCGCGTGAGGCGGAGGCGGCGCCTGCGCAGTCGGGCTCGGTCGACGGTTCGCAGGGGAGGAGGTGGCGGGAGGCGGAGGAGGCGGCGGCGATGGAGGTGAAGCGGCTGAAAGTGACCGAGCTGCGGTCGGAGCTGCAGCGGCGCGGCTTGGACTCGCGCGGCCTCAAGGTGGATTTGGCGCAGCGGCTGCAGGAGGCGCTGGACGCTGAGANGCATCGGCTATTTAAAGCCCTTTCTAATCTGAGTCTTTATAAGATTTGTTTCTTCCTCCCTCTAAACCAATCTCAGTAAACTGGGCCATCCTTGGCCCAGATTTAGAAAGACCAGGTTAACAGGCCAGCAGCTCCCAGGATCAAGGGTCAAGGACTGTTCTGCACATTCTTGCTGGAAAGGATCCCCAACACCCTGAAGTTGCCGCCTCCCCCCGACCCCTGGGTAGGCCATCCACTGCAGCCTTAGAAGGGCCACAGCGTGTAACAGAAAGCTTTTTTGCTAGCTCTTTCAGTCGAAGTGCCGATAGGTGTACATGTAGAAAATGCCAAATGCATCATTTGTTTGTTGCTCAGTCCTGTCCGGCTTCCCTGTCCTTCACTGTTTCCCGGAGTTTGCTCAGACTCATGTCTACTGAGTCACTGATGTCATCCGACCCCTCTCATTCTCTGCCGCCCCCTTCTCTTCCGGCCTTCCGTCTTTCCCAGCATCAGGGTCTTTTCTAATGTCGGCTCTTCGCATCAGGTGGCCAAAGCATTGGAGCTTTGGCTTCAGCATCAGTCCTTCCAATGAACACCCCGGACTGATCTCCTTTAGGATGGACTGCTTTGATCTCCTTGCAGTCCAAGGGGCTCTCAAGAGTCGTCTCCAGCACCACAGTTTGAAAACATCAGTTCTTAGGTGCACAACACAATGATTTGATATATATATTCTGCAAAATGATTACCACAAGTTTTGTTAACATCCATCACCCAATATAGTTACACATTTAAAAAAAAATTTTTTTTAAATCTCACATGTGAGACCATACAGTATATGTCTTTCTTTTTTTAACTTTTTAAAAATTGAAGTATAGTTAATATTCAATGTTGCATTAGTTTCTGGTGTACAGCAAAATGATTCAGGAATACATATGTATACATATATACACACATATATATAATATATATACATATATATATTAGTTTTCTTTGTCTGTGAGTCTGTTTCTGTTTTGTTAAAATAAAGTTCATTTATATCATATTTCAAATTCCATATGTGAGTGATATCATCTGGTATTTGTCTTTGTCTGACTTATTTTACTTGGTATAATGTCCTTAAGGCCCATCCATGTTGTCACAAATGGCAGCATNTGTGAGTCTGTTTCTGTTTTGTTAAAATAAAGTTCATTTATATCATATTTCAAATTCCATATGTGAGTGATATCATCTGGTATTTGTCTTTGTCTGACTTATTTTACTTGGTATAATGTCCTTAAGGCCCATCCATGTTGTCACAAATGGCAGCATTTATTTATTTATTTATTTTTTGCTGAATAATATTCCATTGTATCAGTCGATATTAATACCATCTCTTCTTTATCCATTCATTTGTCCATGGACACTTAAGTTTCCATGTCTGGTCTGTTGTAAATAATGCTGTGGGGAACATGGAGTGATTTCATTTCCTTCAGATAAATACTCAAAATTGTTGCCTCATATGGTAGTTCTGTTTTTAATTTTTTTTGAGGAATCTCATATTGTTTTCCATGTGACTGCATCTGTTTACATTCCCACCAACAGTGCATAAATGTTCCCTTTTTTCTCCACATCTTCACCAACATTTGCTACTTAAACTATTTTTATTTTGTGAATATTCTGTGGTTTTTCAAAACAACTGCAACTACAGCCCACAAGGGTGTATGAGTAGCTGCATTCCTTCTCATTTTTTAAGTCCCATCTTTATCAGATCACTTTCCTATCTATATCATTTTCCCTAGCAAATGAAAATATTTTCTAGGTTTTTAAGTGATCATGTTACAGCATCAGTTTCTACATGTATTCATGATAAATTTTCCTACCCAGATCAAAACCAAGCTCTTTTGATATAAATAGTTGAAGTAATAGTTCTGTCAAGTGACCTGCATTCCTTATGAGTCATGATGAAATGCAAAGGTATGTTGAAGGGAAAAACATCTTGAGTAGCAGGAACGGAAGGCAGAGACTTGCAGCCGGCTCCCGGCCCGGGAGAACACAGGTCAGTCGTCAGTCTGGGGCGTAGCTTCCACTGTGGGCCCGCCAGTGCCTCGCCTCATCCTGCCTGGACCTGGAGGAAGCTGTCTGTTTTCCCTGATTATGCCCGTTAGCCTGGGTTTGTTTTGAGGACCAGCAAAGCAGATGGGGCTGGTTCATCTCACATCCAGAGAAAAGATGGCTGAGTCTTGGGAGAATCAGGTTAACGCAGGTGGCCCCCTCTCTCTGATCGGGCCTGGGGTCCGCGGCCTCCGCTGTGGCCCCAGGAGGCCGCCCCGCCTGGGAGCACGTGGCGTCGTTCAGCGCTGTGGCCCGTGGCTTCCTTTGCTGATGAACCTGCGGCTTGTCTGGTCTTGTCTCGGCAGTGGCTGCATGTCCAGCCAGACCAAGAAGGTGGTGAGCGGCGTCATCTTCGGCACGGGGCTGTGGGTGGCCCTCATCGTCACCATGCGCTACTCCCTGAAGGTGCTGCTGTCTTACCACGGCTGGATGTTCACCCAGCACGGCCAGTTGAGCCGCACCACCAAGATCTGGATGGTAATGCCGCCCCGGCACGCAGCTGGCGGGGAGGGTTTTGTTTCTTTCTGCCAGGCCTCAAGGCTTGTAGGACCTTGGTTCCCAACCAGGAGTCGAACCTGAGTGCGTGGCAGTGAAAAGCCCACGTCTTAACCACTGGACTGCCGGGGAGCTCCCCGGTAGATGATTCTTACCTGCCTGACATCCTCAAAGCCGTGGCTGTTTCATAGCTTGATGTGTCTGGAGACAAATATACACTTGTGAAACCCTCATCTCTGCCAAAGTTACTAATATATCCACCCTGCCCTCCCTGAAACCTGGGCCCCACCCATGCCTTTTGCCTTTGAACGTAAGAGCATTTAACCTAAGATTCACCCTCTTAGCAAATTTGTAAGGTCTGACGCAGGATTGTTTGTTCCAGGCCCAGCGTCCAGCACATACTTTTTCAGGACTTCCCTGAAAAGTCCAGTGGTTGGGAGTCTACACTTCCACTGCAGGGGCGCCCATCCCTTGTCAGGGAACTGAGGCCCCACGTAACCTGTGGTATAGCCAGAAAAAGAAGACAGAAAAAGAAAAGCAAAAACCGCCCAACCAAACAGGACACGGTTATGTCTTGTAACTGACACCTTGTCCCCTTTCAAGGGACATACCCACACATGTATATGCATGACTGACTCACTGTGTTATGCACCGGAAACTAACACAGCAGTGTAAGTCAGCGAGATCCTCAGTCCCCAGCCCCTGTCCTCCGGCCCCTGGCAGCCCCCCTCCCTCCTTGCTGCTTCTGGGGTTCCATGGACCCCTGAGACCACCCAGGATATGTCCTTCTGAGTCTTGTTCACCCACTCAGCCTGGTGTCTGGTGTGGGAGACTTTCTCTTCCGCAAGAAGGGTCCTCACTGGGCCTTTTCCCCTTGGTGACTTTTTTAACATTAATTTTTATTGAAGCCTAGTTGATCTACACTGTTGTGATAGTTTCAGGTGTATAGCAAAGTGAATCAGTTATGCATTCACGTGTGTGTGTGTGTGTGTGTGTGTGTGTGTGTGTGCATGCTCAGTCATTTCAGTCATGTCCGACTCCTTGTAACGCTGTGGACCATAGCCTACCAGGTTCCACTGTCCATGGTGTTCTCCAGACAAGAATAGTTACTAGAGTGGGTTGCCATTTCCTCCTCCAGGCGATCTTCCCGACCCAGGGATTGAACCTGCATCTCCTGCACTGCAGGTGTATTCTTTACCCACTGAGCCATTGGAAAGCCTGTGCATATCCATATATCCACTCTTTTTTTAGGTTCTGTTCCCAAATAGGTCACTACAGAGTATCACGTAGAGTTCCCTGTGCTACACCGTCCCCTTGGTGACCTGCGTGTCGCCCTGTAATTGCCTGAGAAGTCTGACCCACTGCGACTCATGAGCTTGGGCTGGGGACTCTCCTTTAATTAGTGTGTCCTGAATATCTGGGTTGATGTCTGCTGGGTTTGTCATCTCAGTCACCCATCAAACAAAAGTACCTTCCGTCTACTTCTTTGTAGCCTTTCTGACTAACTCAGGCAATAAATGGTTTCCCTAGCCCAGGACACCCTGACTCACCCGCAGCTTCTAGTCCGTTTCACCAGCTCACCTTGGTCCTTAGTCCATCAGCCGCTTACATGCCATGAGCATGGATGTTGGTCCTTATCTCGCTCAGTGATACCTCCACCTGTGGTTGAACGCTGCCCACTGGGGCTCCCTCTGAAAGGGGTGGGCATCCCCATGCTGGAGCCCACCACACCACACCTTTCCTCTTTCCCAAGCTGACTTCCTGCTGTTGCTTGCATGTAAGATTTCTCATTTTTAGAGAAATAGAATTTAACTCCCAGGAGAGATGCTGAGGCAGTGTCCACACTTTATTAAGCAAGAGAAATGACCTGCCCCAGGGTGGCCTTCATAGCTGGGTCCAGTTGAGTCCCACCTGCTCTTTAGCATCAAGAATCTCAGCACTCCCCCCCACCCCCCTGGGGCCATAAGCCCCAGAAATTCTCTGAAGTCAGGTCAGCATGAGGTGACCAATTACTAAACCATGTTTAGATCATTCCAGACTAAAGCAGGGGCAAGTGTGTGCCCTTCCTCAGACATGTCAATGACCAGAGGGTCCCACTGCTTCTCCCGAGCTTGCTTCTGGGTCCAGGCCCCTCACCCAGCCCCTGGTGCCAATCTGGAAACTGAGGGCCTTGCAGAAGTAGGCACATGGAACTTAATTCCCTTCTGCAAAAAAGCAATCAGACCCCGTGTCAGGGTGCCTAGGGAATGGCACCTCCTGGACAGGGCAGGACGTGTCTCAGCCACAGGGCTTCATTCGCCCTGGGTTTTATTGGGGTTTGCTGTTTGCTGAGGCCTGCGTGGGTTGGGGCAGAAAACGGACTGGAGGAGATGAACTGCAGTGGAGAATCAGTCAACAGCTGGCGAGTCACATACACTGAAAAACTGGTTTTGGACCTTTGACACAATCCCGTCTTTCAGGATGTACCTTTGTTCTTTTTTGTTAGTTTATGGTCAAGATCTTCTCAGGCCGAAAACCCATGTTGTACAGCTTCCAGACGTCTCTGCCGCGCCTGCCCGTCCCAGCTGTCCAGGACACCGTCAACAGGGTAGGTCACCTTCACGCTCCCTCCGGAACCTCTGCTCTGAGCGCCAGCATCTTTGCGATCAAGGCTTATGACTTGATGAGACTTCCCTGGTGATCCGTGGTTAAGACCCCGAGTTTCCACGGCAAGGGGTTTGGGTTGTATCCCTGCTCGGGGAACTGAGATCCCTCATGCCCCCTGGTGCAGCCAAAAAAATACACTGTCGATGCTGTTGAACTGCTACCTGCCTCCTCCTACCTGCAAGGACCAGAGCAAATCAAAGTGGGGGCCCTGAAAATTCTGAACTGGTGGCCTGGCCTCAGCCTGGTGGTGTGACCTTCCCCGTCCCTGTCATTTTTCCGGCTCCTCTTTCCNCTGTTGAACTGCTACCTGCCTCCTCCTACCTGCAAGGACCAGAGCAAATCAAAGTGGGGGCCCTGAAAATTCTGAACTGGTGGCCTGGCCTCAGCCTGGTGGTGTGACCTTCCCCGTCCCTGTCATTTTTCCGGCTCCTCTTTCCCATCCTGGGGTCCTAAGCACCCCTTTAGTACCACCCTAGGCTCTCAGAGCCTCCCCACCCATCTCTTTGGCACCTTCATAGCCTAGGTGAAAACAGAGCTCTTATGAAGGACCAAATGATGGAGGAAAAAAAAAACGAAACATTAAAAGCTCGTTGTAGACCAAATCTTGATCTAGTCAGTCTAGAGTCCACTTTGGTGATTTTGTGCTGATTCAAGATCTGAGGAGCGTGTATGCCAGTAAAAGGACAACGAAGTTTGACTTTTTAAAATATAATTAATTAACTAATTTGGCTGCTCCAGGGCTTAATTGTAGCATGCGGGGTCTTAGTTGCAGTATGTGAGACCCAGTTCCCTGATGAGGGATGGAACCCAGGCCCCTGGCACTGGGAGCTTGGAGCCTTAGCTGCTGGACCACTGGCGATGTCCCCCCAAAAGTTTGATTGTTGAATTATCTCTGATGTAAAATGTCCTTTGTATTGAAGTTAGCTAACCTGAGTGAGGACTAGCCTTTTTCTAAGGCATAAGGAAAGAAACCTTCTGTTTTAGCTGGGCTTACGTTTTTTCCCTTAACCCCAGTACTTGGAATCTGTGAAGCCTCTTATGAAGGAGGGAGACTTTACCCGGATGACGGCTCTGGCACAGGATTTTGCTATCAATCTGGGCCCAAGATTGCAGTGGTATCTGAAGCTAAAATCCTGGTGGGCTACCAATTATGTGAGTATACAAGCTTGCTGTTTTTCTTGGTGGAATTTTGTGTAGGAATATAATTCGTTCCTGAGCCAGTTGAGTTTCCCTGCGTCTGGCAAGTGGAAGGAGACAAGTGGTGGATGAAACAGGCAGAGGGGTTGAGATTTGAGGAACAACTAGTGTGGAAGACTTGGACCATAAAGAAGGCTGAGCTCCAAAGAATCGATGCTTTCAAACTGTGGTGCTGGAGAAGACTCTTGAGCGTCCCTTGGACAGCAAGGAGATCAAGCCAGTCGATCCTAAAGGAAGTCAGCCCTGAATATTCATTAGAAGGACTGATGCTTAATACTTTGGCCACTTGATGCAAAGAGCCGATTCATTGGAAAAGACTGATGTTGGGCAAAATTGAAGGCAGGAAGGGAAGGGGGCGGGTGACAGAGGATGAGATGGTTGGATGGCATCACCGACTCAATGGACATGAGTTTGAGCAAGCTCTAGGAGATATGGAGGACAGGGAAGCCTGGCGGGTTGCAGTCCATGGGGTCACAAAGAGTCGGACATGACTTAGTGACTAAACGACAGAGTGGAAGAGAAGGTATGACCCAGACAGAACTGGTGGGTGGGGCACACCAGGGGCACGGCCATGGGTGGGTCCTGACGGGAGAGAGCGCTCAGAGTCCAGGGTGGGTGGGGCAAGTCAGGCGGGGTGTGATCCTGCGCTGGTTACATGGGTGTTTTGAGTTTGTGAAAGTTTTCACAGGTACTTAGATTCTTAGGTGGGCACCGTTCTGTGTGTTTATGTACTTTCTTACACAAAGTGGAAGAATGGTGGTCCTTGGGTCCGGAAGGCTGTGGGTGTGGTTAGGACGAGACTGCTGGCCTCCTGAGGGATGCTGGGAAGACAGGACACGTGGCCCCAGGGTGGCTCCAGGGAGAGTGGAAGCTGTGGGAGCAGCAGGGGAGAGGCGGTCTGTGGACCGTTACTGGTGGTGCTCACTGTTAAGAAATGCTAGAGCAGCCAGACGTTGATCATTTCTTTCCCATTTGGTGATTTTATTTTTTAAACCATCTATGAAATGAAGGTGATGTACCCTGTAGCTGAGTCTTGACTTGAATAAAGCCATCTTCTGGTGCCCACCGTTTTGCATTCCGTCTCACTGGGGCTGACTTGGCCCCGAGAGACAGAGAGAGAGAGAGAGAAATGCTGTAAATGCGCCCTC
>SJYV01041797.1:0-25336 GCA_006410875.1 Neotragus pygmaeus
TTTGTAGTCCAACTCTCACATCCATACATGAATACAGGAAAAACCATTGCTTTGACTAGATGGACCTTTGTTGGCAAAATGTTTTTGCTTTTTAATATGCTGTCTATGTTGGTCATAACTTTTCTCCCAAGGAGCAAGTGTCTTTTAATTTTTTAGCTGCACTCATCATCTGCAGTCATTTTGGAACCCCTCAAAATAAGGTCTGTCACTGTTTGCATTTTTTCCCCATCTATTTGCCATGAAGTGATGGGACCAAATGCCATGATCTTAATTTTCTGAATGTAGAGTTTTAAGCCAACTTTTTCACTCTCCTCTTTCGTTTTCATCAAGAGGTTCTTTAGTTCCTCTTTGCTTTTTGCCATTAGGGTGGTGTCATCTGCATATGTGAGGTTATTGATATTTCTCTCAGCAATCTTGATTCCAGCTTGTGCTTCATTCAGTCCAGTGTTTCTCATGATGTACTCAGCATATAAGTTAAACAAGCAGGGTGACAATATGCAACCTTGACGTACTTCTTTCACAATTTGGAAAATAAAGCAGAAGTTGATGTTTTTTTCTGGAACTCTCTTGCTTTTTTGATGATCCAATAGATGTTGGCAATTTGGTCTCTGGTTCCTCTGCCTTTTCTAAATACAACTTGAACATCTGGAATTTCATGGTTTTTATACTGTTGAAGCCTGCCTTGGAGAATTTTGAGTATTACTTTATTAGTGTATGAGATGAGTGCAATTGTGTGGTAGCTTGAGCATTCTTTGGCATTACCTTTCTTTGGGATTGAAATGAAAACTGACCTTTTCCAGTTCTGTGGCCACTGCTGAGTTTTCCATATTTGCTGAAATATTGAGTACAGCACTTTCACAGCATCATCTTTTTTAGGATTTGAAATAGCTCAACTGGAGTTCCATCACCTTCATTAGCTTTGTTCATAATGATGTTTCTGTGGTCCACTTGACTTTGCTTTCCAGGATGTCTGGCTCTAGTTGAATGACCACACCACTGTGCTTATCTGGGTTTAGAAGATCTTTTCTTGTATAGTTCTTCTGTGTATTCTTGCCATCGCATCTTAATATCTTCTACAAAAGTAAAAAGACAGGAAGAAAAGATGACTTCATATATTTTGGTATCCCATTCTGTCCAATATACTTTAAGTAAAAATAACAATGTTTAGTATTCCCAATATTATTTAAATTCAAAGAAGTGGCTATTTTGCACATAGATTCATTTAGTCCAATACATGAAAAGGCAGCAAAAAATAAGATAAACCAAACAGAGGAGCCTGGTGGACTATAGTCTATGGGATTGCAAAGAGTTGGATATAATTGTGTAACTAACAGACTTGTTCAGATACAAAATAAAAAGAGAAGTACTTATGCTATCTTAAACTCACTTTCCAAAGTGTACAAAAATAATTCTTATGTAAGGTAACCGACCAGCTTCCTCTGTCCATGGGATTCTCCAGGCAAGAATACCGGAGTGGATTGCCATTTCCTTCTCCAAGTGATCTTCCCAACCCAGGGACTGAACCCAGGTCTCCCTCATGGTGAGCAGATTGTTTCCCATCTAAGCAACCAGGGAAATTCTGTAAGATAACAGATAGCATTAAAATAAAATTTAAAAGCTTTTTCTGGTTAAAGTTATAGAGATTGTCTATCATTTGCTTAGCAAAAAGAGAGAAACAGAGAAAATTTTATGAAGAAAATGAGTGCCCTAATGTTAAGGGCTCCAAATTGCAGAGATAATGCAAGCTGTGCAAATCAGGGCAGTCTAACCAATTGTTTACCATAAGCTAAAGTTATGACCAACCCGGGTAGCATATTCAAAAGCAGAGATATTTCTTTGTCGACTAAGGTCCATCTAGTCAAGGCTACGGTTTTTCCTGTGGTCATGTATGGATGTGAGAGTTGGACTGTGAAGAAGGCTGAGCGCTGAAGAATTGATGCTTTTGAACTGTGGTGTTGGAGAAGACTCTTGAGAGTCCCTTGGACTGCAAGGAGATCAACCCTGGGATTTCTTTGGAAGGAATGATGCTAAAGCTGAAACTCCAGTATTTTTATTTTGGCCACCTCATGCGAAGAGTTGACTCGGAAAAGACTCTGATGCTGGGAGGGATTGGGGGCAGGAAGAGAAGGGGACGACAGAGGATGAGATGGCTGGATGGCATCACTGACTTGATGGACATGAGTCTGAGTGAACTCTGGGAGTTGGTGATGGACAGGGAGTCCTGGCGTGTTGCGATTAATGGGGTCGCAAATAGTCGGACACGACTGAGTGACTGAACTGAACTGAAGTACTATAAATCAATACAGGGACCAAAGGCTCTGCCAACAACAAATATAAAGGAAAAATAACAACATAATTTCAGTGAAACAGAATTATCTACAGAAACATCAATGTTCAATCATACACAGAATATTATAAGTTACTTAGAGTAAAAAGGGCCAATAAGAACTGAAATGGAATAAAGAATAGTATCAAATCTTATAGAATTTGATATTCCAGTAGGAGAGGATGCAATATAGAGTCAGACTCAGTGGAAATATGCAAACATCCTTAAATGACTTTATGATTCAAGTGGCCTTTGAGTGTGTGAACAGGTTCATCCTAAATAAAAATAAATGTCTCTACGATCTACTTCCTGGCTTTAGGTTTAGCCAGGAATCAAACCTAGGCCCCTGCATTGAAGGTAGATCCTTTACAGTTTGAGCCATCAGAGAAGCTCCACTTCAGAAGTAGCGTTGCAGGACTCATACAAGCACACAATGCACAGAAGCACTAGTTTGGCTAAATAAACATAAACTATGATACATATATACAGTAAACTATTATGAATCTGTTAAAATAGATAAGAAAACTAATTGTTAAAAGCTGATATGGGGTGATTCTATGAATATATTGCCAAGTAAGAAAGCAATGTGAAGAAGAATAGAAATGTTCATCCATTGCTGGTAGGAATACAAAAATGGTACATCCACTTCCAATAATATTTTAGAATTTTCTTACAAAACTAAACATGGGCTTCCCAGATGGCAGGGTGATAAAGAATTTACCTGCCAACAAGAAACACGGCTTCAATTCCTGGGTTGAGAAGATCGATCCCCTGGAGGAGGAAATGGCAACCCACTCCCGTATTCTTGCCTGGAAAATTACATGTACAGAGGAGTCTGGTCGGCTACAAAGCTCATGGGGTCACAAAGAGCTCATGCACAAAACAAAGCATACTCTTAACGATATAGTCAAGGAATNATCGATCCCCTGGAGGAGGAAATGGCAACCCACTCCCGTATTCTTGCCTGGAAAATTACATGTACAGAGGAGTCTGGTCGGCTACAAAGCTCATGGGGTCACAAAGAGCTCATGCACAAAACAAAGCATACTCTTAACGATATAGTCAAGGAATCACCCTCTTAGGTATTTAGCTAAAGTAGGAAATGAACTGAGGCATTGGAGAAGACTCTTGAAAGTCCCTTGGACTGCAAGGAGATCCAACCAGTCCATCCTAAAGGAGATCAGTCCTGAGTGTTCATTGGAAAGACTGATGTTGAAGTTGAAGCTCCAATACTTTGGCCACCCGATGCAGAGAGCTGACTCCTTTGAAAAGACTCTGATGTTGGGAAAGATTGAGAGCAGGAGAAGAAGGGGACAACAGAGGATGAGATGGTTGGATGACATTACCGACTCAATGGACATAAGTTTGGGTGGACTCTGGGAGTTGGTGATGGACGGAGAGGCCTGATGTGCTGCTGTTCATGGGGTCACAAAGAGTCGGACATGACTGAGTGACTGAACTGAAGTGAACTGAGGAAATGAATGTGCAATCTAAATGAAAAAATACTGAAGTGACATAACAAAACAAAAAGTCATAGATGCAGAGAAAAAACATGTGGTTACCATGGTTTTTGATGGGAGAAGAGAGGAAAAAAAATAAGCAAGGGACATTAAGAAGTATCGATTTCCACTGAAAAACAAATGAGTCACAAGTATCAAACAATAGAGTGGAGAATATAGTCAAGAATGAAGTAATAATATTTTTGTGGTGATATAACTCGGCTTATGTTGGTGATCATTTACAAAATACATAGAAAATAACACCATGTTGTATGTGTGGGAAGCCAGCGAGGGTAAAATAAAAGTGTTCAATAGTTCACTATCACAAAAATCTGGTGAGGAGATGGAGAAACTATTTCCAATTAAGTGACTGAAGTAATTTGTGCTTTTTCTTCTTAAAATTCTTTATCTGTCCTCTGGCATTTAAGAGGTGGATCTTCATGACTGTCCTGATTTTACAGTCCGGTTCTTGTAAAGTACAGCAGCAGGAATCTGAGAAGTGATGTATAGCGTTTCCTTATTATGGGCCACATTTTTTACTAAGCAAACTGAACTGCATGCTTCCTATGAGATGCCTAACACAGTTTCAGTTCGTTGCTGAACATCCTTAGCTGGATTAACTAAAGCTGTAACAGTGCACAATGGGAGGGATCTCATTGTCACATGGCTGCCATCTAAGAGTGCTTTGAAAGCAGTGAGAAACTCATTAGCCTTTGCTGTCAAATTCATGACGATGTTCACAGAGTGTTTTCTTCCATTTGACAGTGGCTTCAGCTGCTGTATTAACTCTTCTCTGACTGGTTCTTGCAGGAAATCTTTCCCATCCAACTTGAAGACCTTTTGGTCTACTTTATCTAATTTAAAATTGCACAGTAGCCATTTATAAGACTCAGGATTGACATCACTAGCAAACACAGTGCAGTGTTTCTTTGCTGCTGGGATGGCCAAGGGCCCAGTCCCATCATCAATAGGACATACCTGGGTTTGAGAAGTTCTGTGATATGATTGTGTTCTGTGGAGAGACAAGGATTCCAGTAGACTTTTGAAAAATCTAATGCATAGGTGTTATTGTTTTTTCAAAGCTTGGTCACCATATTCTCCTCTCCAGATAGTATTTCCATTTGGAAAATTTCAGTAGTATCAATATTATTGATTTTGTTTACTGCTCATGTGATTCTTGGATTTTTTCCAATCATAACTTGGCCAATTAAATTCTTGTAAGATAGTTGAAAGAGGCTTACTCCTTGGAAGAAAACTTATGACCAACCTAGATAGTATATTCAAAAGCAGAAACATTACTTTGTCAACTAAGGTCCGTCTAGTCAAGGCTATGGTTTTTCCTGTGGTCATGTATGGATGTGAGAGTTGGACTGTGAAGAAGGCTGAGTGCCAAAGAATTGATGCTTTTGAACTGTGGTGTTGGAGAAGACTCTTGAGAATCCCTTGGACTGCAAGGAGATCCTACCAATCCATTCTGAAGGAGATCAGCCGTGGGATTTCTTTGGAAGGAATGATGCTAAAGCTGAAACTCCAGTATTTTGGCCACCTCATGCGAAGAGTTGACTCATTGCGAAAGACTCTGATGCTGGGAGGGATTGGGGGCAGGAGGAGAAGGGGACGACAGAGGATGAGATGGCTGGATGGCATCACTGACTCAATGGACGTGAGTCTGAGTGAACTCTGGGAGTTGGTGATGGACAGGAAGGCCTGGCATGCTGCGATTCATGGGGTTGCAAAGAGTTGGACAAGACTGAGTGACTGAACTGAACTAAACTGAAGGTAGTTGATGAACTCAAAGTTTCAGGACGACCAGGACACCAAAAGAGTGTCTAACAGGCTTTAATGGGGAAGCACTCCCAAACGCGGTTCAGAGACCCGAACAAGGCAGGTCAAGGAAGTCCATGCCCAGGCTGTATTGGGGGTGGTTTTTATATGTCCGTTGTGAGGGATGGTCAGGCTAGATGGACGGGGGTTCGGATAGGTCGCCAGGCTGAGGTGTCGCAGGCTGACAGTTCCTTCTATGTGGCTGGGGTGGGGCGGCTTTAGCTGGCGAAGTGTGCTGTCACTGGTCCCCAGGATCTGGGAGGCTCCTTCTGTTAGAAACCTCCCCCATCAGTGGGAGGGAGAGGAGGGGCAGCCCATTATGGCCCCCGGGGTCCGACCTTACATTCTGACCCTTTTGATAGGATAAGGGGTGCCGTTATCTCTTCTGGCTACTTCCTGCTGAACTGGGGTGTTGCTGGGGCTGAGGGTTGTGGCCAGATCCTGGTGACATTTAGGGGGCCTCAGGGTCTCTGGATGGGAGCTTGGAGTATGAGGCCACCATCAACATCTGTCCAGTAGCCGTCTGGGTCAGCTCCCTGACTCTGCGGAGGATGATCTGAAAAACACAAGGTCTTATCGACAGGATGAGGAACAAGGCTGCCAGGGGTCTAAGATGTGGGAGAAACCATTTTGCCCAAGACGGCTTCCATTATCCCAAGAAATCGAAACTGCCTGACTCAGCCTGCCTAAGTCTGATGCTTTCCCTCAGCTCACGGACCTTATTTTGGATTATCCGTTAGGAACTGACAGGTTCCCCCTTTTTCAGTCATTAGCAGGTCTAGGGCCCTTCGATTTTGGAGACCCACTGCTGCCAGAGAGGTTATCTGGGTCTGTAATTCCATTAGGGAGTCTGCCACCTTGTCTAGGTCTCGATTAAGGTCTGCGGACAGCTTATAGTAAAAATGTGTGGCTGATCCCAATCCCCCACCCCTAGTCCTAAGGCCGTGAATAAACTTCCCCCGAGGAGCAGGGGAGCTGCAGCTAATGCCCTGCAGCGGCAGATTGACTGGGTTTGGTCCTCCATTGCCTGGGATGTCAGAATGGTCATGCAGGGAGTAAGGAAGATTGAGGTGTAAGGCTGAGCCCAGTTGGGTGGGAAGCATTGTAATAAGGTAGTTTGATTGCAGAGAAAGAATATCCCAGGTTTTCTGCATACCAGAGGGTTTGGGGATAGGGGGTCTCATCTCGAGCCATCACAGGCCACTGTGGTTAATGAAGTGTCATTGGGCAGGACACAAGAGGCATTGGCTGGGCGGTACAGTACCTCGGTGGTCAAGGGACCCATTGGCCAGGTTACTTCAGTGGCCTTTTGAGTGAGATTTTGGGCATTTATCTATTTTGGGGGGATCGGTTGGGCTAGGAAAGGTCAGGGTCTCAAGGGAAGACAGAGCCCATGGAACACTCTCAATTAGATTTTGCTGCCGCAGGAGTAGCAAGTGATTTTTCCCCATGCATTCTCTAACTTTATTTTAGGGAAAAAACATTCTGTCTACTATTTTTAGCTATGCTGCTGAGGCCACTCTAAAAAGGGGGAGATGCCAGGAACCAGCACAGGAGATCCCACCTATGACAAGGTCATGCAAGAAGAGTCCTGATAAGCAAGGCCTTAGGACACAACAGACCCCCCTGGACCTGCTCAAGCATCTACCCCCAAACCAGAATCTGTCTGTCTTACTATTTTATGCCTTTTACCAACTCTTCTGACATTAACAGGGGGCTGTTCCCGACCACCTTTCTCTGGAAAGATTTAACTTAGGGCTCTAGTTGATAAATCTCCTGGGTATGAAAAGAGTGTTTCAAACCTGTTAGCATTCTAGATTACTTGGCATGTTTATGCAGACTTTTACAACATTGTTGAGCCAATGCTTGCTGCCAAGTTCTTATATCCCTTATCCACTGTGTTGCTGGGAGTGCATATAGTCAGGATATAGAAAAAAACAAATAGCAGCTTTATCATTAGCAACATTAGACTTTGAGTTAATAAGTTATTTCTTTGCTGTAACCCACTGAATCTTTGCTCTATAAAAATGTAACTCTGTACTTTAAGGGTGACACAGGCTAGGAATTTAAGAAGAAACACTTTAAGGGAAAATTATTGTTCTGGCTGACCAACCTTTATCAAAAAGGGGTCATAAAATATCAACAGGCTTCCAGGCCAGAAGATAATGTACAAAAAATAAGACTCTTGCAGGAAGGAACCTGATATCGATAAAAATTTATATTGATGGGATGTTGAGTTGGCTCTGCATTTTTCACTTTGCTGTATGTACAACTCAGGGTAGGAGTTTATTGAGCTCATGGTGTGGATTAGAGGCTTCAGTTGCCAACTTTATTAAGCCCTGTTGGAGCTTATGTTGGATTTGTTTTTGTCTCTGATCTTGGGCCCCCTTTCCATCTGTCATTTCGTAGTGGGTTTGTATGGTGAAACAGAGGTCTTTGTTTCTAGCTTTATAGCAGTTAGAGGCTGAGTTTGATTTGGCAGCCCCAAGGCTCTTGGCCATCCAATACCATTTACCCCCATGGAAGCATGGCTGGGCAGGTGAGACATAGTCTCGGTGGACATAAGTAGGCTGTGAATCAGGTTTTTCGTAGTCTCATTTGGTGTAACTCTGGGGGCAGGGCGTAGGTTGTTCCACTCGTGTTATCACGGCCAAGAGGAATAGTGACAAGAGCATGTTTAGCTATGATATTAAGAGGGGAGTGATAAAGAAGAAAAAATCAATTTGAGCTTTTGTGAAAAAGAGGAAGGTCTCCTGTAAATGCAGATCAGAAATTGCCTGAATGAAAGAGTCACAGTCAATAATCAGGGTAGCCAGTCAGAGGTCTTGTAGTAGGGTCAAGATAAAGTCCTTAAGGCAGGCTAGAGACATATGGCCAGGTCAGGCCATTTCAAAGGAATAGCACCCCAGGAGTAGGGAACAGATGATAATGTAAGTAAGGGTCAGTGAAAGTCGGAGTGTGGGCGGCCAGTCCTGGGGGAACTGTGACAGCCAGTCCAATGGCAAAGAGTATAGCCAAAGTTGTGACTGGCAACAGCCACAGCGGATGAGACGAGACAAGCATTGGACAGGGCGTGTCACTCACTGGCGGGAGGCAGGGGTGTCTTAGTAATGGTGAATTGCTGGAACCAAGAGTCGTTAAGGTCTGACAGGAATTTGGAAGCCAGGAGGTCGGCCAGGCGGTGTGTTAAGAATATAGTTAGGGGTTGATGTAGAATTAGCTTTTTTGCATCTGCATATAGAGAAGCTGCTGCTGCCAGGGCACGTAGGCAGGGGAACCATCCCCAGGTGGTGGGGTCTAAATGTTTGGAGATAAATGCCACTGGCAGCATTTCAGGGCCTGCAGGCTGTATGAGGGCTCCGAAAGGCTATGCCCCCTTTTTCGTTAGTGTACAGGTGATAGGGGAGGTTGGGATTGGGCAGGAATAGTGGTGAAGAGGAGAGCAAAGCTGAGCGGAGGTTGTAGAAAGTCTTTAGGACCTCTGTTTCTGAAGGGAGCAGTACAGTAGGAGTGTCTTTTGCAGCTGTGTAGAGGGGTTTAGCCAGTGAAGCATAGTTGGGGACCCAGTGCTGGAAGAATCCTGTTAACCCCAAAAAGGACAAGATTTGTTCTCCAGTGGAAGGGGGGCAGAGGTCTCAGAGAAGGCTGAATCTGTCAGCAGTTAGAGCTTTGGTTGTCAGGGTAATCTTTAGACCTAGGTAAGTCACAGAGGTCTGGGTGAGTTGGGCCTTTTGTTGAGATGCTCGGTATCCTTTAGAGCTAAGGAAATTAAGAAGAATAGTGATATGTGTCTGAGAGAGAGCTTGTGAAGGGCTGCAGAGCAGAAGGTCATCCACATACTGTAAGAGGACACTAGGGGCCAGAGGGCACATAGCCAGATCCCAGGCCAGAGCCTGGCCAAAAAAAAAAAAAAAAAAGGAAGCTGTCTCAAAACCGTTGGGGGAGGACTGTCCACATTAGCTGGGAGGACTGTCGGGTTTCTAGGTCAGTCCATGTGAAAGCAAAGAGGAACTGGCAGTCTGGGTGTAAGGAAATAGTGAAAAAGGCATCTTTGAGGTCTATGAGTAAAGTGAGTCATACTTCTAGGGATGTCAGAAAGCAAGGTATAAGGATTGGGGACAATCGGATGGGCAGGGATTACGGCCTCGTTTATCGGTTGAAGGCCCTGGACCAGTCGGTAGCCGCCAGAAGCTTTCCATACCAGGAGAATGGGGGTATTGCAGGGCGAGGCCATGGGGACTAGGAGGCCCTGGTCTAAGAGATGGTCTATGATTGTTTAAGACCACGTAGGTGAGTCTGGGAGATGGAGAATTGAGGGCGGCTTGGAAAGTGGGAAGGATCATGTAGTTTAATCAGGATGGGGGTGTGATGGGTTGCTACCAGAGGGATTTCAGTGTCCCAGATGGTAGGGTTGACAATTGGAGCCTCAGGGGAGCAAAGGAAGAGTAGGGGCAAGGTGAGAGATTGGGAAAATGAGAGAGGTAGGTGAATGGTGCCCCTGAGCTTAGCTAAAATGTCCCGCCCCAGCAGGGGAGTGGGGCATGAAGGGATTATCAAAAAAGAGTGTGTGAACAGAAAGTGGTCAAGCTGACAGGGCTGTGGCCCAGTCTGTAAGGGTCATGAAGACGTGCAATCTATACCCACCACCAAGACTTGGGAATGATGTAAGGTGCCCCTGAAGGAGGGAAGAACTGAGTAAGTAGCCCCTGTATATATCAAGAAATTGATNTGCCTCAGAACAAAGGAAGGTTAAGTGTTTGGAACAAATTTCTCTGGAGATATGTAGAGTTCTGAGGTTGGCAAGTAAACATTCTAGTGATGTGGACCAGGGCTGGTCAGCCTTGGAGGCAGCCACCCCCATGGTGAATATGAAAGGTCCTGGACCTATCGGAAAGTGGGGCTGGGAGAGGTCCGGTCAGGCATCCCTGAAAGGGCTGTAAGCCAGTGAGGTGAGGAGAGGGCCACTCAGCCAAGGCGGATGTCTCCGAGTTGGCTGGCGCCAAGGAACAGCAGGCCTGGCCTGCGGAGAAGGGGTCCGGACGTGGCAGCGATTTAAAAGGACAAAACATCCTAGGAATAATAACCACGGGAGCAACACCCCCCAGAGCCCAAACGGTGGAACTTACCCCATATCCTGCCAGATGGTTGGGTGGTCCCGGCAGGGTGGTGGGATGACTTGGTCAGGTGCGGGCCGAACCACAGGGGGCCACAAATCCTGCTTGTTGTGGGATGGGCCCTCGCCTCGAGCCCCACGTTGGGCTCCAAATGTTAGGTAAAAGATGACCAGGAACACTGCCTTATGACCCAGCAATCCCACTGCTGGGCATACACACCAAGGAAACCAGAATTGAAAGAGACACATGTACCCCAATGTTCATCGCAGCACTGTTTATAATAGCCAGGACATGGAAACAACCTAGATGTCCATCAACAGATGAANAAAAAAGTGTCTAACAGGCTTTAATGGGGAAGCTCTCTCAGGCAGTGTTCCCAGACCCGAATGAGGCAGGTCTAGGAAGTCCACGCCTGGACCACATTGGGGGTGGTTTTTATATGTTTGTTGCGAGGGATGGTCAGGCTAGATGGCCAGTGGTTCGGATAGGTCACCAGGCTGAGGCATCGTGGGCTGACAGGTCCTTCTATGTGGCTGGGGTGGGGCAGCTTTAACTGGCGAAGTGTGCTGTCATTGGTCCCCGGGATCTGGGAGGCTCCTTTCATTAGAGACCTCCCCTGCTGGCAGGAGGGAGAGAAGGGGCAGCCCATTATGGCCCCCGGGGTCCGACCTTACACAGGGTGCCCATCTCTGCTAAATCCTGAGGTCACATCTTTACCTTCAGGAAGCACAGCTCTTAAGATTTCTTCTCACTTAAAGTTTTTATAAACTAGTTCCAAATTATATTTCAATATCTGTGGATTGAAATTAAGCTGCTTTAAAATATTGAGTTCTTATTCCTCAAAGGCATCAGTGGTAAGAATTTTATAGGGATCCAACAGAAATAATCTACCTTCTTCATGGCCTGGGTGCTGCAGCATTGCTCTTTCAAGGCATCACAACAGTTTATTGAGTATTTCTTTCCCCTCTTTAAGCTCTGGGATGATGCCTGTCTTTTTAAAATCTGTTCTATCAAGTTCTGTCATTTCTTGAACATCAGAGGGTGGGGAAAACAATTCAGAGTCTCTGTGATTAGTTTCTATTTCAGGCATTGTTGAGAACCTTTCTCTTTGATCCAACAAGAAAATACTAGGTGCTCTGCAAAGCTTCTGCATCAGTGATGCCCAAGGGAGTAGAATCAGTGATGCTGACTCAGTCATTCTTCAGCTTTCCACTTTTAGAAAGCTTAAATTCAAATTGCTTCATTAAACTCTGCATTCTTTGGTGCAGCTCGGAACTTCATGTTATATAGTAAGAACTAATACAGCATGGTAGGTCAATTATACTTCAAAACAAACAACAAGGCATACAAACAAACTCATGGAAAAAGAGATCAGATTTTTCATTACCAGAGACAGAGGGTGAGGGAAGGGGAATTGGATGAAGAAGCTCAAAAAGTGCTACAAAGGCAGACTTGATTAAGCTTAGTGAGAAGGTCTTAAAGAAAGTTGCGATAGGCCTAGGTAGGCATCTTGTGCCTAACAATTAGCCAAGATGTGAATACAAAAGAAGAATTCTTGAGTAAAATTAAAAGTGCTACCCCAGTGTACACATGTGAGTGATAAGACAAGGAAATGGATTGTTGAAATGGAGACGTTTTAGTGGTTTGGATGTAGGATCAAACCCATCACAACATTTCCTTAAGCCAAACTTGAATCCAGAGCAAGGCACTAACTTTTCAATTCTATAAAGGCTGAGAGATGCGAGAAGAAAAGTTTGAAGTTAGCAGATGTTTATTCATGAGGTTTAAGGAAAAAATATATTTCCATAATATCTTGTGCCATGCGAGGCAGGAAGTGCTGATGTAGAACTGTAGCAAGTTATCCAGAAGATCTAGATAAAATAATAAATGAAGGTGCTATAATAAACAGCAGACCTTTAGTGCAGACAAAGCAGATTTATATTGGAAGAGGATGCCATCTACGACGTTCATAGCTAGTAAAGAGAAGTCAATGCCTGGCTTAAACATTTCACAGAACAGAGTGACACTTTTTTTAGGTCTAATGTAATTGGTGACTTAAAGTTGAAGGTGATGCTCTTTTATTATCTAGAAAATCTTGGAATCCTTAAGAATTATGGTAGATTTATTCTCCTATGCTCTCCAAATGGAAAAGCAAAGCCTGGATTACAACACATCTGTTCACAACATGGCTTACTGAATAGTTTAAGCCTACTGTAAAGAACTACTGCAATAATAATAAAAAAATCCTTTCAAAGTAATACTGCTTATTGACAGTGCACCTGGTAAACCAAGAATTCTGATGGAGATGTGCAATCAGATTCATGTTCCTTTCATGCACATTGACATAAATTCATTTGTAACTCATGGGTCAAGAAGTAAGATCAAATTTCAAAGTTTTAATTTCAAGGGTTACATTTCATAATGCTATAGCTGCCACAGATATAGTGATTTATCTAATATATCTGGACAAATTAAATTAAATGGTAAGGATTCACCATCTTAGATCCCCTTAAGAACATTTGTGATTAAGAGGAAGCTGTCATATATAAAAATTAAAATGAGCTTTGAGGAAGTTGATTCCAATCTTAATGATTTGGAGGGGTTCAAAACTTCAGTGGAGAAAATAACTGCAGATTCAGTGGAAATAGCGAGAGAAGTGGGATAAGAAATAAATCCAAAAGGTGTGTGAGTTGCACAATTTCATAAGAAATACTTGAAGGGAGGAGAATTTGCTTCATATGCATTAGGAAATAAACTGATTTCTTGAGTTGAAAACTACTGCTGGTGAAGATTCTGTGAAGATTGTTGAAATGACAACAGGATTGAGAATACTACATACGTTTAATTGATAAAGAAGTGACAGAGTTTGAAGAGATGACTCCACTTCTGAAAGAAATTCCACTATGAGTAAAATACTATCAAACAGCATTGCATATTACAGAAAAATCCTCTGTGAAAGAAAGGATCAATCACTGTGACAACTTTCAGTCTAATTTTAAGAAATTGCCAGAACCACCCCAACTTCAGCAACACCACTCTGATCAGATAGCAGTCATCAACATCAAGACAAGACCTTCTTCCAACAAAATATTTTGACTCCTTGAAGACTCAGATGTTAGTTAGCATTTTTAGCAATAAGATTTTTAATTATGTACATTCTTTTTAACATATATTGTTATTTCATATTTAATGGATTGACATATAAACAACTTTTTATGCACTGGGAAACCAAAAAATGTGTGTGACTTGCTTTATCGCAACTTTCATTTGTTGCAGTAGTCTGGAAGTGAATCTGCAATGTCTCCAAGTTGTGCCTGTGCCAAATTAATAACAAATACCTGAGAAGGAAAAAGTATAGGAAATCAAAAATTTTCAATAATCCAAGTAAATACATACACTGCTTATAAAAGTTTGAAAGAGCTACAAGGAAATTTGAACATTACTTAGTTTCAAAAATTTTAAATGCATGTATTTATCAATTTCATAACTTTTGTATATGTTGTAGTGCTGAGTAAGTGAGTAAATACACTGGTAGAACTGACAGCCAGAATTCTAAACGTGGGAGAGAAGTGTAAGTGTTAGTTGTGTCCATCTCTGTATGACCCTCTGAACTATTGCCCCCCAGGCTTCTCTGTCCATGAGAGAACACTGGAGTCCAGGCAAGAACACTGGAGTGGGCATCCATTCCCTTCTTCAGAGGATCTTCTCAACCTAGGGATGAAGCCTGTGTCTCCTGCATTGCAGGCAAATTCTTTAACATCTGAGCCACCAAGGAAGCAAATAAGGGAGAAAGAGATACAAAAGTGTAATGGGGAAATTACAAGGGAAAGCCTTTTGGTATTGGGATGGAATTTGAGATTTCAATATAAATCTATAAATTATGAATTTATAGTAAAACCTTAAATTCCAAATTATATACATTATGTGTTTTTGCTATCATGTTCAACTCTTTGCCACCACATAGACTGTAGTACGCCAGGCTCCTTTGTCCGTGGGGTTCTCCATGCAAGAGTACTGGAGTGGGTTGCCATGCACTCCTCCAGGGAATCTTCCTGACCCAGGAATTAAACCCACATCTCTTAGATCTCCTGAACTGGCAGGGAGGTTGTTTACCACTAGCACCACCTGAGAAACTCAATGTCAAAATTATCATATGCATGGTATATATTAAATATGTATTATACTTTATCATCTATAGAGATACAATCCCTAGCTTTGTCTGTTGAAAACACCAAGACATAATGATAACAAACCAGTATACCTAGTACTGTAGACTGCTTGTCTACTCCCAAATTTGTGTGCTGAAACCTAATCGCAGTACAATGGAAACTGGAAGTGAGACCTTTAGGACAGTGATCCCCAACATTTTTGGCACCAGAAACAAACTTTTTGGAAGACAGTTGTCCACCAACTAAGGCCTAGGGGACAAGGGGAATGGCTTCAGAATGATTTTCATAAGAATTTCGCAACCTAGATTCCTCTCAAGTGCAGCTCATAGTGGAGTTTGCAATCCTATGAGAATCTAATATCACCACTGATGTGATAGGAGGCGGAGCTCAAACAAGTGATGGGAAATAGCTGTAAATACAGATGAAGCTTAACTCACCCACTGGCTACTCACCTCTTGCTGTGCAACCAGTTCTTAATAGGCCATGGGCAGCTACCAGTCTGTGGCTCAGGGTTTGGGGACCCACGCTTTAGGAGGTAACTAGTTCATAAGGGTGGCATCCTCATGAATAGGATTAATGTCCATTAACACATGTCTCTGGGAGCCACCATGTGAGGTTACAGTGAGAAGTTGGCCATCTATGAACCGTGAAACATAACCTTACCAGATACAGATTCTGTTGGCACCTTAATCTTGTACTTCCCAGGATCCAGAACTGTGAGAAAAAATTTGTTTTTCTTTTGTTTAAACCACCCAGTCTATCATATTTTTGCTATTGTTGTTATGTGTGAGTGCAAACTCAGTTGTGTCCAATTCTTTGCTACCCCATGATATGTAGTCCACCAGGTTCCAGGCAGGAATACTAGAGTGGGTTACAATTTCCTCCTCCATAGGATCTTCCTTATTTTTAGTATAGTAGCTTTAAAAACTAAGATATCTAGAATCCCTTCATCTTAATATAGGTTTCTAAATCTACCATTCATTTCAAAATAAGTAGGACTTCCTGAGAAAATGTATGGATTCCATGACTGCTGCAGGAGAGTTACAAAGGTGAACCATGAACCTCTTCTTGGGTCAGAAATTAAAGAAAGGTTCAGAATGAATACAGATATGTTAAAAGAACATCTAATCCTTCAGAGGGCCATACAAGTGTCTTCTGGATATCATATTTCTCTGACATGGGTGATTTATTTGACTTCGTTTTCTCACACTCCATAACTTTTGCTACTGAGGTCTCTGAGTTAAGCCAAAAAGTCTAGTCTTATTCAAACACTTTCTGAGGTGCTCAGTTAACCTACAAGAAACCTGTGCCTCCCTATCAAACAAACAAATTAGAGGAAAGACTGATTTAATCTGATCTACTGTCCTTATTCTTTCTTCTGTACATCACAGGATGTTCAACCAAGAAAATAAAGCCAATTGTCTGTCATTGCTGTTATCAACCAAGTTTATCACTGATTGTTTTATCTTGCCATTTTAATTTTTCTTTCCTGCAAGAGTGAGCTGATATTGTGGGTACTGAATCCAAGTGGCACATCTTAATAAACCCCAAAGGAGTAAGTGGACTATACTTAATTTTTGACAGCTTTCTCTCTGTGTCTCTCATATTACACAGAAACAAGCATACAAGCACACATGCACACATCCCACTAACACACAAACTGCAAAACAGTAATGTATATGCACTTTTTCATAGTTTTTACACTCAAAATTACATCATAAACATTTCATATATAAGTTATCTTTGAAATAATCAACTTAAAAATTGCACAATATTCTAGTGTTGGTTGGAGTTTCTAGATAATAGACCAATCAAGAATCTGTTGATATATAATTGACACACAGAGCATTTCCAGTATTTATTAAAATAAATTTCATTGCCATTATTGTTACTTAGCATAAATATTTGATCACATATTTTATGACATCTTTAGGATCATTTCTATGATTTATAATTAGAGAGAGTCATTAGTTTTTTAAAATATCTAATTCCGTCTATATACTATTTCCAAATGGACTTCTAAACCATATGAAAGCAATACAAATTATTGTTAATTAAGGATTCATTAACTATTTAGATGTTTAAGACATCATTATTAGAAATGAAACATTTGTTAATAGTGACAGATGCTTCCTTTATAATTTTTTTGATTTAGAGTATAGTTCTGGAGAAGAATATGATACAACTATATGGTAATAAGCGATACAAGTTGCCATTTCATCTAAATAGCAAATGATGAAAGAAAAAGCAGATTGAAAACATACAAGTAATTTTTATCACATAAGGGAGACCCCTTATTAGCATTTCTTAATTACCTAATTTCTTGTCATCTCAGTAAAAGCCTATTACAGCAGACCTTTACGTTTTACCTCTCTAGCTCCTTTACAGTATCTGATACTGTTTTGCTCAATGTGTAATATGTAACTGCTCAACTGAAATAATACAGAGTTCTTTTATCTAAAGTCTATCAAAAGTTATGGGAANCTATTACAGCAGACCTTTACGTTTTACCTCTCTAGCTCCTTTACAGTATCTGATACTGTTTTGCTCAATGTGTAATATGTAACTGCTCAACTGAAATAATACAGAGTTCTTTTATCTAAAGTCTATCAAAAGTTATGGGAATTTCATTTTTATAAGTATGATCAATATTTGCAAAGCAACTCCAAGGTGAATATCTTTCTTGTAAAATATAATGCAATTAAAAATATATATATTTCAAATACTGTTCCATGTCATTTAATTTCAGATAACATTTGTATTTCTACTGCTAATTTTTGAACTTTAAATTATGCACCAAAGAAATATAAAGTATCATATAATAACACTTATTAAGTATAAAATTTTAAAAAGAATAAGTTATTTTTAGTGAGAAAATTGCTTTTTCCTTTGGGAAATAAAAATACATCATTGGCTAAGTTACTGAATGAATAGCCAAAATTATTTGCAAGGATCACATTAGTTTTAAAGCCACAAAGATGACATACTTAAATACAATATATATCAGATTTTTGGCTGATAGAGGTTATTTTAACAAAAGCTATATTAAATAAAAAAAATAAGGATATAGTAAAGACTGAATTATTGTATGACTAAAAATCAGACTATGCCTTTGTCAATCAAGCAATACTAGTGATTTAGTGTGACCACTTCCAAGATTTTTATCAATATCTAAGCATCAACAAAGAGTAACATGACATACACTCATAGTTGAAAGATTAAAATTAATTCATAAACTTATTGTGATTTATTTATTTATTGGATGACTCAATATTAAAAAGATGCAATTCTTTCCAAACTGATTAGAGTTTATATAATCTAAATTTTACCCCAATAGGAGTAATTTTAATTTAACAGCATAGAAAAATATTTGCTAAACCTTAGCAAAGTGTTTCTGAACTGTTTGGGAATATTGACTTTACAGAAAAACACCAATACAGTATACTGACACATATATATGGAATTTAGAAAGACAGTAATGATGACACTGTAATGTGAGACAACAAAAGAGACACAGACATAGAGAATGGACTTTTGGCCTCTGAGGGAGAGGGAGAGGGTGGGATGGTTTGGGAGAATGGCACTGAAGCATGTATACTATCATGTAAGAAACGAGGTGCTGGTCTATGTTCGATGCAGGATGCAGGATGCTTGGGGCTGGTGCACAGGGGTGATCCAGAGAGACGTTGTGAGGTGGGAGGGGGGAGGGGGATTCAGGATTGGGAGCTCGTGTACACCTGTGGTGGATTCATGTCGATGTATGGCAAAGCCAATAGAGTATTGTAAAGTAAAATAAAGTAAAACAACAACAACAACAACAACAAATCAGGCAAGTACTTGAATTAGATTATATAATTTATTATTAAAAATAAGAAATATGTCCAAAAAAGTGTCCAAATAACTTGAAAAGACATTTTATAAAAAGATTTCCAACTGTCCTATGAAAAAGTGCTCAACTTTCATAATAATTAGAAAAATAGAAATTTAAACCCCAAACATATATCACTAAACACTGAGCACAATGACCAATATTAAAAAGTGATATTAACTCCTAGGTTTATTCTTACAAAATGTGTGCACGTTTACAGCAATAATAATAATGAAAAACTTAAAAAGAATGAAGATATTACCTATCAATAACACAGCAACTGAATAAGTTGTGTGAGGTTTATACAAGAAGCACTATCTAGCAATAAAAACAAATGAACTACAGCTATGTAAACTACATAGGTCCATCTCACAGCTCCTAAGAAAATAAAATAACATAGATATGAAAATTATACTTCCTCTGTTTCCATTTATATTTTCTGTATGTGTCCTGGTGTGCTAAGTCACTTCAGTAATGTCCAACTGTGGATATGAAATATTAATATTGCCAGTTATTCTTATTTTAAGCTTCAGACAATAATGCTATCTATCTTATATTACTGTGAGTCTTGAGATAATGGACATGGAGTGATGAACACAGTGAACACAACTTAATATTTCATATTCAGTTTTTACAACTAGATATTCAGAAATGGTTTATACTTTACTAGAATGATTTCAAATAACTCATATCTAATACAAGTTAAAAAATAAAAATAAATATGTTCTTAACAAAATTGTCAGTATTGATTTTCTATACCCTAATAGAAGTAAAAAAGAAAAAAGAAAAATATATGTTTGACCAAATGGAGGCTGGACATTGTTATTATTTTTGAACTCCTGTATCTATATTATATCCTGTTTTACTCTAGAATTTTTGTCTATAAATCAAGCACTATTTGGTTTATAGCCAAATTTTCCTTCGCAAATTTATTGCTGTTCAAAATAACCAAAAGTCAAGAACCTACCCTTAAAATTTATTTTAGAATCTGTCATTAGTTTACTTCTTCCTCTTTATCTTTCTCAACTGCGCAACCTAGGACAAGATCATTACAAGCTGTAAACCAAAAATTACTTTAAAAATGTCAAAAGGGACACTGGCCATAAGAAAAAAAAATAGGCATCATTTCATGCTTAAACATTATTACTCTACTTAAATACTTATCAAACAACGAAAAGTAAGACAAGAGGTAGACTGAATCTGACTAATTGACAGAAATGACCATTGCAGTTTATACGTGGCATTTGTGTGCACATAGAGAGAACTCATTGCATTGTCTCCAGAAACTTAGCTTTGGAAACAGTTTCCTGGATATTCCTATTTCCACTCAGTCCTCAGTAGTAATATTGGGCAAGCCCATTGCATCTTTAATCTGTCTTTTCACTTGTAAAATAAAGATAAAAGCACATGTGTGACTAAATATTGTTGCGACTAAGGATTGTTGCAAAATAAAATAAAGCATATGAACACAGTTCTTGGCAGTAAAGCATAACATGCATGTTATTTTTATTCAATATCAGCTCCCTAGTGTTTTATGAACTTAATCAGAATGTAGCTTTGTTTATTCCTTTATGTAGTTTATAACAAGAAATTTATAAGAAGATTTTGTGATTTAAAACTAATTATTGAATAATAGCTACTCCCAGAGGCAAGTGATCTGTACAAGTGAATTAGGAGGGGTTCTGAGATTGTCTTGCTATAAGAACACTTTTAAAGGAATTCAAAGCCTCAATGAGTCCCCAAAGACTGGTTGCACAGGTCAATTACTACTGTAGTAGAGACAGTATGCCTAGGGGAAATTCCCTGTTTATAATTACTAACTGAAGTAAAAAAGAACAAGTATGAGAGTCCTCCAAAAGACAGTTGAACAGTGCAGTATCTCAAAAAGCTCTGTTTAGAGGCAGAAATTGAGATTTAGGGTAGTACTCTCATCCCTCTTAAAAGAGGGAGTCTCTGACCTTTAAGATTTTTGGCAAATATATTTTAGAGCCTCCCTCCCAATGCTTTAGATCTTTGGTAACTTCTCTCCTCAAGTCCTTCTCTCTGCTCTAAAAAAAAAAAAAAAAAAAGAAGCACTGACTCTCCTTGGCCACATACTCATCTTTCCTTACTTTATTCAAAGAAAAAGGAGGGGGGCCTTCTTACATCTATTTTTTATGAGTTTGTAACTTTCTTGGAGAGTTTTAAGGGGCAAGAGAAAGATGACAATTTACCAAGTTCAAGCCTTTGACTACAATTAAAGTAGTCTCAATCTCCTTTTTTCTTTGGACTCAGTAAGAATTAGTAACACTCTTTCCTCTGCCAATCTCTTATATATAAGGCAGGTGAATCCAATATAGGTCAGCTTCTAACTCAAGTAGGCTTATATGGGAATTTTCTAATCAAAGTGGATAAGATCATCTTTCCCTAAGAGAAATTCCTTACATATTGTTAGAATAATATTTTCTTCTGGTCATTGTTTTATTTTCACTAATTGAGACATTTAAGTGTATTAAGCAGACACTGAATGCATAATGTTTTCAAAATGAAAACATCTATCTATCTGACCAGAATCAAGTGGAGACTGAAGCCAATAATATAATCCTGGCCCTCCCTTTAGATAACCTTAACGTCTAATCTCTTAATACTACCTTAAGTAGGTACTACTTGTTTAACTTACAGGATATTTAGAGGGACCAACATCTTATTCACCAAATAGGACCAGGGATTCTATATGACTCATTTAATCCTATCAATTATATATTTCTCATTTTATTAATGAAGAACTAGTTTAGTGATCTTCAAAAGAGCCTACCATTATTAGATGGAAGAACATGTAGTACATTCTCAGCTTATCTGACTTTAAGATTAATGTCCACTGCAAACCATAATGTTATTTTGGAAAAATTGAAAACTTCTTAAGGCATTTCCAAATAATATTAAATTTAAAAACTTTAGAGGGAAATCTTTCCATATATAGCTACCTGTATCTACCTGAAAGACATTATGCTAAGTGAAATGTCAGTTACAGTAAAGCAAATATTGCATGATTATATTTTTATAAACTATCTAAAATAGTCAATTCAAGGAAGCACAGTTTAGAATGGTGGCTATCAGAGGCTGTGGACAATGACAAGGGGAGATGTTCAAAGTGTATAAATTTCATTTATGCAAGATGAATAAGTTCTAGAGATCTGCTGTGCAATATTGTGTCCACAGTTAACAATCCTGTGGATGTGTGCATGCTAAGTCTTTTCAGTCCTGTCTGACTTTTTGCAACTCCCTGGATTGTAGCCTGCCGGGCTCCTCTGTCCATGGGATTGTTCAAGCAAGAATATTGGAATAGGTTTCCATGCAATCCTCCAGGAGATCTTCCTGACCCAGGGATTGAACCTGTGTCTTTTGCTTCTCCTACTAGTGTCACGTGGGGAGCCCTGACAATACTGACTGTATGATTAAAAGTTTGTTAAGAGCATAGAGATCATGGAAAAGCCAAAGAATGCTCAAACTGCTGCAGAATTGCACTCATCTCACACGCTAGTAAAGTAATGCTCAAAATTATCCAAGCCAGGCTTCAACAGTATGTGAACTTTGAAATTACAGATGTTCAAGCTAATTTTAGAAAAGGCAGAAGAACCAGAGATCAAATTGCCAACATGCGTTGGATCAGTGAAAAAGCAAGAGAGTTCAAGAAAAACATCTACTTCTGCATTATTGACTGTGTCAAAGCCTTTGACTGTGTGGAAAACAAGAAATTCTGGAAATTTTTTTAAAAGATGGGAATACTAGACCAGCTGACCTGCCTTTTGAAAAATCTGTATGCAGTTCAGAAAAAGAGTTAGAACTGGACATGAAACAACAGACTGCTTCCAAATCAGGAAAGGAGTAAGTCAAGGCTGTATATTGTCACCCTGCTTATTTAACTAATATGCACCGTACATCATGATAAATGCTGGGCTGGATAAAACATAAGCAGGAATCAAGATTGCCAGGAGAAATATCAATAACCCCAGATATGCAGATGACACCACCCTTATGGTAGAAAGAGGAGACCTAAAGAACCTTTTAATGACAATGAAAAAGGAGAGTGAAAAAGTTGGCTTAAAGCTCAATATTTAGAAAACCAAAACATGGCATCTAGTCCCATCACTTCATGGGAAATAGATGGGGAAACAGTGACAGACTTTAATTTATGGGGCTCCAAAATCACTGCATATTGTGACTGCAGCCATGAAGTTAAAAGCTGCTTGCTCCTTGGAAGAAAAGTTGTGACCAACCTCGACGGTATATTGAAAAGCAGAGACGTTACTTTGCCAACAAATATCTGTCTAGTCAAAGCTATGGTTTTTTCCAGTAGTCATGCATGGATGTGAGAGTTGGACTATAAAGAAAGCTGACCACTGAAGAATTGATGCTTTTGAACTGCAGTGTTGAAGAAGACTCTTGAGAATCCCTTGGACTGCAAGGAGAGCCAACCAGTCCATCTTAAAGGAAACCAGTCCTGAATATTCATTGGAAGAAATGATGCTGAAGCTGAAACTCCAATACTTTGGCCACCTGATGCAAAGAAATTGCTCATTGGAAAAGACTGATGCTGGAGAAGATTGAAGGTGGGAGAAGGGGACGACAGAAGATGAGATGGTTGGATGGTATCACTGACTCAATGGACATGAGTTTGAATAAACTTCGGGAGTTAGTGATGAACAGGGAAGCCTGGCGTGCTGTAGTCGATGGGGTTGCAAAGAGTTGGATACTACTGAGCAACTGAAGTGAACTAGAGATCATGTTAAGTGCTCTATCAGAATAAAATAAACACTTTTTTCTTTTATTTTTTAATATAAATTTATTTATTTTATCTGGAGGTTAATTACTTTATAATATTATATTGGTTTTGCCATACATCAACATGAATCCACCACACGTACACATGTGTTCCCCATCCTGAACCCCTTTCCCTCCTCCCTCCCTGTACCATCCTTCTGGGTCATCTCAGTGCACAAGCCCCAAGCGTCCAGTATCTCAATAGCTTAATAAATAATTTAATTCTATAAATTACTATGTTCAAACATAGAGTAGACTTAGTATTAAGATTTAATAATTTGTTTCTATTTGCTTACATATATTAAATTATGTTAAAGGACATTAAAGTATTCCAATTTCATCAACTTTATTTTGTAAGTAGCTAAATGCTTTCATACTTAATCTTATACTATGCTAATATTAATCAAAAGAAGAGCATATGAGGGAAGCCTTGATTTGAAGTGATGATTCAGTTTTTCTATAGAATAATCAAGAAAATTCTATTATAACTCTTCAGTTCTTGTCAACAGTAAAAACACATTCCATGAATCCGTCACCACTGAAACTCATTCCTATTCAGCTCTATGCATTCCCTGAAGGGACCCAATTTTCCTTTTTCCCTACATTCAAATCTTTGTTCTCTTTGCATCACCTTCCACTATCAGTAGCTGTCATTCCTACCCCACTTCAAACTCTCTCATCTTATTTTGTTGAAGATATTACAGCCAGTGCAGCCCTCAAAGTGGAAGCTGTCATTGTTTTTCTTTCAGTACTCCATGTACTGTAAGGCCTGAAAACGATACCTGCTCAGTCACTTCAGTTGTTTGACTCTCTGCAACATTATGGACAGTAGTCTTCCTGTCTCCTCTGTCCATGAGATTTTCCTGGCAAGAATACTGGAATGGGTTGTCACTTCCTCCTCCAGGGGATCTTGCTGACCCAGGGATTAAACTCCAGTCTCCTGCATTGCAGGTGGATTTTCTTTACCGTTGAGCGACCTGGGAAGCACAAAGTGGCATCAGTTCAGTTCAGTTCAGTTCAGTTGCTTAGTCATCTTCGACTCTTTGTGAACCCATAAATCGCAGCACGCCAGGCCTCCCCGTCCATCATGAACTCCTGGAGTTCACTCACACTCATGTGCATCGAGTTGGTGATGTCATCCAACAATCTCATCCTCTGTCGTCTCCTTCTCCTCCTGCCCCCAGTCCCTCCCAGCATCAGGGTCATTTTCAACGAGTCAACTCTTTGCATTAGGTGGCCAAAATATTGGAGCTTCAGTCTCAGTATCAGTCCTTCCAATGAACACACAGGACTGATCTCCTTTAGGGTTGACTGATTGGATCTCCTTGCAGTCCAAGAGAATCACAAGAGTATTGCCCAACACCACAATTCAAAAGCATAAATTCTTCAGTGCTCAGCTGTCTTCGCAGTCCAACTCTCACATCCATATATGACCACTGGAAAAACCATAGCCTTGAGTAGATGGACTTTTGTTGGCTAAGTTATGAATGTCTCTGCTCTTTAATATGCTATCTAGGTTGGTCATAACTTTCCTCCAAAGAAGTAAGTGTTTTTTAATTTCGTGACTGCAATCACCATCTGCAGTGATTTTGGAGCCCCCCAAAATAAAGTCTGACACTGTTTCCACTGGTTCCCCATCTATTTCCCATGAAGTGATGGGACCAGAGGCCATGGTCTTGGTGTTCTGAATGTTGAGCTTTAAGCCAACTTTTTCACTCTTCTCTTTCACTTTCATC
>SJYV01041798.1:0-13246 GCA_006410875.1 Neotragus pygmaeus
TGGGCTCCAAAATCACTGCAGATGGTGACTGTAGCAATGAAATTAAAAGACGCTTACTCCTTAGAAGGAAAGTTATGGCCAACATAGACAGCATATTAAAAAACAGAGACATTATTTTGCCAATAAATGTCCATCTAGTCAAGGTTATGGTGCCTCTAGTGGTCATGCGTGGATGTGAGAGTTGAACTATAAAGAAAGCTGAGCACTGAAAAATTGATGCTTTTGAACTGTAGTGTTGGAGAAGGCTCTTGAGAGTCCCTTGGAGTGTGAGGAGATCCACCCGGTCAATCCTAAAGGATATCAGCCCTGGGTGTTCATGGAAGGACTGACGTTGAAGCTGAAACTCCAGTACTTTGGCCCCCTGATGCAAAGAGCTGACTCGCTTGAAAAGACCCTGATGCTGGGGAAGATTGAAAGCAGGAGGAGAAAAGGATGACAGATGAGATGGTTGGATAACATCACTGACTCGATGGACATGAGTTTGCCTAAGGTCCAGGAGTTGGTGATGGACAGCGAGGCCTGGTGTGCTTTGGTCCCTGGGGTCACAAAGAGTCAGACATGACTGAGCGACTGAACTGAACTGATAACTGTTCTTATTGCCACTCCTGATTTAGACACAGGGTTTTCTCACATGCCAAGACCTACTAAGGCAGTTTGAGCTGAGATAAGCTCTTCAGATCACTACTGACATGCTTGACCTCTGCTTGGGCTGCACTGCTCTCCACTCCAGAGAAGACCTAGCAGCACAGAAAGAGGTCACAATCAGTGTTTCCAAACAAACAAAGATAAACGCATCCATCCCAATTATTTCACTCATTTGTCCTGGAGAAGGAATGCAGGCTTTGTTTAGTAGGTTGTTTGTAATCTGAAGTTCTCTCTCAATTTGTCCCACCCTACAGAGAGTAGCATTGAAACATATACATTACCATATGTAAAATTAGATCATCAGTGGAGATTTACTGTTATGATGTGGGCAGCTCAAATCAGGTGCTGTGGGATAATGTAGAGGGGCGGGATGGTGTGAGAGGTGAGAGGCAGGTTCAAGAGGGAGGGAGGGACTTACTTTTACCTGTGGCTGATTCATGTTGATGTATGGCAGAAACCAACACAATAGTGTAAAACAATTATCCTCCAATAAAAAAATAAAAAGAAAAAAATAATCTGAATTGCTTAATCTGGGCCAAAATTTAATCAATATGGACAAGCAATAAAAGGCATTATTGTCTGGGCAAACAATCCCATAAAAGAAATCCTGTATTTTTCTTCATTTGTATGCAATAGAGAACTTTCTGAGTTTTGATCCCCATTCCCCTCCAAACGCACACATTTTAAACAGGTACATGATATTCCAAGGCTTAATTGAACAATTGTTACTTAATGATTGAGTAATATTGCTCAAGATATTATCACATATTAAAGATCTTTAATAATTCCATTTGCTAATGGGACCATTAGTAGAATCAACATAACATAAGCAGTAAGAAAAATATAGAGATGGAGTGTTTTCTAAGAGCTTTGTGTCCCATTGCAAGCCCACGTATTAATTTGGAAAGAAAATATCTCTACATTATTCAGGTTTTGCATTCAGAAACATGATATAGCTCTTTGTTTACCTAAATATTTTATCTAACTCAGTAAAGTTTTATAAACTTCTTCCTATCAGTCTTACCCATTTTCTTGCTAGGATTATTCTTAAATAATATATAAGTTTTTGTGGTTGAGCATAAACAGCGCTTCCTGTTTATCTTCTAATGGTCACCTCTGGTTGATAGCAGTTAATGTTTGCATATTTATCTTACATGTGCTCATTACTAAGTCCATACAATCTTGACAGTCTCTTAACTGGTTCACAAAAGGTCTGTCAAATTTCATTAATACTAGTTTAGTTCTCCATTAATACCAACTAGGTATTTCAAGGTATTTTTAATATCTGAATAGTTTATTTAAAGTTTTAGCATTACTTTTGAGTTTTAGAGAATATAGACTCCTCAAATTTTAGAACATAGACTCCTCAAATTTTAGAGAACACAGACTCTCCTCGTTGAGAAGAGTACAGAGATTATTTCTGAGCCATCATAAGAATAAATTTTGTATATATGTCCCCTGAGGTTTTAAACATCTATTTTTTTATTCTCTCTATTCTGTCTTTTGCAGCATGGTATATCTCTTTATCAGTTTAATGTTTCAGGGCTATGCAGAAACTCCCCTTATGTTACATACTGCTGCTGCTGTTAAATCACTTCAGTCGTGTCCGCTTATGTGTGACCCCATAGACGGCAGCCCACCAGGCTCCCCTGACCCTAGGATTCTCCAGGCAAGAACTCTGGAGTGGGTTGCCATTTTCTTCTCCAATGAAAGTGAAAAGTGAAAGTGAAGTCGCTCAGTCGTGTCCGACCCTCAGCGACCCCATGGACTGCAGCCCACCAGGCTCCTGTCCATGGGATTTTCCAGGCAAGAGTGCTGCAGTGGGGTGTCATTCCCTTCTCCATATGTTACATACAAGTCTTCAAAATTTGAACTTTCAAAATGCGAAAGTGCATTCACATGTCCAATCCCTAAATTAGTTCACATGTCTGTCATACATTGTCATGTTCGTGCATCCTGTACAAGTGGTTGCGCTTTTGTGTACTTTACAGTATTACGTAAAGTACAGTGCTACAGTATCTTTATTTCAAGCCCAGGATGTCTAGAAGCAAGCATAAAGTAGAGGTCTACACATGAAAGTTGTAGCAGCCATTCAGAATGCAATCTAGTGCTGCCTTGTCATCTATAAATATTTTTTGTAAAAAAGCTACTACCCAGACATTACTAGCTCGTTTCTTTAAGAAAGTAGATAGAATTGAGTTCAGAAAGGAAGCAGAACCTGTGCCATCAGCATCAGGCGGGAGTGACACTGCAACTGGACCCAGTCTCCCACGGCTGAGCATCCTTCAGCTCTCCCATCTCCCACCCTCTCTACCTCTTCAGTCAGTAGCTTTCTTTGCCTGTTCACTCGATCCAATCTCTGTATGCCACTTTTTGCACTTTATCAGTGTGTTTTTCAAGGTATTATACTGTAATATTTTGTGTGTGTGTGTGTGTCTTTTTTTTAAATGTCTCATTTCTGTAAACAGTCTTATAAACCTATTACGGTACAGCAGTATATAGCCAATTGTGGTAGTAGTCCTTTGTTGCTCAGTTGTGTCCAAATCTTCAGCAGCCCATGGACTGCAGCCCCCATACTCTTCTGTCCATGGGATTCTCCAGGCAGGAATACTGGAGTGGGCTGCCATTGCCTTCTCCAGTGCTAGCTGTGCACCTGGACTCATTCGTTGAACTTACGAATAACCTGGACTTAACACATGTGCGCTCCGAATGAAACTTGTTCCTAGGTAGGCATTTTACTGTGGAGATAAGCAATTCAAAAATTTTAGAAACTACACTTTCACTTACGTATCTTTGATTGTTAATATTAAAATCAAGACGCCCCTTTTGGTCCATCCCCTTGGATTTCTTCTCACCCCTTTCCTCACTTCCTAGCTACCATTGCTCTTAGCCACAAGATATTATTTTAAAGATATTTATATAAAGCTATCATACTTATACCAATTGTTTATACTGGACAAAATGTTTAACCACAAGTAATATATATTACAAGACTTTTTATATTTTTCTATTTTAAGAGTTTACTTTTGTTTCTTCTCTTAAAATCTGGAAGTTATTGTTTTAATTTTCAGAGTCTTTGCATAATTGACAATTTTCTTTGTGCAAGAAATGAGTAGAGTGATTTGCTTACAGTAAGTAAAAGATTCTAGCAACAAACATTGATAAAAATGGTCAAGTACTGGCCAATCTGCATTCAGAATTGTACAATATATAGTACATTTTAAATTATTAGACTTAATTGAGCTCAGCATAAATATCTAATAGACAGAAACCCTGGAACAAAATTATCAAACTAAATGCTGTATAAAATCTATAAAAGTCGAGGAATGCCCTTGACTAGAGATTTTTTTATGAGGAACAAATGAAACATTTAACTGATTTCGGTCTTCAACTCATGTTCTTTTGAGTCAAACACCTGTGGTTTCATCTGCTAAATCTTTGCTCAGGGTGATAGGTGAATACAGACTTTCTTCTTTTTGTACTTAAACATCTTCAGAAACATAAAGGTCATTTTTTGTACCCTAAGTTAGGTCACATACAAGTAAAGGCTCTCCTGCCATGTAGCCCCACCCACCGCCTAGGTACATAATGCCATACTTTGATTTCTGTCTGACTTTGTTCCCTTGGCTTTGGTGTATGGTTCTGCCTCTGTGATTTGGGCCACCCAGGAACTTGTCACTGGCAGAGACTCTTTATAACTGTGATTCCCACTTCTCACAACAATTACACCCTGCAAGAGGTCAAAATGAATATTCCAAAGGACTTACACAGGCTGCCTGCCTACATCTTCAGCCATGTGAATCCCAGTTGTTACACTTTCTCAAAGCCGCACTTCTTGGGGAATATTCAGGGCTGTTATTTCTCACTTTCTTAGCAACGAGGCAAACTAGGGAGGAGGTATCTTTCTTTCATTTCACCTCTAGGTCTGTTTTGCTTACTTTGCAGTTAGAACAAGAGAGCACCTTAGAAAATGTATCTTTGATAATACAACTAGTCTCTAAATAAAGTACTCCTCATATTGTTCAAAAACACAATTTGTAGAAAGGGGAGCTTCTGTGGGAGAAATGAAGTGGGGAAGCTCTTTCTTTCTGAAACAATACTTTCTTCTGCATTTTCTCACCAGTCCCTCTTATACATTACTTTCTAGATAAATCCAGTGCAGATGTTCGTTTTGCAGGAGCCTTCCCCTATTGAAGGTAGAATCAAGAGCAAAGAGCCATGATATGGGCAGTTTGAGTTTTGCTCTAAGCATTGAATTAGAATTGTCAGATTCAGGATGACAAACACAGGATGTCTAGTTAGATTTGAATTTCAAGTAAACTATAAATACTATTTAATTATAGTGAAGTGAAGTCTCTCAGTCATGTCCAACTCTTTACGACCCCATGGACTGTAGCCTACCAGGCTTCTCCATCCATGGGATTCTCCAGGCAAGAGTACTGAAGTGGGTTACCATTTCCTTCTCCAGGGGATCTTCCTGACCCAGGGATCAAACCCGGGTCTCCCACATTGGAGGCAGACACTTTAACCTCTGAACCACCAGGGAAGCCCTAAATGTGTTCCAAATATTGTAAGGTACATACTTAATACTTAAAGATCATACACTTTTTAATCTGAAATTCAGGTGTGTGTGGTTTTTTTTTTTTCTGTATTTTTCCTAAGTTTTTTTTATTTTCTAACACTGTCAACTTTAGATTGGACCAAAGGGCAAGAGTGATATATTACTCATGGGATATTATAATGGGAGTATAGGAAATGGTATAGAGACCTATAACCAATTTTCAGGCTTTGGTTAGAGACTGTGTACTTGCACTTAGGAATGTACATACCTTTTAAATGCCCAGAGAGTCTGTTGAGGTGGCGAGGGGAGGAGTGATTTACAACAGTCTTGAGGAGGCTTGGGAGATTAAAATCCAGATGAAATCTCAATAGTAAAAATGATACTAACAATCCCCTGCTCACTCTGATTTTGCTTTAAAAAGTCAATCTTGTCAATGGGTTTAAGAATTAAAGTATCTGTTATCACTCAAGCCCTGTAAGTCTCAAAGTATAACCAGTAATGTGTGTCAACATAGTTTCAACAGGGTTATGAAACAGTTTTTAGTTTTAAAGCGAGTATCTTAGAAGAAAATAAAAATAGCATGCTCTCCACAGGACACAAAGTCACAGTGTTCTCTCTCCTCTTTTCGAATGTCTTCCATCTCACTCTCTTAAAGGAGATAAGCTCTTATCTCTCAGGTACTGGATTATCCACTGTAGATAGCCTTCTACTGGTCACCTCCCTCTTCCACTTACATGTCTCTCCCTCTCACTAGATTGAAAATTCTCTGAGGAGAAGGACCATTTTTTTAATTCATCCCTGTGTCTTAAGACCCTAGCAACCATTGAAGTTCCAGAAATATTTTCTGAATGAATAAAGAAGTAAAATCTGTAATAACATTGTTGTGATAACAGGAACAACTCAACAGATTTTGAAGTAAAGAGTTTTATGAAATAATTCCAAAATGCACTAGCACCAATTTTTAAACAAACATCAGAAAACCATTAAATTAAGATCAGATTTAAGAAGAATTAGGTCATAATAAACTTCAAATGCTTGAGCCTCATCCTAGAAAAGGCAGTGTTATTTAAAGTGAAGAAAGTTCGGTTTCATTGTGGACGTTTCATTTACTGCCATCTTGCTCAATCCTCTTTCTCAGGGATGCAATATATTAAACATAGGCATGTTTGACATACTTATCAAATATACTATCTCAATTTAGAAATAAAATAAAACAATTAAACTATATGCTTCTGCATGATTTGTCTCTTTTCAATTTGAATGGTTATTTATAGCTACTGGCAAGTTAAAGTGCCACTACCTTTTAGAAAATCAAGCAGTTTAAAAATCTTTAAAATATTCATAGCATTTAATTCAAAAACTCCATTTCTACAAATTCATTCAAATATGAAAGCAATTTTATCTCCAAAGAAACACATCAATTGGTTATATGTTGCAACAAAATATATGAAACAATGTAGGAAACCAGAAAGCAGAAAATGTTTAAATTACGTTTTAACACCTATGTTCAACTGGAAATTATTTAGCTATTTAAAATAATGCTTAGAAAAACAAGTTACACATGAAATTATTTGTAATATTGCATAATTAAAATCAAATATAACCAAAATGTGATTTATACAAAGATTAACAGGAAAAATAATTAGAGGAAATAGAACAAAATGATAAACATTTTTTTAAAATGGTTCTTGATGTGCCAGTCATCTTTCTAAGTATTTTAAATATGTTAACTCATTTAAGCCCTTTAACAACCCCATAAGATAAGTACCATTATTATTGCCATTTTACAAATGAGGATGTAAGTCACAAGGATGTTAAATAACTCATTTAGGTCACACAGCTAATCAGTACAAGAGAGAATATTTAAACCCAGATCATCCAGGGCCATAGCCAATGCTCACTGACACAGCTATAATTAAGTTTCCAGGTTGGCATTTATCACTTTTTTTCATTTCATCTATGTTGTGTCACTTTTCCTGGAAAATAATTATTCATAGAAATATATTATCCTCTAGTGAATAACAATATCTAATTTTAAATGGATGAAATTAAATAAATCAGAACTTCAAGACATTAAGATGAGTGGTGCTATTTCATCTGAACTTGAACTTCTTTGTCCCTTCTTACAAAGCAGTCTTTGGTACCCAGACATCTAAGTGCTGAGCAGTGAAGTCCAAGATGATGTCTAATTCTCCTCTCTATGGCAGATAGCATACCAGGATATCACTTAATTGCAATACCAGGAGGGTAACTGAAAAAGATGAGATCATACTAAAGCCATTAGTCTCAAGGCATAGGTGGAGATCAGCCAAGTGAAAAGGAAACAGGTGTCTAAGTTAGATGGCAAGAGATACAATTAGCAGTTCCCTAGATTTGCACAGGAGCCTCCTGAGGCTCATGTAACTATTCCCAGCAGGTGTGCATCCTGATCCCTGAGAGAGGAAGCTGCGCCAAGGGACCTCAGGAGAGCAGCTCTTGGCTGGAAACAGGGTTGCTACCCCAGGGAAGACAGGGATGCGGCAATGCTCCCACACCTCCCTGAAGGGCGCTGCTCCATTTCCCTTGGCCACGGTCTCTGCAAGGCATGCTGTAAACACGCCCTAGAAATGCATCAGTTCTACTGTCATTTCCATCCTAGCATGGCACTTCAGTGGCCTTGATTCAAGCCATAGCAAGTTCAAAACCCTCACACTGAAACACGAAACTAGAAACACTTTTTATTCCAGAATCTCTGTTACAGTGATTGAAATTACAGATGTGAGCACTCCCTTATATAATCCACCTTTTTTTCCTTTATTGTTATCTAACACACTCTGGCATCATCCAATCAAAATTTTAAGAGACAAATAAAGTGTATCCTCTTTTATGAGACAAGCAGACTTCACAATCTCATTTCAAACAAGAATGGCTTTAAAGTGTCCAATCAGGTGATGAGTTAATAAGACACCCTGTTTTCTAATCTCACTTATGTTTCAGAAGCACTTCTAACTTCATCCCATTTTTTTTTTTAATAATTGAGTATTATCAAGAAGAAAGGATATCTGACCTAAGGTGTTAGAAGTAAAACAGTGCAATTCAATGTCTGTCTTCAACACCTAAGCTAAGTGCTATCACAGTATTAACTTGCTAGAAGGAAATATCCCTCTTGGAAATAATTGCCATATCATGTTCTCTAACCATGAAGTTTCATTCACTTAATATTTTCTTAGCACAAATAATATGTATACATTGCCAAACACTCTAATCTTATTTGCTCTCGGTAACAGCTTGAAACAAGTATGTTTTATTTTACTCAGTAAGTGATTTATCAAGTTCTATAGGACCAGTATTGAGATTGCTCTCACAAACCATTACAATTCCAAACATGTTTCTTCACCTTGCCCATTAGATGGGTATATTGCAATTAGTGGATATTATATATGCATATCTATAAGAGTTTTGTTTCATGTGCTGAAACATTTTAGGGCCGTTGTGTTTTATTCACCTAAACAGATTTTAGGGTTGGAAACCTTCTTTTTAAGTGTCTTATTGCTTTAGAAATTAGGCCTAAGCTGACACTATTTGCTCACACTAATGCCCTATACAAACACAAATGCAGGTTGGGTGTTCTAAATGACGTTTGTACTAAATCTTTATAACTGCTGCAGTCTGTTGAATTAACTATGTGTCAACACTGCATCCACTTGGCTAGATTCTCAATGTGTGGCAATTATGGATGTGACCAAACTATGCTCTTCTGGAAAGTTTCCATCTTTATAAGCTTAACATCTTCTCTGAGTTTATTCTACTTCACAAGTTGATTGTACATTCATGAAAGATACTGCTAGGGACACTGACAATACTCAAGCCATGTCTTTCTTAACGACACTTTTCAGTTAGTGTGTAATACACTCTGCTAACACAGCTGGCACTGGGAGAGGAAGGCATCACAATGCTTGGATTCTAGCCCTACAGTGTCTACTAAGTCATGAGCCCTGTATAAGCCTTTTAACTTTTCTGGAGCCAGTTTACCATGTCTAAACTACCTTGTGGTTCTCAAATCCCATGAACACTTATATCTCTTCTAAAGCAAAATCTGGGTTTCTATTTTTCATCCAATAAGTAATTTTAACCCCCATTTCTCTGCAAGCAATGCAAAATATATAGTTTTACCACATACTTCTTTCACAGAGATTACACATGCAGATGCCAACACATACACAAAATGTAAGAAATTAAAGACTGTGATTCATACCAAAGAAATGCAAAACATTCCCTGGCATTTCAAGGAAAAGTGTAGCAGACTTTCTTACAATCAACAAATATTAATAAAGATCTATCAGATGACAGATAATGTGTTTGAGCCTTGGATTTCATGGATAAAAAAGCAGGCCTGATTCTAATATTTTTCCAGCCTAATGCAAGAATATATTAATAGAAGTCTCAATATCACATGTCTGAAAATTTAAAAATTAGACTAACAAACTATTAAATAAAGTATATTTCATCATCCTACCTTGATGAGTTTCCCAGGTGATGCTAGTGGTAAAAAATTTGCCTACCAATGCAGGAGACACAAGAGATGTGGTTTCAATCCCTGGGTCAAGAAGATCCCTTGAGTATGAAATGACAAACCACTCCAGTATTCTTGCCTGGAAAATTCCATTCAATGGACAGAGGAGCCTCACAGGCTACAGTACATGGGGTCACAAAGAGTCAGGCATGACTGAGCATACACACAGCCCTTGATGAGCATAATTTCACAACGACCTGGAAGACTGGATTCAGGTTTATAATTCTCAGACTTCCTTGCCCACTACTGCTCCATCTTCCTTCTTTGTTTTCCCACCTCTGGTTTTACTCTGTTTTCCTGTAGGTCCTCATGTGTGCTTGTGAGAACAAGCCAGTCTGTGTATTTAAGATCTTTCAGTGAAGGACAAAGCTCCCACTGAAAAGCTGAAGAGGGTTTTAACAGACAGAATTAAAAACACTCCAGGTAGAAAAACATAATTATTAAAACCTTTGGCAGAACAAAGTATCCACGCTTGGTTGAAAAATATTTGAATTGTTCAGTTTTGTTAGAGTTTAAGCTAAAGGAAAATGTTAATGCTAAACCCACAAAAATAAGCCTAGATCATAATGACAAAGACTAAAAAGTTTGAACTTTATTTGGTAAGCAAAGAGAGATTTGAAGGTTATTGAGCAGGGGTGACATAATCAAAGCTGTACTTTAGGAAGATTAATTTGGCAGCCAAATGCAGAATGAGTAGATTAGAAGCAAGACTGGAGGCAGGGAGAAGAGTTATAGCAGTAGTTTAGGTAAGCAGTAATAAGACTGGTAACTAGAGCTGGGGTAATGTACAGGAAGAAAGGGCGCTGTGAGGCAGTAGGGAGAAGAAATTGACAGCCCCTGATGAATCATTTGTAATGGGAGGAAGGAGAGAGATAAATCAAAGAACACTCATAGATCTTGAGCTTCTGTGACTAAAAATGAATATTGAACATCATCAGCAAGAAATCAGAGGGAGGAGCTAAACTGTAGGGTGAAAGTGATGAGTGGCATTGGTGTATGTTGTGTTAGCTGCTTTAGCAAACCTCCCTCCCAGGTGAAATGCAAATTTAGAATTGCAGGACTAGAGTTTGAGGAAAAAAATCAGAAAATTACACATAGGTAAAACTACTAAGTCAACTTGTTTCAAATATAAACCATTCTTAATGCAGTTTCATTATCCCCATATCTTGAAAACTTTCTCTGGTTCATGAGTTAGCTCCTTGGTTTTTCAAGTTGATAAAACTATGTGTGTCTTCTGAAAACATGGTTATTTACAGAGTTAATGGTTAAAGTGGGCCAGTTAATCCACTTTGGCAAGATCCATTTTATAATCTGGGCTTCCCGGGTGGCACCAGAACTCACCTGCCAATGCAGAAGATGGAAGAGATGCAGATTCAGTCTCTGGGTTGGGAAGATCCCTTGGAGGAGGACAAGGCAACCTACTCCAGTATTCTTCCCTGGAGTATCCCATGGACAGAGGAGCCTGGAGGGCTACGGTCCATGGGGTCACAAAGAGTCAGACATGACTGAGCACTAAGCACACAGCACAGCTGACAGTAGTCCAGGTTTATTCCCAGCATAAATCATTGGTCAGTATAACAATGTTTAGATCTGTGAATATTGACTTTGTCCAGATTTAGACTTTCTGCCTTTGTCTAACTTAATGCTTACAAACAATGAGTCTGCCTCTGGGGTGACATATTTTTCTAATCCACTACTATATGCCAGATGCTCTTTCTGGCTCTCAGCTGACACAACTATTGATGGATTATAAAGAGCATATTTCTTCTGTTCTCACTCATATGAGACACTACTGTATACACACACACACCCACACACACACACACACACACCTCATGATCTCAAGCAGCAATAAAGATGAGTTAACAGGGCTAATGCTTTACTTCCTGTGTCTGATGCATCCTCTTCAGTTTTCCCTAATGCTTCTCAATATTTTAGTCCATGGTGAAAGATCTTAAGTAACTGCCACTAGTGCAAGGATTGGGAAAGAAGCCCTCCTCTGATAAGAAAATATCAATCTTTGGGAAAACAGAACCAGGAACAAGCAACTATCCCAAACATGTTTTCTGGGGGAAACAAAATATTGGGGGGAACAAAAATTCTGGGGGGAACAAAATAACACTAAGGAGTGGTATTAGGTTATTGCAATGGTTCCCTTTGCTTACCTCTATGTTAGACAAAATGTACCAAAGCTTTTACCTCTATCAATGTCTCAATTTTTAGAGTTGATAACAAGTTCTATGTCTAAATACATACATATTTAAATATGTAATAAGTCTCTTTGTAACATGTACCTTCAACGCAGATAGCATGGAGAAATGCACAATTAATAAATTATTCCTCAAAGTAGTAAATGGTTAATATAGACTTTATGTTTATAAAGTAAATATATATATGTTTGTAAAGAAAATATATTACATTTCAGTGATGGCTTTCAGATAATAAAATTATTGAGCCTCTGAATGAAACTGTATGACTAATAAAAGAACATTTTGCAAAGCAAAGTATGCAAGAGAGGCAAATATAGCCAAAACTGTAAGTAATATAAAAAACCACGCTAACTAATGGGTTTTAGGTCAGTTGACTGCCTCTAGTCTCCCATAGCCAACCAGGGTTTGGACAGAAGCCACACATTCTCTTCATTGTTGCTGGAAGAAATATTCTGGAGTTTGGATCAGTCTGACTGCTCATCAGAAAATTGACGTACTTCTTCCATACCTTGCAATTTTTCCCTTGTTCATTTCCTAATCTTTTCAATCAGTTACCAGCCAATCCCTGTTCTCTTAATCTGTCTTCACTTATTAAAGTACTCAACAGGCTATATTTACTTCTCTAATGTCCCTAACTTTTCAGGATTTCCTTGGTCCTAAGTCTTAAATACATACAAATATAACCATAGTTTAATTGAATTAGACAAGGCTGTGGTCCTAGTGTGATTAGATTGACTAGTTTCCTGTGAGTATGATTTCAGTGTGTCTGCCTTCTGATGTCCTCTTGCAACATCTACCATCTTACTTGGGTTTCTCTTACCTTGGGCGTGGGGTATCACTTCACGGCTGCTCCAGCAAAACACAGCTGGTGGTCCTTGCTCTGGATGAGGGGTATCTCCTTACTGCCGCCGTTCCTGACCTTCAATGTGGGATAGCTGCAGGGCAACCAAGATGGGCGGGTCATGGTGGAGAGGGCCAATAGAGTGGTCCAATGGAGAAGGGAATGGCAGGCNCAGCTGGTGGTCCTTGCTCTGGATGAGGGGTATCTCCTTACTGCCGCCGTTCCTGACCTTCAATGTGGGATAGCTGCAGGGCAACCAAGATGGGCGGGTCATGGTGGAGAGGGCCAATAGAGTGGTCCAATGGAGAAGGGAATGGCAGGCCACTTCAGTATGCTTGCCTTGAGAACCCCATGAACAGTTTGAAAAGGCAAAATGATAGGATACCAAAAGGGGAACTCCCCAGGTCATTAGGTGCCCAATATGCTACTAGAGATCA
>SJYV01041801.1:9791-27730 GCA_006410875.1 Neotragus pygmaeus
AGCCTTGACGTACTCCTTTTCCTATTTGGAACCAGTCTGTTGTTCCATGTTCAGGCCCTTAGGTATGATCATGATAACAAAAGCAAGGAAAAGCAAGTCAAAGAAACAGTTCGAACAGAGTCAGAATTGGCTTCTTCTTTCATAAAACAGTTTTGGTTTTTTCCTCCAGTATTTTTGAAACACTGCTTTTTCCTACAGTGAAGTGAAGAGAAGTGGTCGCTCAGTCGTGTCCGACTCTTTGCGACCCCGTGGACTGTAGCCTACCAGGCTCCTCCCTCCATGGGTTTCTCTAGGCAAGAGCACTAGAGTGGGTTGCCATTTCCTTCTCCAAGGGATCTTCCCAACCCAGGGATCGAACCCGTGTCTCCAGCATTCCAGGCAGATGCTTTAACCTCTGAGCCACCAGGGAAGCTATCTTTGCCTTTATGGGATTTGTATTAATATTTGCTTTTGAATACTCTGGTTACTTTGGCTAAGCAAGGAGTATTGTCTTACATTGAATGATTTAGCTTGACCAAGTGTTTTAAAACTTTTTGACAAGCTTACCAACTATCAAATTGTAATTAAATTTCTTTTGAGTTCCACCTAACTTTGGAATACTTTCGGGTACCCCAAAAGTCTTTTTCAGAGAAATATTTAACCAGAATTATTTTGTAGGTTAAATGTAATCATTCATAATTCTGGTTATTGTAACCAAGTTTCTTTATCTATCAGATGTTTACCATATCTTTTGTTATTTATATACACTTTTGTACTCTGATGCTGTTACAAAAAGGGATTCATTATTAAGGAGATTCACAAGAGGGCTATGGAAGTAGTCACATTTCCAGGTCACAAAAATGGCTAGGAGAGGTTTCCATCCCTTGTGAATTAAAACAAGCAGCTGCCCTCCCCTGAGGCCCATAGATCAGGTATCCAGAGATCTTCATTCCCTGCCAGGCAGGGTTGGTGCCCCTCCTCAGTCTTGAAACACTTACACAAGATAGACTGTCACCCCTCTGCTTCCCATAAGAATGTGGGAGTAAAACATCTGCGAGTGGGAAATAAAACAGGCAGGGCACAGCGTTTGAAAGAAAGACATCACTTAAGGACATTACAGAGGCTGATTAGAAAGAAATAGATCCAAGATGGTAGAATAGTTCTAGAGCCTCAGTGTATGCTCTTTGTAACAGATCAGCAAAATAAACGACACACCCATCAGCTGGTGGTGGCCCAATTCAATATAAAGAAACTTTTAGGGAGAGAAAATGTAAATGAGATCAGAACGTTTAGATAAACTGTTAGAACGAATATGCTTTAGAAACCTCTAAAATAGTCTTTGCAATTTTGCTAACTTAAAATTCTGGAGTTGCATTAAATTGAGGAAAGTTTACTGAATAGCTGGTAATTCCCAAATAAGATACTGAAACATTAATTATTGAACATTGACTTCCTTTTACAGAGAAACTAAAGGTATTTAAAACTATTAATGAATGTGTTTGGTGCCGCCCTCCGATGTTCTCAATCTGAAAGCTTTTTTTTTTTTAGAAATTATCAATGGTATTTGTTACTAGTCTATAAAATACTAATGCAGAGAACATTAATTGCTTACTTCTTAGTTTTCACAGGAAATGAAGGTTTTAAGAGATGAGGATTCTAATTTAAGTATGTGATTAAAGCTAACAAAAATAAAATTTCAGCAAACAACAGGAAAGCAGGGTATAATTTATCAGTAAAGATGGCATGTGGAATGGAGTTGAATTTTATCGAGGGAAAAGGAAATCGGTCTGACTTCAAGCTGACTGATTGGAAAAAATAGANTTTTTTTTTTTTAGAAATTATCAATGGTATTTGTTACTAGTCTATAAAATACTAATGCAGAGAACATTAATTGCTTACTTCTTAGTTTTCACAGGAAATGAAGGTTTTAAGAGATGAGGATTCTAATTTAAGTATGTGATTAAAGCTAACAAAAATAAAATTTCAGCAAACAACAGGAAAGCAGGGTATAATTTATCAGTAAAGATGGCATGTGGAATGGAGTTGAATTTTATCGAGGGAAAAGGAAATCGGTCTGACTTCAAGCTGACTGATTGGAAAAAATAGAAAGTGGTGAACCGTTTGAGGAAAGCAGACCCCAAGAAAACAGCTTTGTGCATGATCAGGAGTGACGCGGGGCTTCCCTGGTGGTCAGCGGCAAAGAATGTGCCTGCCAATGAAGGACACAGGAGGCACAGGTTCGAGCAAAAATATTCCAGTCTCCTAATCTTGGCGAGCTTAAATCCGGCCTGTGGTGATTTCGTTGCTGTTGCTCCTTCGATTAGGAAATTGTTCCGGCGTTTTACAGTGCAGGAGAAAGCAATCTGACTGCAATGCAGGAGACCTGGGTTCCACCCTTGGGTTGGGAAGATTCTCTGGAGAAGGAAATGGCGACTCACTCTTGCCTGGAGAATCCCATGAACAGAGGAGTTTGGTAGGCTGCAGTCCATTGGGTTGCAGAGTCAGACACGACTCTTAACTGTTGATGTTGACGGCTGCCTTTTGGAACTGAGAGATCATGGAGGCTGGAGTCTTGCTTGTAAGAAACAAAGTGAAAGTGAAGTCGCTCAGTCATGTCTGACCCTTTGCGACCCCATGGACTATATGTAGTCTGCCAGGCTCCTCTGTCCATGGGATTCTCCAGGCAAGAATACTGGGGTGGGTTGCCATTTCNAATTCAAAGGCAGGCAGAAAGAACCTATGACTATTGAAGTCATCAAAGTGGTTAACTTTGCAAAGTGTTAATGACAGAGAGCACAAAGAGACCCTTTGAAGTGCTGGTGATAATCTACTTCATGATTTTCATTCTGATCACACAGGTGTATTCACGGTGCAAAACAATTGACTTGTACACATATGATTTGTGCACTTTCATATTATAGTCCAGTAAAGGAACTCTGCTATAACTACACTTTATAAGTGTTTGTTTAGGGGAATTACCGATTCTTTTTCAGTCAACTTTATGGAGTTAAATGTCACTGATGAGGGGGCAAGAGAAGTGTGTTATAGAGATTAGGGAAGTGAAGTTAGTTGACATGATGTTTAGGAAGAGAACACAGTTATGATACAAGTAGAAAAACCAATTTAGGTGGCATTGTGGCAGAATAACTAGAGAAGGAATCTTGGGTTGGATTACTGAGGAAATAGATTCTGAGATAGAGATTTGTCTGCAGGAGTTTACTGGAGAGTGCTTTTGGTAATCCTGGAGAGGGAATGAAAGAAGCAGAACTAAGTAGAGGAAGAATTTGAAATGTGATGCCGTTGTAACAAAGTCCTTAACTGAGTCCAAGGGTTGTTCTGGAGGTGAAATGGTCCTTCAGAGTTGCCTTGACTTGAGGCAAAGTTGCTGGACATTTGTATGTCCTTATCATGTGTCATTGGATGTGAGTTGCTCTTGGGTAACTTGGGTGAGGAAGTTCCCTTCAAATGAGGGAAGTTTCTGGGGAGGCATTGTAAGCTGTCAGTAGACACTACTCTTGAATGTATTAGCGTATTGCATGCTGAGGAGGCATCTGAACAGTAGTGCACCACAGCATCTACTACAAAGAGGTACATAATCTGCTTGATTAAAGGCATGTTTGACAGTTCTCATGAAATATAAGCATTAAAAAAAGCCAAATAACAATAAGAGGGAACAAGAGAAATTATCTAATGAAAATAGACCTGGAATTGACTAAATTTCAAAAGTCAAGTACATTGAAGAAATGGGCATGTGTTGGTATCTTCTATTGTGATTTGAATAGTGATGGGAAAATCTGAATCCTAAAATTAAAAGGAAGCACCAAAGTATCTAAAGCAAATGTAAAAAGTCCTGAAGGGAGAAATAGACATCACTACAGTAATAGTAGGGGACTTTAGTTCCCCACTTTTAATAACAGACAGATCATCCAGACAGAAAATAAATAATGAAACTTCAGACTTAAATTACACATTAGACCAGATGAACCTAAGAGACATTTACAGAACATTCTATCTAATAGTAGCAGAATACACTGTCTTTTCNGTTCTATCTCTGGGTTGGGAAGATCCGCTGGAGAAGGGAAAGACTACCCACTCCAATATTCTGGCCTGGAGAATTCCATGAACTGTATAGTCCATGTGTTGTAAACAGACATGACTGAGTGACTTTCACTTAATTTAAAATTGTAAACTATTTCTTTAAATACTTAGTAATTATATTTATATCTCACTCTTGAATTGTCATTTCCATTTTGTAACAAACATCTGCTCATCACTTACCAGTTGTGAGCACTATGTGGGCAAATTGGTAATGACAGAACAATTTTAAGTTAAGATCCTAATTTGCAACTACTTTACACTGTAGAAAGAGTGTATATGGGAAAAAGAATCATATACAAAAAAGTAATACAATTGTAGGTTTTAAACTGGGTCAATAGTAGAGTCTTCTTCAAAGATGGCTGTATCAAGTGAATGAATACAGGAAAAAAATGTAACAGTTCTTTGCATAAACCAAACCATCATATCATCTCATAGCTATTAAGCCTGATAATACGGAAAGTGACACTAAATTGAAATATTCAGTTCAAGTATTTTACAGTGTGAATGTATTTATTAATTTATCTCACTTAAAAAATTAATAGTTTAAAAGCCAAAGATGTTTATCAGCTGTTTATCATCAGTTAAACAAAGATGTACAACTTTACTTGTTAGCTTTCTAAATCAAAGACAGAAAGTTGTCAATAAGTCTTGCCACTTTTATAGTAATATGTCAATAAACAGAATCCTTTGCTTTAAGATAAATGAGGCAAAAATTCAATTTTTTTCCAAGTGAGGGAATTTTCTCACTTCTATGGGCCATGGACATGGCATAGATCTCATATTTACTATATTGAGCAGCTTTTGTATAATAAAGCATGAATCATAGCACATACTTTTAAAGAACCCTTTCATACCTCTCAGTACAGTATATGTTATCACTACCACTAGCATAGTACTGAGATTTAAGTAGTCAATAAATATGTATGAATGAATGATAACTGAATGTAAATATGTAAATAAAGCAAAGCACTGCATGTGCCAACACAATGAAATATGATAGAGTGAATGAAAAGAATAAAGCATTTTAAAATGAAACTGGAGCCTATTATACAGAGTGAAGTAAGCCAGAAAGAAAAACACCAATACAGCATACTGACACATATATATGGAATTTAGAAAGATAGTAATGATGACCCTGTATGTGAGACAACAAAAGGACACAGACATAGACAATGGACTTTTGGCCTCAGAGGGAGTAGGAGAGGGCGGGATGATCTGGGAGAATGACATTGAAGCATATATACTATTATGTAAGAAACGAATCACCAGTCTATGTTTGATACAGGATGCAGGATGCTTGGGGCTGGTGTACGGGGATGATCCAGAGAGACGTTGTGGGGTGGGAGGTGGGAGGGGGATTCGGGATTGGGAGCTTGTGTGCACCTATGGTGGATTCATGTCGATGTATGGCAAACCCAATGGAGTGTTGTAAAGTTAAATTTAAAAATAAAATAAATTAATTAATTAAAAAATAAAAAAAATAATAAAATAACATAATAAACACTTTGGAATATCAAAAAGTGGAAAAAAAGTAAATTTTGTGGACAGTGAGCTGACAGTTTATATATATTGTGCCATAACTTGCTTCCATATTGTCCTATCCTCCAAACTTAGAACAGCAGTGAACTCTTATGTAAGTGTTACTCTGAGTGGTTTGCATATATTAACTTGGTTGGTGCTATATAACAAACTATGAAGCNTGAGCTGACAGTTTATATATATTGTGCCATAACTTGCTTCCATATTGTCCTATCCTCCAAACTTAGAACAGCAGTGAACTCTTATGTAAGTGTTACTCTGAGTGGTTTGCATATATTAACTTGGTTGGTGCTATATAACAAACTATGAAGCTGGTACTATTAATAGTAGCCCATTTGCCAGATGACAAGTTAAGGCCACAGAACTCATAGTTAGCAGAATTAGATTTAAAATTGAGCCTCTACCTCACAGTTGGAGCTTGTAAAAACCACAGCCCTCTTCCTCAATTGCCAGCTGCAGTGATTTTGGAGCCCAAAAAAATAAAGTCAGCCACTGTTTCCACTGCTTCCCCATCTATTTGCCGTGAAGGGGTGGGACTGAATGCCATGATCTTAGTTTTCTGAATGCTGAGCTTTAAGCCAGCCTTTTCACTCTCCTCTTTCACTTTCATCAAGAGGGTTTTTAGTTCCTCTTCACTTTCTGCCATAAGACTGGTGTCATCTGCATATCTGAGGTTATTGATATTTCTNCTTCCAAGGAGTAAGTGTCTTTTAATTTCATGGTTGCAATCACCATCTGCAGTTATTTTGGAGCCCCCCAAAATAAAGTCTGACACTGTTTCCCCATCTATTTCCCATGAAGTGATGGGACCAGATGCCATGATCTTCGTTTTCTGAATGTTGAGCTTTAAGCCAACTTCTTCACTCTCCACTTTCACTTTCATCAAGAGGCTTTTTAGTTCCTCTTCACTTTCTGCCATAAGAGTGGTGTCATCTGCATATCTGAGGTTATTGATATTTCTCCCAGCAATCTTGATTCCAGCTTGTGCTTCTTCCAGCCCAGCGTTTCTCATGATGTACTCTGCATAGAAGTTAAATAAGCAGAGTGACAATATACAGCCTTGACGTACTCCTTTTCCTATTTGGAACCAGTCTGTTGTTCTATGTCCAGTTCTAACTGTTGCTTCAAGCCCATATGTACCTTTAAAAACTCATCAATTGAAAAGAATTCTTTATCAACAGTTTTACAAAGGTATAGTAAAGTGTTCATTTTACAAGCACTTCTTAAAATGTTTCAGTAACCATTTCAAAGTTGACTCTTAAAATCTGGAAGTAGATTCTGTATAAGACAGTAGTCACTGAACCTGACTGATAGGGTATATTTTTCTAAGCCATCCTTTATCCTTTTAGGACACCTCTGCCAAGCTAAAGCTGTAAGAACCCACACAAACAAGAGAAGCTATTTCCTCTCTCCACCCCCAAATCACTTTTTAAGCAGTATTGGCCTTCCCCCGCAGGTACACCCACTCACCATTCTTTCACAGGAGGATGTCAATCCTTCACCCCAGCTCAGCTTTTTTTAAAATATAGGATTCTGCACCTAACTGCATAGCTCCTCCAAGGCCTCCACAGGGAGTGTAACTACATGCTGTTCAATACTTTTCCTGAAAGTATTGACACAGTATTAATAGACTGCAAGGTAGGTTGTTCAAATGTTCCTCTGGATGCACTAAAATCAATCCTTGAATTACTACAGGCTATTCAAGTGGTCTCTTGCTGACAGGCTGTGGCAGCATGCCAACCGCCTTTCCTGAGGGTCAGAATGAAGGAGATGAAAAGCAGTCCATGAAACTGCTTCCTGGAAAAGAACAATTTGACAGACTCTTTGGTGAAATTTCTCTCCAGTCTCCATACTGGAAAAAGTCAATGCTTCTGAACAGTAAGACTATTCCTTAGGACAGTACAAGCCATACCTCTAACCATATTTCCCTCTTTGACTATCCTGGTACACAGCCGGATGTCCAGTCTACTTCTGCTGCATACTTAGGTATCTAAGCTCGCTTGACTTATTTTTCACTTTACCTTACTTTCCTTACCTGTTGTTTGTTTATCTTCTTTGTAAGTCTCATTAAAAAGTTTCTTTTTGGAACAAAACAAGTATAAGTCAATAAATTACTCTCTATATAAAGAAATATGCTGGGCTTACCAGAGACACTTTGATCTTCAGGGTTTGAGAGCATGCTTCATTCTGCCAGTGAGGAAATAACCAGAGGTAAGGCTTCACATAGAGATTTTAGAGTTATTATTTTTCATAACATCTTATAAATGTGACATTTTGAAAATACAGATACATTTAAAAGACCAAGAAATGTTTTTTTTATCCCTTTCACACTTAATAAGAAAAAGATTTCTATTGTATATATATGTATACAATATATCTACAATAAATTTCAGTATCTGTTACTATTATATAACCAGTTTTCGAATTCTGTCTGCAAGTTTTTTGCCAAATTTCTGCTTTGAACATTGTGAAAACTCAAGTAGAACTATAAGGTAACAGTGTTTTTAAAAAGATGAAAGAATATATGAGTTTAGGTAATCTTCAAATTTTAAAAATTCTTTTAAAAAAATCAATGGAAGACTCTCCCAAAGGTCATTGATTTATCATTTATGACTTTTTTATCCTAAAAAAAGATCTCAGGTAACTCACAATAAAAATACATATGTACATGTATATTATCAGATAAATTAAAAGAGATCAAAAACCAAAGAGAAAATACTTAGTTGTTTTCAAAAACTAACTTCGGCACCAATTTTCCTGACACTTAAAGCCAAGAGGGAAACAAAATGGATTACAAAATTTCCAATATCTGATAAGAAAGAAAGTGAAGTCGTTCGGTTGTGTCTGACTCTTTGCAACCCCATGGACTGTAGCCCACCAGGCTCCTCCATCTGTTGAATTTTCCAGGCAAGAGTACTGGAGTGGGTTGCCATTTCCTTCTCCAGGGGATATTCCTGGCCCAGGGATTGAACCCTGGTCTCCCTCATTGCGGGCAGACGCTTTACCGTCTGAGCCACCAGGGAAAATACATAATTTTTTCCTAGAGTTATTCTAATACCTAAAAGGAAAACACCGAATTTTAAGCCTAAGAAATAACCTTATGTTTTTTAAAATCGGAGATGTTTTCAGACAGTATTTTAATATATTTTGTCATTTTTGTTCTGCTTGTTGGAATTGGGAAGTGTCTCAGCAAGAGCTGCTTGAAATACAGATGAGATATATGACGTACCATGCTGACTTAGTGTTTCTGCTTTTTGCAGTATACTCCTGATCATGTAGCTGGGCCTGGAGCAGATACAGATCCCTCTCAAATAACCTTTCCTGGATGTGCTTGTCTCAAAACTCCCTGCCTCCCTGGTACTTGCTCCTGTCTCCGTCGTGAGAATAACTATGACAATCATTCATGCCTCAGAGATATAGGATCCGAAGCAAAGTGCGCTGAGCCAGTTTTCGAATGCAATATCCTGTGCCAGTGCAGTGAGCNTGTGCTTGTCTCAAAACTCCCTGCCTCCCTGGTACTTGCTCCTGTCTCCGTCGTGAGAATAACTATGACAATCATTCATGCCTCAGAGATATAGGATCCGAAGCAAAGTGCGCTGAGCCAGTTTTCGAATGCAATATCCTGTGCCAGTGCAGTGAGCACTGCAGGAACAGAGTGGTCCAGTGGGGTCTGCAGTTCCACCTCCAGGTGTTCAAGACGGATCACAAAGGCTGGGGACTTCGTACCCTGGACTTCATACCAAAAGGACGGTTTGTCTGTGAATATGCCGGTGAGGTATTAGGAATCTCTGAAGTGCAGAGAAGAATTCAGTTACAAACAATACATGATTCGAATTACATTATAGCCATCAGGGAGCATGTCTGTAATGGGCAGGTAATGGAAACATTTGTGGATCCTGCCTCTATAGGAAATATTGGAAGATTCCTTAACCATTCTTGTGAGCCAAACCTGTTGATGATTCCTGTCCGAATCAACTCGATGGTGCCAAAGTTGGCACTTTTTGCTGCCAGAGACATTCTGCCAGAAGAAGAACTCTCTTATGACTATTCAGGAAGATTTCTTAATGTAATGAATAGTGAAGACAAAGAAAGGTTAGATAGTGGGAAATTAAGGAAGCCTTGTTATTGTGGTGCCAGATCATGTGCTGCGTTCCTGCCCTATGACAGCTCCCTGTACTGCCCCTCAGAAAAGCCAAACACCAGTGAGGAAGGAAGAGCATAGAAATGTGTCTGGCCTCTCAGTGGAAGAGAATGAGAAGGATCCAAGCTTGTTGACTCAGCCCTTCCTGGGTTCCCTTCTTATAAGCAAGTTACCCTCGAGGTTGGTCCCTGCTCTCCAGTAAGCAGCTCACTCACCCCTTACTCTACGGGAGCCCAGTGGTTGCCTGGCTACATAAGTTTAATTTGGGAATGTGGCATAGACTACAGATTGTCCAGCAACACTCTCTCCCCTCCTATCAGAATTCTCAGTTTTTAGCTGGGTATGTGACTATCGAGAACAGTCAGTACTCTACATGCAGACCTTCAAGTTGCAAACTGTCAAAGATGCAGACATGCATTCCATCAGCATCAGGTGTGAGTGAAGCTGCAGCTTGCCCTCCATCTCCTATTGCTGATGATGCTTCAGCTCTACCATCATTCACCTCCTTTAGTCAGTAACTCTGCTTGCCTGTTCACTCAGCTAGCCCCTGTATGCCAGCTATTGTACTGCACTAATGTACTTTTCCAGGTACTGTACTGTAATATTAAAAATGTTTTAGTTTGTGTGTATGTTTGTTTTTTATGTATTTGTGTGAAAAGTATTATAAACCTACCATAGTACAGTACTGTATAGTCAATTGTTTTAGTTGGATGTGTGCTCAGTTATATCCAACTCTTTGTGTCCCCATGGACTGTAGCCCGCCAGGCTCCTCTGTCCATGGAATTTTCCAGGCAAGAATTCTGGAGTGGGTTGCCATTTCCTCTTCCAGGGGATCTTCCTGACCCAGGGATCAAACCTGAGTCTACTGTGTCTCTTGGATTGGCAGACAGATTCTTAATCACTACCACCACCTGGGAAGCCCATGTTAGACTTTTTAACATGCTCTTGGAACAGAACTCATTCAATGTTACTGTACTCATTTTTCCTAGTTAGATGTGTCTAAGGGACCATGTTGCAGTTAGTGGAATATGAGGGAAAATGTGTCCTTGAATTGAGACATCCTTCCCTTACCCACCTCTTTTTTCTTCTTGGCTTTAAGGTATACATAATAACTGCAGCTGGAGCGTGCATCCTAGTCCCCTAAATGAAAAGGAAACCACACAAAGCAAAGCAGCAACACTGAAAGGAGTCTGGGGATGGTATATTGTGCAATGCTCTACCAATCTTGATCTGACCCCTCTGGACTTTTAGGTGTGAAATAGTCTTTCCATCATTGATGCTACTGTTACTTTGAATTTTCCAATACTAGCACCAAACCTAATCAATGATCCAAGGACGCTATGGCTATATACCTAAGCCTTGCTTTACAATCCATTTTATCAGTAATAAAGCTGATATTTTCATTTCTGTCTGACTCCTGCATTTTATTTCTCATTTGTTTCTGAACAAATCAAGGAAAAGGACATGATTGATTATCACCTACTAAAACCCTAACGATCACCACCAACAATGAAAACTATAACCATGAGAATGACTTCCATGTATATAACCAAAAGTCAAAAAGGAAACTGTAAAAATTTTGCTATATACCATGGCTATACTGGAAAACTCGTGAAGTTATGCCTCAAAACTTCAAACAGCTTCACTCCATGTTTTAACAACATGAAAATAACACTGTCCACACCACTGAAGGTGGTGGAAATTTTATAATTGCATTTAAACTTCTGGAGAGGCAAACATCTCTAACTTCCTTCCTTAAAGCAAGAGTGTTTGCTTCCTTAAAGCAAAAACAAAGCTACTGTGGAGGTTTATTAGACTTTTTGAATGCTAAAATGATTACTTGGGCCCTATAATTTTTCTTACACATTTAAACTCTACCACCAAGAGACCATGAGCTTTAAAAGGTATATCATAGGGTCCCGTATTATATCTAACATTTTACTCCTATATATCATAAAAAGGATTGTACATTTAAGTGAATGAAATATATGGTATGTGAATTATATCTCAATGAAACTGTTAAAGTAATAACTATGTTAACAGTGTGCATATCCATATAACATCATCAGGAATGATTCCCTGTGAACAAATGACACTATATACACATAAAATGCCCTAAACTACAAACATACAAATCTGTTCTAAAAGAGAACAGATTTTTTCCTCCAAACTAATCATTTCTTCATACCAGCCTTCCTCTGTAACTCTGTTTCCTTTGAAGCAGTCCTGCTTTTTGTAAGGCAGCTTGTAACCTGAACTTAAAAATGGCCTTTCAAGTGTTTCAAGTAAATGAGCTACTTAAGAAGCAATAAGGAGAGACTTCCATGGTTGTCCAGGTTAAGATTCCATGCTTCCACTGCAGGGAATGCGGGTTTGATCCCTGGTCAGGGAACTAAGAATCTGCATGCTGTGTGCCGTGGTCAAAAAATAAAAAGTAAAGACAAAATTTAACAACAACATAAAAAGAAGAATAAGGAAATGGTCAGAAGGAACATGAGTGGGTCACTGATTCTACAAATACCCTTTCCTTCTTCCCTCTGCTCCTTATCTATTGAATATCACTGTCTGTGTATAAGCAGTTAGGACAGGAGCAGTATCTTCCACGTGATGTCTCTTCCAAAGACAGNATCTGTATGCCAGCTATTGTACTGCACTAATGTACTTTTCCAGGTACTGTACTGTAATATTAAAAATGTTTTAGTTTGTGTGTATGTTTGTTTTTTATGTATTTGTGTGAAAAGTATTATAAACCTACCATAGTACAGTACTGTATAGTCAATTGTTTTAGTTGGATGTGTGCTCAGTTATATCCAACTCTTTGTGTCCCCATGGACTGTAGCCCGCCAGGCTCCTCTGTCCATGGAATTTTCCAGGCAAGAATTCTGGAGTGGGTTGCCATTTCCTCTTCCAGGGGATCTTCCTGACCCAGGGATCAAACCTGAGTCTACTGTGTCTCTTGGATTGGCAGACAGATTCTTAATCACTACCACCACCTGGGAAGCCCATGTTAGACTTTTTAACATGCTCTTGGAACAGAACTCATTCAATGTTACTGTACTCATTTTTCCTAGTTAGATGTGTCTAAGGGACCATATTGCAGTTAGTGGAATATGAGGGAAAATGTGTCCTTGAATTGAGACATCCTTCCCTTACCCACCTCTTTTTTCTTCTTGGCTTTAAGGTATACATAATAACTGCAGCTGGAGCGTGCATCCTAGTCCCCTAAATGAAAAGGAAACCACACAAAGCAAAGCAGCAACACTGAAAGGAGTCTGGGGATGGTATATTGTGCAATGCTCTACCAATCTTGATCTGACCCCTCTGGACTTTTAGGTGTGAAATAGTCTTTCCATCATTGATGCTACTGTTACTTTGAATTTTCCAATACTAGCACCAAACCTAATCAATGATCCAAGGACGCTATGGCTATATACCTAAGCCTTGCTTTACAATCCATTTTATCAGTAATAAAGCTGATATTTTCATTTCTGTCTGACTCCTGCATTTTATTTCTCATTTGTTTCTGAACAAATCAAGGAAAAGGACATGATTGATTATCACCTACTAAAACCCTAACGATCACCACCAACAATGAAAACTATAACCATGAGAATGACTTCCATGTGTATAACCAAAAGTCAAAAAGGAAACTGTAAAAATTTTGCTATATACCATGGCTATACTGGAAAACTCGTGAAGTTATGCCTCAAAACTTCAAACAGCTTCACTCCATGTTTTAACAACATGAAAATAACACTGTCCACACCACTGAAGGTGGTGGAAATTTTATAATTGCATTTAAACTTCTGGAGAGGCAAACATCTCTAACTTCCTTCCTTAAAGCAAGAGTGTTTGCTTCCTTAAAGCAAAAACAAAGCTACTGTGGAGGTTTATTAGACTTTTTGAATGCTAAAATGATTACTTGGGCCCTATAATTTTTCTTACACATTTAAACTCTACCACCAAGAGACCATGAGCTTTAAAAGGTATATCATAGGGTCCCGTATTATATCTAACATTTTACTCCTATATATCATAAAAAGGATTGTACATTTAAGTGAATGAAATATATGGTATGTGAATTATATCTCAATGAAACTGTTAAAGTAATAACTATGTTAACAGTGTGCATATCCATATAACATCATCAGGAATGATTCCCTGTGAACAAATGACACTATATACACAAAATGCCCTAAACTACAAACATACAAATCTGTTCTAAAAGAGAACAGATTTTTTCCTCCAAACTAATCATTTCTTCATACCAGCCTTCCTCTGTAACTCTGTTTCCTTTGAAGCAGGCCTGCTTTTTGTAAGGCAGCTTGTAACCTGAACTTAAAAATGGCCTTTCAAGTGTTTCAAGTAAATGAGCTACTTAAGAAGCAATAAGGAGAGACTTCCATGGTTGTCCAGGTTAAGATTCCATGCTTCCACTGCAGGGAATGCGGGTTTGATCCCTGGTCAGGGAACTAAGAATCTGCATGCTGTGTGCCGTGGTCAAAAAATAAAAAGTAAAGACAAAATTTAACAACAACATAAAAAGAAGAATAAGGAAATGGTCAGAAGGAACATGAGTGGGTCACTGATTCTACAAATACCCTTTCCTTCTTCCCTCTGCTCCTTATCTATTGAATATCACTGTCTGTGTATAAGCAGTTAGGACAGGAGCAGTATCTTCCACGTGATGTCTCTTCCAAAGACAGCTCAGCCTCGGAGTTTTTTGTACTCATACACAAGTGTATTCTTAAACAGCACATAGTCCTGGAAATCAGGTGGCGCTAGTGGGAAAGAATCCACCTGCCAATTCAGGTAGACATTAAGAGTCAGGGGTTCACATCCCTGGACTGGGAAGATCTCCTGGAGGAAGGCATGGCAACCCACTCCAGTATTCTTGCCTGGAGAATATCCCATGGACAGAGGAGACTGGTGGGCTACAGTCCGTGGGGTCACAGAGTCGGACATGACTGAACACACGTGCACCTGGAAATCAGATTCCCAAAGTAAGAGTTGAAGACTCTTTCGCATCTTTTATAGGCACTGAATTAACTGCATTTACTTAATTACTATGTTCCTAAAAAAGCTGACACATACTTTTGAGAGCAAATATTAAAAGGTACACTTCTAATTATTATAAAATGAAAGTCACTCAATCATGTCTGACTCTCTGCTTTTTACAATTATAAATTACTATACAATTAGAATTTTAAAAGGTGGTGTGTATATTAATGGAACTAAAACATAAAAATGGCTCATGTCAATTTCCACTGAATTCATTAAGAATGTAGAGAAATGTACTTCAGAAATTGTTTTTGCCCAAAATAATAACATACTTGGAGAACACAACTTTTGAAGTCTTTTTAAATTTTCAAAATAATATCAGTGGCTAGTATATTTTATTCTTGACTAAATGGAAAATTTTGCCTTAATTGAAATGAATATTCAGAGATTATTTTACTCCCTCTTGTTTTCAATATTGAGCCCCAATACAGCCTAACTCTGAAACATAAGTCAGAAGTGGATTGAGTATACATCAACAGGACCCTATCTTGCATAGAATAGACGGTTTTATCTTAAATTCAGGAAGATCTCATTTAAAAGAGGTGAAAGTCTCCCCAACTTGTTATCATTCCTTTGAGTGTCCAGAGTTTTCTTTGTGTAACATATTCCTTGTTACAGCTCCACCACTCTCCAGTGCATGAGTGCTCAGCAAGTTACTGAACCTCTCTGAATTCCCTCTTCTGGATATAGCATTATTGAGAGGATCAAATAACACTTGTGAAGGGTCTAAACAATAATGCAGCAGATTAATTTTTGCCAGGGGCTGGTGGAGAGAGAGGTACAGGAGGTGACTGGTAATGGGTTCACAGTTTATTTTTAGGGTGAATATATGAAAAACAACTTTCAGGGGATGAGTATCATGTTTTGTGAATTCTATCTCCTAGTGGCTCAGATGGTAAAGAATCTGCCTGCAATGCAGGAGATACAGGTTTGATCTCTGGGTCGGGAAGATCCCCTGGAAAAGGGCATGGCAACCCACTCCAGTATTCTTGCCTGGGAAATTCCATGGACAGAGCAACCTGGCGGGCTACAGTCCATGGGGTCGCAGAGTCGGACACGACTGAGCAACTAACGCTTTCACTTTCAAAGCTGTCATAAGAAAAAGAAAGATATGGGTGCCTCTCACATGGAAACTGGTAACCTGTAACTCTGAACTCTCAGGAATAAGCACTCTCAGAACCCAGGGAAATGCTTCTCCACTTGCTTTATTCATATCCTCAAAACAAACATCTAATGTGATTACATTATACTACATCTAATGTGATTTTTTTGTGGCCATCACCACTATCAGAGATAGACTCTGCTCACAAGGCAGCAAGATTTTAAACAGTAGGAGTACTTAGTTTGGTAAGAACATGGATAGATTAATTAGATCCTTCCTCTCAACATGAATGCAATTCTTAAATAACGAAGTATGGTTTCCTTGTAGTACTGCATATCAATCTTCTTGTTTCTCTTTCTCAGTTTGTCATTCCAGTGGTGTGTGTGGTTTCTTATGAATTAGCACAGTATGCATTATAGTTGCACATGGAGGCAAATATTTTGTAATTCATACTACTTTTAAATTTGCAGATGTGTGTGTCTAGAAGTTTGATATCGGTTCTTCACATTACATGGTTCTTCTCATTTTTCTCATTAAAGAGATACTTAAAATGACAACATAAGTGATAGCAGTTTATGTGACGAAGTTAACATCTTTTTCTACAATGCTAATTCATCAGATATAATATCATTAAATGTTTGGACATGATAAGTAAATTTCATAATTTATTTTCAACTCTGTTTCAGCACAGTGAAGCTTTCTCAAACTTAGTTTAAAAAAAGACTACTATTGAAGAGCTACACTGACTCAAAAAAGATGTGTCTCATTTGGCATCACTGTTAACAGGACATCAACCATGTGAAAATCCTGTTTTATATTAGCACAATTTATGATTTTACTGAAAGGAAAATAAGAAAAGTCGATCCTTTAGAATAATTATGTAAAAAATTATGAATCACACAGGTCATTATTTTATTATCCATTCAAGCATTGCCAACTCTACTTGAAGCCAGGAATGAACAAGGATAATTGAAAGTGAAAGTTGCTCAGTTGTGTCCAACTCTTTGCGACCCCATATAGTCCATGGAATTCTCTAGGCCAGAATACTGCAGTGGATAGCCTTTCCCTTCTCTAGGGGATCTTCCCAACCCAGGGATCAAACCCAGGTCTCCCGCATTGCAGGTGGATTCTTTACCAGCTGAGCCACAAGGGAAGCCCAAGATAATTAAATTTCATCATATATGACATTTTGCCAACTTCAGTCATATAAAAACCCATAACTTTATACATGATGTCTATTCTTTTGGTTATGAAGACATTTTTGTCAAACTGGACTTATAAATTTTAAATATTTTGACATGTTGCCTATGGTTCTTCCACAAGCTGTCCTGGCCTTGATGCTTATAAAGGAGGGAAAGAATTGGCTCCCCTGGCTAGGTTGTTATGGGACTCACAGAAAATAGTGGATTTATATAGGCCTGTAAAGTACCATATAAATTTGGTTATCATTACAGGCATATTTCTGAGTTTACACTGTGGTACACCGAACCAAACACATGCATATTACATTATCACAGTCAAGATTCATTTCGATTCCATATAAATGGTAAGTCTCTCTTCGTGGTAAATGTTGTGGAAGTATTAGAGTAAGTTCCCAAAGGAGATCTGTTAATAATTAAAAAAATATTTGTCTTTGATCATTTAATTACAGCCAAATTATGAAGAGTATGTGAAGAACATCCTTGGAGTTTACTTTTACTTTGAGGATAATTGCTTTACAACATTGAGGTGGTCTCTGCCATACATCAATGTGAATCAGTCATAATCATATATAGATATCTCGTTCCTCTTGAAACTCCATCCCCAATCCATTCTACCCCTCTGGTTCATCATCCCTTTTACTTTATAATTATTTGGAATTTCCCTGAGATGATTAAAAAAAGCCTTGCTATCTTTGTATATATTGTTATTCAGTTAATGGCATTACTTTTTGCCTCACTGCCCAAAACTACAAGTCATCTGTGACTCTTCCTCCTCTTCCCCATAAATAATCAGTCACCAAGTGCTATTCATTCCCTG
>SJYV01041802.1:0-30250 GCA_006410875.1 Neotragus pygmaeus
GCTTCTTCCACAAAGTCAAGCTTGCTTCAGAGATGCCATCTCTAATTTTGTAAATGTTCCCTTAAAAGTCTCTCATCAGGTCCCATCACTTGCCACCTATAATATGCTGGACAAAATTTGCCCATGCACTGAGGAGAAGTTACATCTCGAGGTCCATGAAAGAAAATGTCTTATAATTCATCCAATATCGTCCTTTACATCATAATAATATTATTCACCCTATGCTTATTGAATTAATATATTTGATATGTGAAAATAAATAGCAAGGGCTTCCCAGATAGCTCAGTGGTAAAGAATCTGTCTGCCAATGCAGGAGACTCAGGAGGTGTGGATTCAATCCCTAGTTTGGGAAGCTAGCCTGCAGAAGGAAATGGCAACCCACTCCAGTATTCATGCCTGAAAAATACCCCACAGACAGAGGAGCCTGTTGGGTTACAGTTTATTGGATCTCAAAGAGTCAGACACAGCTGAGCAACTGAGGACACATTTGCAAACATCTTCATTCTTACTGTAAGCCAGGCACCATTATAAAAGCTTTATATATGCTAACTCAAATCTACATTACAGCATTATAGGATAAGGACTATCATTTTTTCCACTTTACAACAGGGGAAACTGAGACATGGAGAGACAGTATAATCACCCAAAGCCCCACAGATAACAAGTTACCAAGCTAGGATTTGAACACAGGCAATCCGGCTGCCCAGGCTTTTACACTTGTCTGGTAGGCCCTCTCCAGCTTCTACCAAATGTGGGTCCACATCTGGTCCTCAGCAACTCCACAGCAGCAGCACCAGAGGCAAGAGCTGACTTCTTGTAATCTGCTTACCAGTAAATACTTGAGGGCGGAGGACCCAAGAAAACCCCAATAATCCAACCTAACTGCAAGGAGGGCAATAGCCAAATTAAGGGAATTTACATTACAGAATATTTTAGAATGTACTGGTTTGGTTAATTCCAAATGCATATAGTGCTCTTAACCACAAGTCATTAAATGTTTCATGTCTAGGTTCCAGTTCAGTTGCTCAGTCGTGTCCGACTCTTGGCAACCCCGTAGACTGCAGCACGCCAGGCCTCTCTGTCCATCACCAACTCTTGGAGTTTACCCAAACTCACATCCATTGAGTTGGTGATGCCATCCAACCATCTCATCCTTTGTTGTCACNGCTTAATTTAAACGTGGGTTATAGGACCTAACTACTGTCATTAAAAGTTGAAAGAAGAGAAAAAACAAGTAGGAAAAAACGATCAATTTTTAAGGCCTTCAAGTCCTTTGAAAAACCCAATTATGGGAAGATCTCTCAGAGTAGATTGCATTTAAGTCTAGACATGCCATCAATTGACTTAAAATGTTAAGTTTCTAATCTAACAAGGTGCATGACCTTCAATCGTGTCTGACTCTTTGCAACCCCAGGAACTGTAGCCTGCCAGGCTCTTCTGTCCATGGGATTTTCCAGGCAAGAATACAGAACTGGGGTGCCCTTTCCTCCACCAGGAGATTTTCCCAACCCAGGGATCCAACCTGCATCTCTTCTGTCTCTTACATTGGCAGACAGAGTTCTTTACCAGTAGCACAACTTGTGAAGCTCCGATCAAACAAGATAGCTTTGAATAAATCACCCATACCTAGTGAACTGTACTAGTGTCTCAATACTTAAGCCTGTGAAGATCCTAATATTGAAGTGAAAACTGGAGAGGAAAAGAGGAGCCAATTGAAACTTATAAAGTTCATGAAAAAATCAGATCATCAGGATGAAGCAGGAAAGTTCCAATAAAGAAGCAGAAGTGGTTTTTTCCCCCCACCTTAGAAAACATATGTGACATCTCCAGCAAATGAAATTCAGATTGCATGCAGAAGATTGAATTCCTGTAGGAGTCATTTAACTGCAGAAGACAGACCTCCCATTACTTCACATCACAGAGCTGCAGAGAATTTAGTGTCATACCCCAGAATTTTTTCCTGGCCTAAAATGTAAGCCATCTTGAGGATAAACCTAGACAGTAAATTTCTTCTGGCACCAAGATTCTAATGTCAGGTCTTAAGAGGCCACCAAAGCTACAAGACAGAAAGCAGTTCTTCAGTGGGCAATGTAGCTGCTTGAAGAAGCACTAGATATTTCTGCATCTCCTGGTAATGTGGAGATAGTCTCAGTGTACTTTTTTGCAGGATAAAATGTTCTGTGATTGTATATGCTGCTATAGTTTTCATAGTGAGGTTAGCAGATGCGACACATCAAGATGTTTGTTAAACTTTAAAAGCAAAGTCCTCTAACCCTGGTATCAGTAGTAGAACCATCCTGAGTGATTCTTCAGGGCATTCAGCTTTGAGACCTTCTGTGGTTAGGGTTGCAATGGTATGATCTAAAGTTTACTGGTTACTAAAGTTTTTGGTTCCTTTAAATATTGGAAGCTATACGCTGGAGGAAATAGGCTGCTGCTGCTGCTAAGTTGCGTCAGTTGTGTCCGACTCTGTACAACCCCATAGACAGAAGACCACCAGGCTCCTCTGTCCCTGGGATTCTCTAGGCACGAACACTGGAGTGGGTTGCCATTTCCTTCTCCAATGCATGAAAGTGAAATATGAAAGTGAAGTCGTTAAGACTGAGCAATTCAGTCGTGTCCGACTCTTAGCAACCCCATGGACTGTAGCCTACCAGGCTCCTCCGTCCATGGAATTTCCCAGGCAAGAGTACTGGAGTGGGGTGCTATTACCTTCTCTGGGAGGAAATAGGCATGGTTAAGCAACTACTTCTTTTAAAATTATAAAATAGCTTTATTATTTTCTTCAGTAGAAAAATGGTGTATGCTCATTGTAAATATATCAAGCAATGTGGAAAACATAAGGAAAGGAGTATTTATTTTTAAATTTTTTATTGCTGCACAGGTCAATATGTGGGATTTTAATTCTCCAACCAGGGATCAAACCTGCATTGAGAGCACAGTGTCTTAACCACTGGACCACAGGGAAGTCCCAGAAAAGAGTATTTTATATACTTTTTAGATAAGTGATATTAACTCTAAAAACTGTATTTTTTGCAAATATTTTTGTTATTTGCCTTTTTGTAAATTATAGGGATTTTACATTTTTTTTTTTTACAAAATAAAATTTATCAGGTTTTCTCCTTTTCATTTCTGGCCTCTGACTCATGGTAAGAAAGACTGCCATTTTCCCCAGATAATAAAAATCTTCTTTTTCCCTCTATTGCTTTATAGTATTACTTTTTACATTTAAATTGTCAATCCCTCTGGAATTTAACTCAGTATAAAGAAAGGGGGTAGGGTCCAGCTCTGTTTTTTTTTTTCTTTCTTGAATAATTGATTTTATTACCACTGATATAAAATGCCACTTTTATTATGTACTAAATGCCCATATACTTTCTGGGCTCTATCATGGTCATTTCATTAGATCACTCTGCATTTTTGTGCCAGGACCATACTTTTTAATGTCTTAATATTCATTTTTAGAATTTTCCTGGCTATTCTTGAATGTTTATTCTTCCAGATCAACTTTACAATTATTTTTTCAAAGTTTTAAGAAAGATCCTGTTGGGATTTTCATTAGTCATTTAATTTACAGATTAATTGGGTGGGGGGAAGAATTGGCTTCTTCACAATTCTGAGTCTTACAAGAGGATGAATGAGACATGATTTTCCAATTGTTCAAGCCTTTGTTTGAATGTCTCTCTGTGTGTATGTGTGTGTGTATATGTGTCACAAACAGAGTTTGCCTGTTTCCTGTAAAGTTTATTTCTGGATATTTACAGGGTTTTGCTAGTTTTATGATTAACCATATGGTTCTTAGATATGTGCTTGAACAAGCTACCCTCTGGCATAGGATATAAGCTTGGAGCTAGATTGCTGTTTTAGGGGGTCAGTGCACAATAGAAGCGTATGTTTTGGAGACTGACCTGTATGGATCTTTGTTTTATCTTCTAGATTGCCATGACACTTTGGGAAGAGTCTCTTCTTTAAGCTTCTTTTCCTCATCTGTAAAACAGAAACCTTGCAGGAATTTGTAAGCATCAGTGATAATATTTGAAACACCTAATGTAGGGCTTAGCACCTACTGAGTCCTCAGATATGGGAGCTGTTTGAGGGTCAGGCTAAGAAGTTCATTTCAAAATTCCTCACAAGGTTGAGATTCCTTGAATCTTTCAAAAACATATTTGTACCCCCCCCCAGATGTTTAAAAAGTGCTCTGAATAAAAGCACTATTTTAATAGCCTTCCTCCCCAGCCTGCTTCTTCCCATGATACAAATATTTGATGTGAATAAGAGATCTCATCCAGTGACTGGTTCTGAACACCATCACTGCTGAAAGGTTTAGTCCCAGCCACATCACAATGGGAGGCCTGGCTCTTTCTTCTTACACTGTTAATTAATAGTTGCTTGGGGAGTTTGGGGATGGGCTTCAATGTGTTAATGGCTTAGACAAATACATCTGAGGTACAAAGACCATTTGGAGTACCCAGTTAAGAATGATTTGCCACATATAGGAGAGCCTAAAGAAAGCTTTCACGAACATGGGCTTTTAGCTTAACGGGGAGTTAGTCCCACGTTCTTAATGGCATAATCACCAACATAGCCAATTCAACATAATGGCCTTTTAATACTTAAACAATTACTTTGGATAATAAAATAACACTTTTAATTTTCTTGACACCAGATTCGACCTATGTGGATATCATCTGGTGGTAAGGTGAGGGGAAAGAGTCTGTTGGGTTCTAAATCCATTATAAAGTGATAACACACGATGCGCATAATGGGCTTCAGGCCTGAGATGCTCTCAATGGTTTAGTGGGAAAATAAAACAGTGAACAGAACATGCTGTTTGCTTGAAATTTAACAAATACTCTTAATTTATATACCGATTTCCACGTTTCCTTAGAAAGAAATAGCTAAGCCTTGAAGTTGATGTGCTTTGATTAAATCTGTTCATTTGGAACACCTGTTGGGGAAGGTGCTATGGAAGATACAATCAGCAAATTTTTGTTGAGTAAAAAAATAATGTTGTGTCCTGGGAGGAAAATGTAAATGAATTTGATATGATATCTACTAATATCTTTCTATCTGTCTTTTGGATATCATAAACTGTTTGTAATCTATTTTTAAAATTTCATTTAGCGTTTTCAAATTTTTGGAAGTAGGTGAGTTTTAAATCCTAAATAATTCAAAAGCCTTCACATATGTACTTCCTAAATGAGTGAACCAGGCAGCCAACTGTATTTTTGGCCTCATGGTTTGTTGGTGTTAGCCAGCACTTTTACTCTTTTTATTTGGAAGAAGAGCTGGGACAAGCTTGTGAGGCACAGGCCATGTAATATCAGGGGTTCCAGCCAACCTTATCTGTTACCTGATTTCAACTTACCTACTGAATTAATTCCTTTCAGCTAACTGTATCTCCCATTAAAAGGCAAATGCTCCCTGGGAAATATTAGGAGTTATCAGTCATTTATGCCTTAGTTGAGTATGAATTTATAACAGCTTTCTGTTTTTTTTTCTTGGCCCTGCCTTGTTGCTGTGTGATCTCAGTTCTCTGACCGGTTCCCGGGGCTATGGCAGTGAAAGTTCAGAATTTTAACCGCTAGGTGAGCAGGGAACTCCCCTATAACGACTTTCTTAAAATTAGGAGATATGAATATGTATGCTAAGGAAAATAGTGATACTAGTCAGTAGCTAAAATATCTACCAAATTACAATTAAGGACAGAATATTTTACATAGTCATTTTTTGATAGCAGATTTGGATGTGTTGGAGATGGGATTACATTGGGTGGGTAATTTTGTATGTTAATCTTGTTTTCTATTTAATATTAGATCTACCCCTCCAATGACTGTGTGCTTTTCCAATGAATGGCTTTATCAGAATTATTTTTCTGTCCTGCTGTTTGACAAATACATTTTATAATAATGAAGGATGCTTTTAAGTCTGTGAACTACCTTTTTATAAATGTCTTTGCTTCTCCCTCCTCCCCCTTTTTCAATTGGATCTTTAAATGTTGGACTTTCTTTCTCTAAGATGTTCCTGTACATATTAACACCCATCATTGTCAACTGATCCTCTTGACTTTTCAGGATTAGGGGGTGCCTGTTAAGTGTCCTGGGTCATTGGTCTGTGTACCAGTGCCTGTCTTGAACTATTTGCTGCTGGTCCACAATGAGACAGTATGGAGACTGACAGGAAATATTCAGAATGAAAACCTTCATAGTGATTTGACATTGTCACACCATCCAAGTAGTCAGAGGATGGTCTTATAGGATATAGAGCAGGTTGGGTTATAAGTCATATGTGGTGGAACTGTTCTATATAGATATAGTAGAACTCTCTATTGGCCCATGGCAGATTGGACAAAACAAAGCAATCAAGCAACCTAGTCTTTCACTTTGGGTAAGCTATCCTATGTCGGAGTGGTGGATGTGAGCACATAGGGCCTTGAAGTTCTATAAATCCTCAACACAGGGAGTATGGACCAGTAGTTAAAAGACAGACTGGGTTCAAATCTCATCTCTACCCCTTATTTTCTGAGATGTTTGACAAATAACGAAAATGCTTTGTGCCCTGGTTTCCTCATCTGTAAAAACAAAATTAATGATATAATTAACTTTATAATATGATCCTACAGAGAAAGGACTTAGCACACCGCCTGGCATGTATCAGATGCTCAACAAATGGAAGCCTCCATCATTGTGTCATTAAATAGCATCCCAGACAGAAATTTATGGAAGGATTCCTTTATGCATAATTATAGCAAAACATGCAGTTCTCAAGTGAAACAGCACCCATCCTCTGACTCCCCTCTTTTTGTCAGCTTATCTGTGATCACCGAGCTGTTTGTGTTTACCATCTATAGAGGGTGGTGCCATATCCCTTGCAGGGCAGTCTGGACCAGAGCTGACAGGCCAGGAAATCACAGACCCTTCAGAGTGCTCGTCTCTATTCCTTCCTGCACTGTCACCAACTCATCAAAAGCTATGAATGTTTATCTCACAGTTGCCAGACATCCATCTGTTTAGGATTGTTCTGGATTTTACTGCCTTGTCCTGTTTACAGTCCTTATGGGGCACGTAATAGCCCTGTGTTGGTACCAGATAGAGATATGTCTCCATGATGTGTCCATCTGTTTGGACACCAGGATCTGGTTGATCTCTGGTTCTGGACCCACTGGACATCCTTCAGCCTTGATGTAGCAGGAGAGCTGAAAAAGTGTCAGAGTTGGTGTTGAAGATCTGGATTCTTATCCTGGCTCTTCCACATATGATCTCTGAGCCCCAACACCTTCTTCTGTAAAATGAGGCCAATAGCACCAAGCTTACCATGCAGCCATAGTGACTGAATGAAATAGCCTTTGATTAAGTGTCCTGATGCACAATAAATGCAACTTTCCTCTCATCCTTCCAGGATTGGATGCCTTTTCTCTTCTCACTTTGGGCTGTGATGAGCATATAAGGCATTGGACAAAGTGAATTCCTCATTAGAATGTATGTTCATAAGGGCAGGGATTTATCTGTTTTATTTATTGCTCATGCCCAAGTTCTAGAACAATGCCTGGAGATAGTGAATGCTCAATTAATATGTGTTGAACAAATTAATTAAAGTGAATTATACAGTCACATTTCCTGCTCTCTCTTTTAGGATGCTTTCAGCTCTGGGCAACAGAAAGTGTTCACTTGCTAAACTGGTGAGGATATCTGTTATTGCCTACAACTAGAGTTTTATAAGGAGAGAAGTTCTGTGGCTGGTTAATTTAATTGCTCACTAACACATGCCTGGCCCAGGTCCTTCTCATTTTTCTGCTTCTATCATTTTCACTCTAGCTGATCTCATGGTCATAAATGGCTGCCATGGTGCCAGACATCACATTTAGACATAGTACCATCCAATAGAAATGGGGAGAGCCTCTCTGATCCTTGTGTAAGTTTGCATTCAGAAACTCAGTAACCCTCCAGCTGACTTTTGCTGAAAACCCTTCAGCTGACATTTGCTCACTGGCACACACTAGCACACAGGGATCAGTTAGGATTTGTCCTGAGTTATCTTGGGGCTTCCCTGGTGGCTCAGTGAAAGAATCCACCTGCCAATGCAGGATTTTGCTGCCTGGTCAGGGAAGATCCCCTGGAGAAGGAAGTGGCAACCCACTCAGTATTCGTGCTTGGAACACCGCACAGACAGAGGAGCCTGGCAGGCTACCGTCCATGGGGTCGCAAAGAGTCGGGCACGACTGAAGCCACTGAACAACAATAACAACAACAGAATATGTGGGAGGGGTGGGTAACTGAACAGATTCTTGCCTTTGCCAAAAAAGGAAGAACAGCAGGCAGTCAGCTGTGTTGGATTTACTTCCTCCTTGGAGTCTTAGGAAAAAAAGAATGATTAAGCAAAAATTAATTAAACAAGTGCATGAGCAACTAAGTGTTTAATGTCATATGCAAATTAAGGGTTGGCACTAAGAATTGAAGAGAGAATTGCATGTTGAGTGTTGGAGGAGTGTAGCCCACCCAGCTGCCTGATTCAAATACAGATATATTCAGGATTGCCAAGTGGCTGTGACAAAGGGGTGCTGAATGTAAGATGAAGTAGAGCAAGATATATTTCACAGTGTTGCAGTGTCTCACAGACTAGGTTAGACATGCAGACCCGCTGTTACTGTGGCAGTATGTCCTCACTAATGTATCCTCCATTAATTCAAAGTGTGCACTAGCTCAGGCTAGTATTTACTCTGGTATTTTCATGGGAGAAGTGGTTCACAAAGAAATCAAATAGTCCATGTAATATACTCCTTGGAATGTGTTAACAAATTATTTTTAGGGGACTTCCTTGGGAGTCTAATGGTTAAGACTTTGCCTTCCAATACAAAGTTGTGATACCTAGTCAGAAAGCTAAGATCCCACATGCCTCACAGCCAAAAAACCAGAACATAAGCAATAAAAGCAATATTGTAACATTCAATAAAGACTTAAAAGATGGTCCACATCAAAAGAAAAAAAATTAAAAAATTATTTTTAATACTTTGGCATATAAAACCTCATATACAAATAGTATTTATTTGCTTATTTAAGCAGGTCCTTGGAACATTCCAATCCCAAAGAATGGCAATGCCAAAGAATGCTCAAACTACCGCACAATTGCACTCATCGTACATGCTAGCAAAGTAATGCTCAAAATTCTCCAAGCCAGACTTCAGCAATACGTGAACCATGAACTTCCAGATGTTCAAGCTGGTTTTAGAAAAGGCAGAGGAACCAGAGATCAAATTGCCAACATCCGCTGGATCACTGAAAAAGCAAGAATGTTCCAGAAAAACATCTATTTCTGCTTTATTGGCTATGCCAAAGCCTTTGACTGTGGGGATCACAATAAACTGTGGAAAATTGTGAAAGAGATGGGAATATCAGACCACCTGACTTGCCTCTTGAGAAACCTACCTGCAGGTCAGGAAGCAACAGTTAGAACTGGATAGGAAATAACAGATTGGTTCCATATCAGGAAAGGAGTACGTCAAGGCTGCATATTGTCACCCTGCTTATTTAACTTATATGCAGAGTACATCATGAGAAATGCTGTGCTGGAGGAAGCACAAGCTGGAATCAAGATTGCTGGGAGGAATATCAGTNCTTGGATTACTGTGATATTGAATAGTTTGCCTTGGAAACGAACAGAGATCATTCTGTCGTTTTTGAGATTGCATCCAAGTACTGCATTTTGGACTCTTGTTGACCATGATGGCTACTCCATTTCTTCTGAGGGATTCCTGCCTGCAGTAGTAGATATAATGGTCATCTGAGTTAAATTCACCCATTCCAGTCCATTTTAGTTCGCTGATTCCTAGAATGTCAACGTTCACTCTTGCCATCTCTTGTTTGACCACTTCCAATTTGCCTTGATTCATGCATCTAACATTCCAGGTTCCTATGCAATATTGCTCTTTACAGCATCAGACCTTGCTTCTAACACCAGTCACATCCACAACTGGGTATTGTTTTTGCTTTGGCTCCATCCCTTCATTCTTTCTGGACTCATTTCTCCTCTGATCTCCAGTAGCATATTGGGCACCTACTGACCTGGGGAGTTCCTCTTTCAGTATCCTGTCATTTTGCTTTTTCATACTGTTCATGGGGTTCTCAAGGCAAGAATACTGAAGTGGCTTGCCATTCCCTTCTCCAGTGGACCACGTTCTGTCAGACCTCTCCACCATGACCCTGCCCATCTTGGGTGGCCCGGCGGGTATGGCTTAGTTTCATTGAGTTAGACAAGGCTGTGGTCCTAGTGTGATTAGATTGACTAGTTTTCTGTGAGTATGGTTTCAGTGTGTCTGCCCTCTAATGCCCTCTTGCAACACCTACCATCTTACTTGGGGTTTCTCTTACCTTGGGCGTGTGGTATCTCTTCACGGCTGCTCCAGCAAAGCACAGTCGCTGCTCCTTACCTTGGACGAGGGGTATCTCCTTACCACTGCCCTTCCTGACCTTGAACGTTGAATAGCTCTTCTAGGCCCTCCTGTGCCCGCACAGCCACCGCTCCTTGGCCTTCCCTTGTGGCTCAGCTGGTAAAGAATCTGCCTGTAGTGCAGGAGACCTGGGTTTGATCCCTGAGTTGGGAACATCCCCTGGAGAAGGGAAAGGGTACCTACTCCAGTATTCTGGCCTAGAGAATTCCATGGATTGTACAGTTCATGGGATCATAAAGAGTCAGACACGACTGAGCGACTTTCATCTCTCATAGATACTCCTAACAGAACCCTGTATTGCTGCTCCCCAGAACTCTGTACTTTTCATAGTTCAGTGTCTGCTCAGAATAAGCTTGCCACCCACTTGCTGAGCCCTAATGCTGTACCCTTCCTGATCTTTTTCTGTTCCCAAAAGAAATTAATTCCCCAAACTCCTTTTGTACATTTATAGCCTGATTAAAGTCTTTATACAGACTTATGAACATCCAGTTGGATAACGCTTTGCTCAAAATCGACATTTAATAAATGTTAAGTTGAATGGGTAAAACGAGAGATTGAGAGCCAAGAAAAGAGTTGGAATTCTCTTGCTTTATTCTGAGTGAGACATTGTTAACTGGTGTACTCCAGTGTTTCTTCAGTAGTCCAACAGAATTATGATTACAGGGGTTCTTAAAAAAAAAACAAAACGTGTTCCCTAACAAGATCAGTTAGAGAAATGCTACCTCTTATGTCTCCCCTCTTTGAGATCTTGAGACGCTAGTTAAGGGATCTGAAGAGTCCTACAGGAGTGAAAGCTGAGTTGCATCTTATGGTATCGCCCAGGTTGACCTGACAATAGAATCCCTTTATGGCCACAGTTATATTAGTTCCTCCAAACAGCAGTGATGTACCAAGCATGATCTGGAAGTTGCGGTCAAGCCCCAGTCCCACCTCTTTCTCTGTTTCCTTCTCCTTCCCTTGTCAGTGTTTCTGGCATCTGCATCAGTGTTCGGTCCTCCTAGGTGGTCTCTTCTGCCTCACCCTCACCTGTCCTTGCTTACTCTCTTCTCCGTCCTTCTCCCACTCTCTCCTTAGGTTCCCAGAAAACTCAAACCTCTGTGCTAACTATTCTGTAATTTTTGGTCTCTTTCTTCCGTTTCTACTATAATGATGTTTTTCTCTGAGTAAAAATAGTAGAGGACCTTTTACATTTCTTTTAGATTGGGAGGAACAATCAGAAACCAATGATCTAACTCCAGAGCAAAGCTTGCCTGTAGAAAAATCATCCTCGGGGGCAGGAATAGAGGATTTGGAGGCAGGTGACTCCTGGTGTACCCACACAGGAGAGTCTGCTGATGATCCTCTGGAGTCGCAACAGGTCAAGCTGGCGGAAGTTTTGAGTCCCACAGAAATGAGTGACCCCAAGACCCTTACTCAGGAAGGAAGCCACGAGGGTGATCAACTAGAGAAAAGCTTGGAACTTAACAAACCATTGGAGAGTCTTCCTGGAAAGGATCCCCAGGAGTGTACTACTCCTGGAGTCTGCACCAGGTCCCAGCTGGCCCACAACTTGTTTTTTCTCCAAGAGAACAAACACTACAGATGTGAATTTTGCGAAAGAAGTTTTAGTACCCGATCAGGCCAGGAGAAACACCAGCAGATCCATACGGGGAAGAAGCCGTTTGTATGTAAACAGTGTGGGGAAGCCTTCTACCTCATGCCACACCTCACTAGACATCAGAAGACTCACTCAGATGGGAAGTCCTTGACCCAGTGTGCAGATGTCTACGGCCGCATGAGAATTCAGAGTCAAGACTTCTACGAGTGTTTCCAATGCGGCAAAGCTTTTATCCAGGCTACGCATCTTTTCCAGCATCTCAAAGCCCACAGAGCAGCAATAGCCCTGCCGCTTGAGTTGCCCCGAAACAAGATGTATTTGATTCGATATAAGCGACAGCACGACTATGTTGGAGAAAGAGCCTGTCAGTGTTGTGACTGTGGCAGAAGGTTCCGTCAGAGTTCACACCTCATCCAGCACTACAGGATTCACGCTCAGGAGAGGCCTTACCAGTGCCAGCTGTGTGGGAAGTGTTTCAGCCAACCATCCTACCTCACTCAACATTACCAGCTCCATTCCGAAGAGAAGCCCCTTGCATGCTGTCACTGTTGAAAAACCTCCCATCAGAACATTCTCAACATCATAGGCTTTCTTCTAGAGAGAGACCCTTCGAGTACTCTGAATGTAAGAGGGTCTTCCACCAGCCCACCCACCTCGTTAACAGCTTGCAAATGTGTCATGGTATAGTCAGAAAACAGCAAGAGGTTGCAAGGGGATAGAACAATCTTTTTGCAGACGGATAGCACATGTGTCTGTCACTGAAGCAGAAAACCTTACCGAGTATTTTTGTTGCATAGGAAAGAAGCCGATAGATTTTGCCCTTCTCTGGTGGTGTCCATAGAATGGAGAACCTCGATTTTGACATCCCGACAAAAAATTTGTGACTGGCAGGTGGACTCCAGACAGGAACTCTCTTGCCTGAATTTTTGCAGGAGTGTTGACATACAATATCTTTACCACAGGGGATGTATCAGCATAGGGCATCATCAAAAGGTTTTTGAGGTGTACCTATAGTGATCAATCCACAAAGCTGAAGTAATTGGTAATGTGTTTACATAGTAGTTCATAATTTTGAAAACATTGCCGTATGTATTATTTGATCTTTTAAGGAATACTGCACTGCACCTAGTTTGACGACATTTATTTCATATGTACAGATAGAGCAAACTTGAAACTCCAAGTTGTCGTGTGATTTGACCTGGGTTTTAAGTGATGGGGCAGGAACTGAACCCTAGCTTGGTTTGGTTTTTGAGAGTCCATGAGATACTTTAAATCTTGATGCTCAACCCAGGTTTGTTTTATTCCTGTCACGTCCTCTCTGAAGAAAAGTAATAGCTGTACTGACTGAAGCCACCTTCCTTTTTAGTAGTTTCAGTGTTATTTCATGTTAAATCAGATGGGGACACTTGTAGTATTAGGGGATCAAAAAGATTTTTAAAGTGAAGTTCTGATAGCCATTTCTCTTACAATTTAGGATTAGATGAGTTTTGGGGACACTGATCAGGGAAGGATATTTTTGCTAAACACTTTCTTATAATTGGTCTTGTAGGTTGTAAATCTGCTACTGATCAAATATAATTTTTTGTAGTTTTATATTTGAGGGTTTGGGGTTTTGTATTTTTGAAAAAGGAAGGAGTATTTGAAAGCTGTTTCTGTTCTTGGACTCTGGCATTGTCAGCACAGCCAGCTTCACCTAAAGTCTTATTTCTGCTCTGGGCATACTTCACTCAAAAGTATTAGCCACCGATTGCACTAAAAATCCCTTTCATACCATACTGTTCTAATGTAAAGGTTTTGCATCACCGACTTGAATGATGGTCAAATGCAAAGACACGGGAACCAGGTGGACCTGGTGTCTCAGAATCTGACTCCTTGCCTGGCAGGGTCGGTTGTGTCTGTTGTTATTCACTGCCTTGCTTTTTCTCATCCTGCCATTTCTTGTTTATGATGTGTGGCTCCAGAGTCATGAAATTAAAAACAAACATGACTCATTAGGACCTGCACCAGCCAAATGAGCACTTGCTCCACATGAGCGCTCGCTCACAGCCCCTCTTCCCCGTTTCCCAAGGGCCTGATGAGACAGCCCTCACTGACTGGCCCTGCTTCCTCCCACCCACTGTATGTTTGTTTCTGATCCTGCCACCACTGCCTCAGAGGAACATAATGTCAGTGTGGCTTATTGTTGATGTTGTTAATTAACCTTTATTTGTTTCTCTTTGTAATTTATAAATATCTCTCAGGAGAAGCTTTGAGGAGAGCTTCCAATTTCTCCTCAAACTTTTACCTACTGAATATTAGCATCTAGCAAGTGGACTTTACCTAAGCCATTTTTACTCTGTCATACTAGAATGGTGATTTTTAATTTTCCTCATCTCTTCTACATTTAGTAATTAGAATTCTGTGAGGAAAAGTTGCTTCCTCATATTTTTATTCAGTAATTTATTTATATCAGGATGGATTTGTGGCATGGGCTATAATTCAACACGACCATTACTTATTTTAGAATTGTTCCAGCTCTGGCCACTGGGAGTCCTTTCATGTTGGCTCCTATGCCTTTTTAACAAGACCCCATCCTTTTCTGAACAGTTGTAATTTTTCCTTAATCTCTGCGTTCAACGCCAGGAAATCCCTGTCATTTCTTTATAACTTCTACCTCATCCCTACCTTGTGAAATCTGCTGCTTTCCCTGGGATCATAGCTTTACTCACGCCCTTGTCAGTCTGCCATTTCATTTCTTCCTTCACCATTTTTGCTAAGTCTACATACTACCTCAATTATTATTTGTTCAACACACTTTGTTTCAATTGTGTTATCTCTGTTTTTTTAAACTTCAGTATATCTACCTAAAAAGGAAAATTTCAGATCAACTCAAAGTGTCTTTCCCAGGCCGTAAGCAGATTTTCCTAGTCATTTCTGAGATGTCCTTTTGTAGCTGGCTTGTTTGAATCTGGATCCAGATGTGCTCCATTGATTGCATTTGGTTGTCTGATTTCAAGTTTCTCTTAATCTAAAGCAGTCTCTTCTCACTTTTTCTTAATGCCTTGTGTGACCCCAGGAATAAGGTAGAAATATATTCCTCCTCTCTTTCCACCCCATTCCTAATATAGCTAACAGTTTTTATATTCTTTATATTAAGGTTTAACTTTTTAAATTTAGAAGTACTCATTTTTTAATTTATTTTTAATTCTGATAAATACATGACATAAAATTAACCATCTCAAACATTTTTAAGTGTACAGTAGTGTTAAGTGGAGTCACATTATTGTGCAGTGGATACTCAGGACTATTTCATCTTGAAAAACTCAAATTCTGTATCCATTAAACAATAACGCCCCATCCCCCCCCCCCCCCCCCCCCCATCCNTAAAATTAACCATCTCAAACATTTTTAAGTGTACAGTAGTGTTAAGTGGAGTCACATTATTGTGCAGTGGATACTCAGGACTATTTCATCTTGAAAAACTCAAATTCTGTATCCATTAAACAATAACGCCCCATCCCCCCACCCCCACATCAATGATGATTGATGGCAATCATCATTCTAGCTCTTTTTTTTTTTTAAGCTTTGGTTGATTATGCAGGTAGTACTGGCAGAAGCAAGGTCAATTGTCCTGTGGAATGTCCCCCCTTCTAAATGTGTCCGTTTGCTTCCTGTGGTATCCTTAACTCGTCCCTCTCTCTGTATTGTCTATGACTGGAAGTTAACGCTAAACTTTGGAGAATTTAATTTGATTCATCTTCAGCTGCTTTGGCAAGAATACCTCGTAGCTGGTTTTGTGTACTTTATATCATATCGCATCAAGCTTCTTGCCCTTCCCAAAGGTCCAGACTCTTGAAGTCATTCTCCAGGCCACTGCACCATTCACAGGCAGGAACGTTTCAGAGTTTTCACCATCTGTGAACTCTTCACCCTCCGTCTGCATGTTCCTTCTTCACCACCTCTTCCAGACTTTTCTTTATGTGCCTCCCTCCATTACTCCATCCTGGTCTTTAGATACTTGGATTAAGAGGTGATAGAGACTCCTTGAGGGGGTTTGGTGTGGGTCATTTGTCGAGGGCCTTGGGCCAAGGCTTCTTAAGAGGCCTTAACTCTAGAAAGCCAGGGAGCATCAGACTTGACTCTGTTCCGATGCGTCTTTCACACCCCAGATGGCAGCGGTGACAACATGGATAGTTAACTCTGCCGGCCATCCCCGGACTAGTGGGAATTTACGGAATATGCACAAGCTACTGCCTCCATACTTCACAAGCCGAACTCGAGCTGCCTGTGGTGGCAGGTACCTCAGCCTGTTATTTCTCACCTTGCTGCTTTTTTAACTGCTGTTCTAGTGGGCCCCCAAGGATAATGCTATTTTCCCTGGCTTTTCCCAACCAATTCCTAATACATCAGACAGTTTGGGCACTGCACTTATACTCAGGTTAATATTTTTTAAATTTAGAAACACTCATGTTTTAAGCTTTCTTTGATTATGCAAAGTAATACATATCCGCTGAAGACAATTAGAAAATACTTTGAGGTTTTTGGTTTTTGTTTTTTAATATTTGTATTTTCCTGTCTTAGATATACTTGCTGCTGAAAGAGGTATACACTGTTCAGACATTTTTTCCTGTGTATAGGTTTATTTTAAATAAAATACATGCTATTTTAAAAGTTGCAATTTTTCTTCTAATATATTGTGAATATCTTCCTACATTCCTAAATATATCCCCCAGTTTCATCTTTCAGGACTGCCTGATACTTGGTTGCATAGATGTGGCCTAGTTTATTTCACTAGACTTCTAGGATTAGAAACTGGGGATATTGTTCCTTATCTCTTTTTTTCATTCCATTGTGAACCTTTTAAAATTTTGTTTAAAAAAAAATTTTAAAAAGCAAAAACCCCCCAAATTTTATTTTTATGTAGTTATAATTAACATACTGTATTATATGAGGATGGGGTGATAGACCAGAAAGGTGCAGGGGATTAAGAAGTGCAAACTTCCAGCTATAGAATAAGTCACAGGAATGTAATGTACAAATAGGGAATATAGTCAGTAATATTGTGAGAGCTTTGTGGTGGCAGATGGTCACTGGGCTGATTGTGGTGATTGTTTGGTGATGTATAAGAACACTCAATCCCTGTGTTGTATACCCAAAGTTCTCTCTTACGTGTGCATTGATTCCCCATTACCTCCTGAATTTTGGAATCTCCATCAGCAACTTGCTCTTGTGTCTTTGCATGTGGTTGTGCTCCCCAAGGAGAAGTTCCCAGCAATAGATTATCCAGGCCAAAAGGTATATGTGTCTTGAAGGCTTTGGAAGCACTCCTGGCCTCTCCTCAAGTTGTAAAAGATTTTTAGATTTTTTTTTTTTCTCTTGGGAGCAACTGAACTACTCAACTCTCCCCTATACTCACTTTCTCCATGAAGAATTTGCACTCTTAACCCCCCCTCGGGGAATAAGAGGCCTGAGTCAGGCCTGGAAAGATCCACAGATGAAGTAGCTGTTCAGACCCTCATTTTACCAGCTGTGTCAGGGTTACTTACCTCATTAAATAGTATTAAGCATATTAAATAAAATTTGAGAAGCACAGCAGGCTAATAAACTCCCCCTGGGTGCTCTCATCAGAGCACACCCCCAGGACCGTGCTTGTGTTCACGGGCTGAGGAGCCCCTTGGCAGGGCAGGGAGAGCCTGGGCTTTGGAACCAGGCAGACCTGAAGCCAGAGCCAGCCCCCTCCTCAGAAGCGGATTAACCTCACTTTCTTAGGAAATGCGGTGACAGTGCCTCCCCTTGGTGCACTTGAAAGGTCTGGAGTTTGTCTGTGCAACAGAGTCTTAACAGTGCCTGGTACATTGTAAAGAATACTGGGATGAACATTTTGGTCTTTAAAATATTTTTCTAAACTTAGGATTCTTTAAGATTTCACCAAAGGGGAGTTCCTGTATCAGAAGGGGAATGATTGTATTGGAATACTTCTTTAAGGTTCCTGATACACATCTAAGTTTTCTTTTCAAAAACATACCAATTTGCACTGCCACCATTAACTCATGACTGTGTTTTCCACACATTCTTGCTAGCATTATGTATTAAGAGTACTTTTCACCTTAGCTAATTTAACAAGGGAAAGGACATCTAATTTTAATTGTATTTTTTAGTTTTTAAGGACACTGAATATTTTCCTCTGAGCTTCTTAAGCAATTATATTTCTTCTCTTTGCATTCATTGTCTGTGTGGGTTTAATATCTTCCAGTCAATTTGAGCAGTCTCTTTATTAAAAAAGGATATTATCTGTCTTCATTTTGGCCATAAACATTTTCCTGTTAGGATAATTATTTTGACAAGGTTTCAGTTTTTATATAGCTCAATTCTTCTGATATCTTTTCTAAACCTAAAAATCTAACCTGTAAACATTAATGTTTTATTCTGCAGTTTTTATTATATAAAATATACTTTAACTATTACTGAATTAACTTTGAATGTATTATGTGAAAATAAAAATGGTCTCCCGTTAACTGCCCCGACATCAATTTTAGTAAATGATACATTGTCATAATGTTATTTTATAATACAGTTCTATATCTGTATCATCCAAATTGTTTGTTTTGTCACCCTTTACGTATCCTAGATCTATATTTTTAACTTGCCTATAGCCTTATATGAGTTTTCTATCTTTATGCCTTTAGAAAGTACATTTATGTGTATGTGTATTTATATGAGAAAGATAAGGTTGTTACTCTTCTGAATAAATAATTTGTTTGCTAATTAAAAACAGCTGTTTGATGATTATTGAAGTGAACTTACAAATCAGTTAGGAAGAATTGACCTTGTTACATTTATTAGCATCCAGGAATATGATGTTCTTTTATATATTCAAGCATTCTTATCAACTGGTAAAGCTTTGTGGGTTTTTGTTTTTCTCATACGTTTTCCTTGGTTATTCCCACATACTGTTGCAGTCATAGGCTTCGATGTGTAGGCTTCTTCTTGTTTGTTATAATTCCCCCAAAAGCCAGCATCCTAGGAGTGGGGTTACTATTCCTAGTGTTGCCCACTGCATGCCCTCAAGCTAGCCAAAGCCTGTGCTTCCAGAAGCAGGTGGGGCCACAGATTATCCAAAGGAACATGCGGAGAAAGCGCAGCATTAAGGGTGTGAGCACCTGCACACGTAACGTATAAAGCCACCCCCACGCTCCGCTCCCAGACTCAGCTTTGAATCTCCTCTCACTCTGGGTCCAGGCCTGGGGCCCAGGCCGTCTGATTATCAGCTCTCCTCCAGGGGAAGACCCTGAAAGAGGGAAGAAGTACAGGACCCATTGCCATGATACCTGGCCCACTTCAGCCTTTGAGAGAGAAGCCTGGTCTGGATCAGCTGACCACAGGTTCGTTGTTTGTCTCCTGGGCTGTGGTTTTTCCTGTGGGGGTGGGGCAGGATTGGCCATGCCACATGACCCACGGGATCTTAGTTCTCCCTACCAACTGTAGGAGCCAGCCAGAGCTCCAGAGGGTGGCGCCGGACTGCGAAGCACTGTCTCCTGCTTGCTTTTAGTTTCGTTCTATTATAGAATGCAAATCAAAAATTAAGTTTCCAGTTTTAACCACATTAAAAAAAAAAACAACCCAGTTCACTCCAATATCCCAGGCCTTCCTACTTGTAATTTCCTCCTGGGTCCTTTGCCTAGAAAAAAGGACCGTCACCCTCTTCAGACTCCAGGTCTTAAGGTAACAGCTCAAATAAAAGTCGTGGACCATCATTTAATATAAGGAGATCCAGATGTTGCAGGAGGAGAAGGGGGTGACAGAGGATGAGGTGTTTGAATGTCATCATTGACTGAACGGACATGAGTGTGAGCAAATTCTGGGAGATAGTGAAGCACAGGGAAGCCTGGCGTGCTACAGTCCATGGGGTCGCAAAGAGTGGGACGCAACTTAACAACTGAACAACAGATACAAGGAAAAGCTCACGGAATCACCTGAGGGTGCTGTGATGCCGCAGGGACTCAAAGGCCCCGTGCTTGGTCCCGAGCGCTGGCCCAAAGCAGACTCCGGGTGAGCTCAGGTGGGCTTTTCGGATATCCTGCTGTCTATGCAAAGCAGTGCCAGTGAAAATAATAGTAGTCTGTCATAAGAGAGAAGAGTTGTGTTTTCTTACGATAGAAAAGTCTTGATTTTTATAAGCCAAACGGCCAACCTGAAAGTCATCTTCCCAGATGATTCTGAGAAGCTGCTCCAAGTTTTCAGTGCAGTTTTATATATTGTCAGAACAAAGGCTGTCAGAAGGCCAAGCACTGAAGAATTGATGCTTTTGAACTGTGATGCTGGAGAAGATTTTTGAGAGTCCCTTGGACAGCAAGGAAATCAAACCAGTCCATCCTAAAGGAAGTCAACCCTCAATAGTCATTGGAAGGACTGATGCTGAAGCTACAATACTTTGGCCACCTGATGTGAAGAACAGACTCTGGAAAAGACCCTGATGCTGGGAAAGATTGAGGGCAGGAAGAGAAGGGGACGACAGATGATGAGATGGTTGGATGGCATCACCAACTCGATGGACATGAGTTTAGGCAAACTCAGGGAGATAATGGACAGGGGAGCCTAGCGTGCTGCAGTCCGTGATGTCACAATTAGTCAGACATAACTCAGCCACTGAAAAACAACAGAACGAAAACATGACACAAGTCAGGGGGGTTGTATTTCTTTAGCATTAAGAGAGAGACCAGCACATACATATCAAGTCAGTGTGGACTTGGCACCTGGGAAGGGAGTCTCACTATCAAAGAAGGACAGGCCCTGCCGACCCAGAAGGAGGGTCTTTACCCTTATTTTCAACATATTTCTGGTCACGGAGCCCTTTTCCTACATAATTGAAGCAGATGTACAATGCATATGTTAGGCCAAAAAGATGCGGTTTTAGTTAGCATGGAATTCAGGTTAACCCATGTATCAGCAGGAATGGCTTCCCTATGTCTCAATACGTGAAAACTTTTTTTCAACAGCCACAAGGAAAATGTGGGGCCTGTGAGGCTGAGTTTGTGGATCCCTCTGGTGTCCTGGGGCTTCCCTGGTGGCCCGGTGGCAAAGAATCTGCCTGCCAGTGCAGGAGATGCAGGTTTGATCCCTGGGTCGGGAAGAGTCCTGGAGGAGGAAACGGCGACCCACTCGTCTTCTTGCCTGGAGAATCCCATGGACAGGGGAGCCTGGTTGCTACAGTCCAGGAGGTCTCAGAAAGTCAGAGGCCACTGAGCGTGTCCTCACACACACACAGGAAGGAAACGGAGATCAACCATCCTCTGTAACGTAGACAGGACTGAATTACAGATTACTATGGCTAGGCTCCTAAAAAACAAACAAAAACAGACAGACAAAACCGCATATGCATGATTTGTTCTCCCTGGAGGTCTGAAAGTCTAATATCTGCAGAGGCTTGGCAAACACATCCAGTGAATTATTTAGTGAATTAGTGAGTCCAGCCAATTGATAGAATAGGGAGTGATGGGGGTGCTGGAGAAACGGGATCTGTTGGAATGAGGCGGCCACTCCAAGCTCTTGCCAACTGGTGGTGGTGGGCCACGCATCGCCAGGTTCCCTGATACTTCTCAAGAGAACCCGAATTCCAGGTTGTTTAAATTTCTTGACTTGGCAGTTAATTCAAATATAAAGGGCTTCTCAGCTGGTGCTGGTGGTGACGAGCCTGCCTGCCAATGCAGGAAGACAAGAGAGACTTGGGTTCGATCCCCGGGCTGGGAAGATCCTAACCAGCCAGAGGGAAGAAGAAACGGAAACGGCGCTGTGCGTGTCCGATGCCCCCTCCATGGTTCAGTCCCAGCCCAGCCACGCGCCACCTGTGTGACATTACATGTAGGAATAACAATGTCCCCTCACCCACCGTAGAATCATCATGAGGATTAAGTAAAGTTAGTACAGGTGTGGAAAATCCCATGGACAGAGGAGCCTGGTGGGCTGCAGTCCATGGGCTCGCTAAGAGTCGGACACGACTGAGCGACTTCCCTTTCACTTTTCACTTTCACGCACTGGAGAAGGCAATGGCAACCCATTCCAGGGTTCTTGCCTGGAGAATCCCAGGGACAGAGCAGCCTGGTGGGCTGCCGTCTGTGGGGTCGCACAGAGTCAGACACGGCTGAAGCGACTTAGCAGTAGCAGCAGCAGAGGTGTAGCTGGGAAGTGCCTGGTGTGTGAAACACTGTGTCTCTATTGTTTTCTCCAAATGGGTGCTTCTGCGTTTCTCAGAACTGCATGGTAAGACCTCTGCATTGATATAAATAACAATACTGCAAGCATCATAATCGGGGACTTCCCTGGGAGTCCAGTGGTGACGAGTCCGCCTGCCAGTGCAGGAGACGCCTGCACTGGGCTCGATCCCTGGTCTGGGAAGATCCCACGTGCTGCGGGGCAGCTGAGCCTGTGCGCCACGACTACTGAGCCGGTGTGCTGTGAACTGAAGCCTGTGCGCCCTGGAGCCCGTGCTCTGCAACAAGAGTGAGCTGAGTGTGAGTGAAGTCACTCAGTCGTGTCCGACTCTACGACGCCATGGGCTGTAGCCTGCCACGCTCGTCTGTCCATGGGATTTTCCAGGCAAGAGTACTGGAGTGGGTTGCCATTCCCTTCTCCACTGCAACAAGAGAAGCTACCGCCATGAGAACGCCGTGTACTGCAACCCTAGAGTAGCGCCTGTTCGCTGCAACTAGAGAAGGCCTGTGTGCGGCAGCGAAGACCAGTGCAGCCAAAAGTAAGTAAATAAGAAGCATCATGATCTGAAGCAGTGGAGGGGAGCAGACACCCTGGATTTGAGCCATTGGCCAATGCGAGACCTCAGCTTGGCTGCTGAGTGGCACAGAAGCATCGCTTCCAGGGTAGGATGAGATTTTAGGAACTGCCTCTCCACGAGTGCTGCCCACAGTATTTCCACCCCACCATCTCATAGCTCTGGCTTACATGCCTCCACTCACGGTGATCTCACTTAGAGCAGCGGTTCTCAGACAAGGATGATCATGCCCCCCCTCCCAAAAGGGATCTCTAGCACCATCTGGGGACATTTTTGAGTAGAGACAGGACGTTGGTCAACATCCTGCAATGCACAGATCCACCACCACAGCGAAGACGGATCCGGCTCCCTAGCAACAGCAGCTTGACCAAGCTTGCCACTTTGACTACTCAGTCTTGAATCCCTGATACTACATCAGCAGAATGATAACTAGGATTTAAATATCGTTTCCTAAGACTTCCCCTTCCAATGCAGGGGGTGCAGGTTCGATCCCTGGTTGAGGAGATAAAATCCCACATGCCTTGTGGCCAAAGAAAACTCATAAAACAGAACCAATATTGTAAAAAAAAATTCAATAAAAACTTTTTAAATGGTCCATATTTTTTAAAGTCTTTTTTAAAAGCTTTTTTTAATATAAATTTATTTATCTTAATTGGAGGCTAATTACTTTGCAATATTATATTGGTTTTGCCATACATTGACTGAATCCACCACGAGTGTACACGTGTTCCTCGTCCTGAACCCCCCTCCCTCCTCCCTCCCCATCCCATCCCTCTGGGTCATCCCAGTGCACCAGCCCTAAGCACCCTGTCTCATGCATCGAACCTGGACTGCAATCCGTCTCACATATAATAATATACATGTTTCAATGCCATTCTCCCAAACCATCCAACCCTCACCCTCTCCCACAGAGTCTAAAAATTGTTCTATACATCTGTGTCTCTTTTGCTGTCTCGCATACAGGGTTATTGTTACCACCTTTCTAAATTCCATATATATGTGTTAGTATACTGTATTGGTGTTTTTCTTTCTGGCTTACTTCACTCTGTATAATCAGCTCCAGTTTCATCCACCTCATTAGAACTGATTCAAATGTATTCTTTTTGATGGCTGGGTAATACTCCATTGTGTATATGTACCACTGATTTCTTATCCATTTGTCTGCTGATACACATCTAGGTTGCTTCCATGTCCTGGCTATTGTAAACAGTGCTGCGATGAACATTGGGGTACACGTGTCTCTTTCAATTCTGGTTTCCTTGGTGTGTATGCCCAGCAGTGGGATTGCTGGGTCATAAGGCAGTTCTATTTCCAGTTTTTTAGGGAATCTCCACACTGTTCTCCATAGTGGCTGTACTAGTTTGCATTCCCACCAACAGTGTAAGAGGGTTCCCTTTTCTCCACACCCTCTCCAGCATTTATTGCTTGTAGAATTTTGGATAGCAGCCATTCTGACTGGTATGAAATGGTACCTCATTGTAGTCTTGATTTCCATTTCTCTGATGATGAGTGATGTTGAGCATCTTTTCATGTGTTTGTTAGCCATCNCCCACCAACAGTGTAAGAGGGTTCCCTTTTCTCCACACCCTCTCCACCATTTATTGCTTGTAGACTTTTGACAGCAGCCATTCTGACTGGCATGAAATGGTACCTCATTGTGGTTTTGATTTGCATTTCTCTGATAATGAGTGATGTTGAGCATCTTTTCATGTGTTTGTTAGCCATCTGTATGTCTTCTTTGGAGAAATGGCTGTTTAGTTCTTTGGCCCATTTTTTGATTGGGTCATTTATTTTTCTGGAATTGAGCTGCAGGAGTTGGTTGTATATTTTTGAGATTAATTCTATGTCAGTTGCTTCATTTGCTATTATTTTATCCCATACTGAAGGTCGTCTTTTCACCTTGCTTATAGTTTCCTTTTTTGTCAACTAGGGTACCAAGATAGCAAGAGAGGGAAAGAGTAGTCTTTTCAACAAGTGATGATAGGACAACTGGATATTCACACGAAAAAGAATGAATTTGGATCTCTATCTCACATTGCATATAAAAAATAATTCAAAATAGATCAAAGACCAGAATTTAAGAGCTAAAACTACAAGACTTTTAGAAGAAAAAGTAGGTAGCAACCTCCATGGTCACTGATTTGGCAATGGTTTCTTAGGTATGACACTGAAAGCATAAGTGACTCCCTATTAGGTAAGTTGTATTTCAAGAAAATTAAAAACTGCTGTGCTGCAAATGATGCCATCAAGAATGTGAAAAGACAGCTTACAAAATGGGGAAGATATTTGCGGATCGTGTTATCTGATAAGAGACTTGTAATAAGAGTATATAATCTAGTCTCACAACTCAATAATAAGATAATTCAATGTAAAAACAGGCAAAGAATCTAAATGGACATTTCTCCAAAGAGGATACACAGATAGCCATGAGGGTGTTCACTATTTTTAGTCATTAGGGAAATGCAAACCGAATCCTGATGAGATACTACTTCATACCCATTAGGACGGTGATAATAAAAAGCCAGATAAAAGAATACATTTTGAGGCTGTGGAAAAATTGGAACTCTTCTACATTGCTGATGGAATGTAAAACAGGCAACCACTTTGGAAAATGATCTGTCTGCACACCCATGTTTGTGCTCTCTCCCTCCACTTCCTTGGCGTGCCTTTACTTCCCCATACTCCTTAGTGAGACACTGTGCGCACAGGCTCAGCACTTGGGTGTATGGGTTCCACTGCACCCCCAATGGGTCCAGAGTCAGTTTGTGTGTGTATGTGGGATCTGGGAACAAATGAGAGAGGAGGCACTGGGTGGGAACAGTGATCTCTGATTTAGGAGCTAAGAAAGTCTCCCAAAGTTCCTCTAGACCACAAACCTAAATGCCTAAAGGGGCTAGGCAGATTTTGGTCATTAGTGAAGCAAAGAGATGGTTGATGGGAGACAAGGAGTAGTAAAGTCTGTGGCAAGCTAGGGAGCATAGGCTCTAAGAGGAAGCTACCGTTATATCCTCCCCATTGAGGCCTTGTTAGAAAATGCCTCCAGAAAGGCTTGATCTTTTAATTTTTCAGGAGGAACTGGAAATCTTTATTTGTATATAAAATGTACTGGCTTTAAAAAGCATTGCACAGGACAGATAGAGTTGAGTGATGCTTTTAAAATTTTCATGTACTGGACTAGGCTATGTGAGGCCTTTTCTCTAGGTGAGGCCATGAGGCGTAAGAGGGTCTGAGAACTGGCCTGAACCCAAAGGCACCAGCCTGGCACTCTGGGCATCTCCTGAGCTTCCTTCCTGGACCCTCCTTGTTGAGTAGAAATGATCAGAAGGATGATAGGCAAGAGGGAAGCCAGGAGAAGATTCTCAGATGATGGGGGTTTTGAGAAAGGAGTAGGGTGGGGAGAGAGAGAGGAGGAGAGAGAGAGGAGAGAGAGAGGAAGGGTGTGGGGATGTTGAAATGGGTTGGAATGATGTGACGCTGATCAACGTGTGGTGGAAAGAGCACTGAAGGACAAAAGGTCAAGGGCTCTGAGACTCCCCATTGATTAAACTCCAGGTGTTGAGACACAGAGGTGGGTAAGTCATGCTTCGACAGTAGGCTTAGTATCTTATGGTGGAATTGGATGGAAACCCACCCTTATCTTATGTGTCTGTGCAGTAACCTGGTTGTCACACCATAGTCAAGGCCTGCCTGCCAAGGAGGGAGACACTTCTGCTGCCTAGGACCTGTATAGAGGTGTCTCACTGTGGAGGAAGGAGGGGACACTTGAGCTTGGTGCAGAAGAATCAGTAGGATCCTGTTGTCCAGATAAAGGTGAGAAGGAGGAATATTTTAGGCCTGAAGCTATCAAGGCATGGGGAGGCAGGATCTTCTGAAGTAGTACTGGATTTTATTCAGAGTCCAGTAGTGGATGAGCTGGTAACATGGATGGAGAGAATCACAGTGGAAGATGAGACCAGAAAGGAGCATGGATCAGATCATAAATGCAGTAGCGGGTAAAGGGCTTACCGGCGAAATCATAGAGGTAGGGAAGAGTCATGGCAGGCTTTGAAGTCAGAAAGAGCCATGATCTATTTATTGATCCATTCATTCATCAAACATATTTTGAGCACTGAGGACCCTGATGTGAACAAAGCATTCCAACTCCTGCCCTCTTGGAGTTTGTAGTCTAGGGCAGGGGGAGACAAAAATTGATCGAAGAATCATCCAAATAAGTTTGTCACTTAAGACTGTGAAAAAAGCCGTGAAGAAAGAGATGACTCAAACATCGTGACTAAGACCTGAGAATGAGGAGGAAGGGGAGCAGAGGAGGCTGGAAGCCCAGGGTGCAGGGACTCGGCATGCATACAGATTTGGATTTTATTCCAAGTCCCCATCACTTTTGCTTTCCCAGGGCAAGACTCAGCCACAACCTTGTTGCAAACCCTGGGCATGCCCTTCAACCCATCCCCCAATCTCCTCTTCCTTGCCCTCTCAGTCTTTGATTTCATAACTGTATTAGAAATAGGCAGGATACCTCCTGGGCCCCATGCAATCTCTCTTCTCTAATTTTTTTTTTTTCCTCCCTGATGCTAACACTCAGCTCACTGTCTCAGAAGATGCATCAGAGCCAACAATAATTGCAGGTGCTGGCCCCTCAGCCTTGCCTCCCTGCTTTCTATTGCGGTAGCTCCTCTGTTCCCCTGGCCGCTTCTACCCGTCATCAGTGCGGCCTGGAGGTGTCCTCCTGATTGCTGAGGTTCAGATCCTGCCTCAGGAAAGCCCGCTCCCCAAGGGCTGAGGAGAGCTTCTGTGCTTGGGGGGCCCAGAGAGGCTGGGAGAGCCTGGACATCTGCCTAGTATGCAAGCTGGTGAATCTGGCGAGGTGTGGGTCACTAGGTGGCGTGGCCAGAGCGGCACGGGCCTGGAGCCAGGGTCCTGGGTTCTAGCCTTGGCCTCATCCTTGGCTCATCGTGTGCCCTGGGTCATTACCGTCCCCTCAGCCTCAGTTTCCTCAACTGGTAAGATGAAGCAGGGGCTCCGGAGAAGTAGTTTTATTAATAATCTGGAAGTCCCTTTTCTTCAAGGAAACTTTTATGTCCTGTCCTGATGTAGAAGCCAGATGGAAGAAAAGTCCCTCAGTTTTCGTGATGGGTGAGGGCCTAGGTTGCCACCCTCCCAGCTGGTCTGGTAGCGGACACGGACTGGGAGGCCTCCAGGCCTGTCTTCATGCTCGGGCTGGTGGGTGTGCACTGTGCTAAGTCGCTTCAGTTATGTCTGACTCTTTGCGACTGCCAGGCTCCTCCAGCCACAGGCTTCTCCAGGCAAGAATACTGGAGTGAGTTGCCACGCCCTCCTCCAGGGGATACTCCTGACCCAGGGATCGAACCAGCATCTCTTACGTCTCCTGCATTGGCAGGCAGGTTCTTTACCACTAGTACCAAGGGCTTCCCTGGTGGCTCAGAGGTTAAAGTGTCTGCCTGGAATGTGGGAGACCCGAGTTCGATCCCTCGGTTGGGAAGATCCCCTGGAGAAGGAAATGGCACCCCACTCCAGTACCCTTGCCTGGAGAATCCCATGGAGGGAGGAGCCTGGTAGGCTACAGTCCATGGGGTCGCAAAGAGTCGGACACGATTGAGCGACTTTACTTACTTACTTACTTACTTACCACACAGGAAGGAAATACTTGCGACTGTTTCAAGGTTGAAAATGATGGGGCCACATGCTCCAACTGGGTGGGTAAGGCAAGAGAATAGCCCCCCATGCTGCCCCCTGGCAACCTGCTCGTGGTATGGAGCACACAGACTGGAGGGGCCTCTGGGATTCAAGAAAAGGCTCTCTCCATTCACACATTCTCCTGGCTCTGGAGGGAATGTTCTGGTGTGTTTGGGCCTAGTCCTGCTTACTTGCTTCCTGGGGCTTTCTTTTGCGGAGACACCAGCATCCTGCTCCCCACCTGCATTGGTCTGATGGAATGTGGACGGGAGAACAGCCCAGGCTAAGGCAATGTCTTGAGTTATTTTGCAANATCAAGTTCTATCAAAATTCTTATTAACTTTGTAAACTGAAGAAAATCATCATTACAAAATCCCTACCCTCAGTTTCTGCTGCGAAAACTTTGAAGCAACTGCAAATCTCAGACATGTTTGTTTAGCTTTATGGATAGCCTCAGCTGATGAAGCTTAGACAACAAAGGCTGCTTGCTAGGCAAACAGAGGCCACAAAGGAATCCCTTGCCTAGTATGTTAGAGAGACCTGACTGGAATACCTAGCATCATTGGATCAAAACTTGAAGAATGGGTAAGCCTGGTATTTCTATATATATCCTTTCTTTGTGAAAATTTCCTTGTTTACATAATGCCTTTGTTTCCTTTAGCTCAGTCCAGACCATTGGTAGGCAAGGTTTCAAATGATCTCCTCAGTTGGAAGTATCCATGTTTCATGAAAATTTTATCATTTTTTTTTCTCTGACGACTAGTACAATAATGAATTTAGCTTCCTGTCAAGAAAAATACTAAGTTCAAAGTATTATTTCCTTCACTTCTAATTACAAAGAAGTTTTATTTTTATTGAGTGCCATTATACCATTTTACACAGTGCCATTAATATTTTAAGTAACAAGCAAATCAAATGAAAGCTTTTGAGCTCTACTTCTCAGTATATAGATTTACCCTAAAAAGTACAAACTAAGCACAGTGGTGCAATTTTCCAGGTACTTTCAAGTTGCTTAAATATTTATAAATATGTAAGCACCCTGTATGAAAGCATGTAAGTTTTGGTGTCAGGAAGAAACACTCTGTGTATAACAANTCTCAGTATATAGATTTACCCTAAAAAGTACAAACTAAGCACAGTGGTGCAATTTTCCAGGTACTTTCAAGTTGCTTAAATATTTATAAATATGTAAGCACCCTGTATGAAAGCATGTAAGTTTTGGTGTCAGGAAGAAACACTCTGTGTATAACAAATCTTTAAATTTTTAACATTTGCACAGCTCCAAATATTCCTGAGAAGTTCAGTCTTGTTGTCACTCGACATCCGCATGTCCTCATATTTCAGCAGTGTATCTTGGGGAACCATAACTTTGGTCACTTGACATACCACTAATTGCACAAAATACACGTAATGTGTTGCTCATCCAGGGAGAATGCATTAGGTCTTCTTGTATTATCTAAAATGAAAGAAATGGCATGTTTATCACAAAGCAAAATAGCCATGGCCAAAAAAAGTATGTGTATACGAAATCACAGGCATATTCCAATTTATCAGTGACATTTAGCTATTTAAAATGATGTAAAGCAGAAAGAGCAAAGAAAAACATTACCGACTCAAGTCTTCAAAGCTATATTACAAAGGCAGCGTATCAAAAAAGCAGAAAAGATGTGGTTACTCATTAAGAAAAACGAAAGGTTGTAAAATGCAAAATTCAGCAGAAAGTGAGAGGTAATAAAATATTAAAAAAATTTTTTAA